>VZTF01006672.1:137305-233695 GCA_013397755.1 Cnemophilus loriae
GAGAGGAGAGGAGAGGAGAGGAGAGGAGAGGAGAGGAGAGGAAGCTTATGTCCTGGTCTCCACCGTAAAAAGTAGAAATGTAGCAAGGGAGTGCTTCAGTGTCAGCACAGGGCTTAGGAGAAGGAGGTTGTTTTCTCAAACTTCTAGCAATATCTAAGACACATGCCAGTTCCTATTAGGATTTGAGTGAAGACCACAAACTGCATTTTAAGGTATCAACCTGATCCTCTATGGCAAGAATATGCCCATGCCACCAAGCTGGATATTCTACTTTGTACTGGGCCCCAGTCTCCCAGTCATACAGTTTTTGCAGCAAGGGAGGCAGGATAATATATGCTGGGTTCCACTCTCCCTTTTCCAGTTCAATAGAGATGGGAGCCACCCTTGTACCCCAGGGATGCCCCAGCAGACCCGGAGCACAGTCTGTTCCGTTGAAGTTTGGGATGGGATGGCACTTGCAATATGGCACATGCTGGACACTGCCTGCTGTAGTTGCACTCAGTTTCCTCAAAGCCAAACCCTCATCAGTGTGACCCAACCAGCACACGGAGAACTCCACAGCATGGGCAGGGCAGTGTGTGCTCCGCCACAGCAGCCACTGCCACCGAGGGCACCATCTCTGGTCCTGGGCACCTGCCTGCAGCACGGAGGTGCTGCTGGAGCTCTCAGAGCCACATCATTGCACAGGGCACTACAGAGAGAAATGCAGTGAGATGTCAGATGTTGAAACCCAGCTCCTGTCTGAGGACCAAGGCCAGCGAGAGGTACCACACTGATGGGCAGCATGCAGAGGCCAGGTGTCACCCCAGACACGTGTCCCAAGGCATGCACCCTACTGGGGCAAGGTAACGCTGTGGAAGGAAAAGGGGGAGGACAAAACCTGTGCCACCTGCTGCTTAGCAGATCTGTCATCGTGCAGTTTTCTAATGAGTTTTGCTGTCTCCCCCCCTCTTGATAACTCACCTCCCTGTCTGCCTTCTCTGTCACAGATATTCAACTCCCTGATGAAATTAACTTGCTGGTCTCCACTTCACAGGCTTCAGACGCATTTAAGCCTTAGAGTAGTTGCCTTAATATCAGTGAAAACATTTCCAAAAGTGAGAACTATTCAAGTGAAGAAGAGTTTACCTGTAATTTGCAGCAATTTCTTTCATTTCAACTCTGGACTGTGCAGCTTTTGGAGCCAAAAAGATTCAGATGTTTTATATGCAAGATTGTTGCATTCTCCTAAAGCAGTGAATGATTCATTCCAGTCGTGACTGAAAAGCTTAGGACTTGCCTACAGTTGGAAATTTACCAAAATAGTTATTCTGGAAGAAGTCTTGGGGTATCGGCTCTTCTTCTGGAATTAAAATGCCCACACAGTGTTTGATAACACCGTTGTCGTTCTGGAAGAGCTGTTCTGCTGCATTTGCAAGTGTTGACCCTGGTGTCAGAGGCTGCCAAGCAGGTTATCCTTGCTGTGGGATTTAAGACGAGGAGGTAAGAAAGGATTTGTTTTGGTTTCTGAGATCTTTTCTGCAAGCGTGTTTCTGAGAGACCCATAAAACTAAATGGGTGGGAACAACATAGCAGATTATTAGCACCAATGTTCTCCATCACACTGGAGGCGTAGAAGTGCAGTAGAACTTATTTTATGACCTAATTTCTAGTTTAAGTTTTTCATCAGAGATTGCCTGGGACATAAGGACACATTGCTATATTTTAGTAATATTTCTTCCTAGTTTCATGTTACAGTTGCTAGCAGAGAAAAAGTTTCGATTTGGCCCTTGCTACTTCTTAGAACCCTCATTTCACCACATTCCCAGCCAAACTGATGCAGTGCAGGGTCAGAATACCAAGAAGCCAATGTGCTGCTTCCCTGGGAATGTGAAATCTGTCAAGTCCCTCAGATGTTTTATTTTTCCATAGTGCTACTGATGGACAGAGTCCAAACCTAGCCAGGCTTGTGTTCCCTGCAGGTGTAAGGTCCAATCGTGCTGGTGTGAATCGAGAGGTCTGCTGCCCAGCTGCACCCTGTACTACATGATACTATCTTCAGGAGCACCAGATTTCTCATGTTGGGACTTCCATTGGGCTAGATGAGGGCCACACACATAAAATGTTGCTCCAGGAAAAAATCGGTGCTACTGCCTCCTGTCTCCTGCCTCCCAGCCACGTGTAAGGCTCCTGATGTTATATATGCCAAAAGAGGAGGCACTAAAGTCAGTGGGAAGTAGTTTTGACCAAATTTTTGTGTTTGAGGACTGTGTGCGTGTAAGAGTAATTTGTGGTTTTGTTAATGCCTGAAGATGCAGCTGCCAGGCAGCTTCTGCCGTTAGAAGAGGTCTTGCTCCTGGTATGGATCTTGCCCTGTGGAAGAAAAGCCTCCAGCACAACAAAGAAAGTGAGGTTCAGCATTCCTGGTATTTCTACATTAAAAATGAACAGTAACTAATAAAACAAAAGAAAGATTTTAGGTCCTCAAGATACATACATAAAAGAATAAAAGTGCCAGAAGGCACAATTGCTGACTTCTGCAGCCCCTTGCACTGACTTCTAAAAGCCAGCTGCCAGCAGTGCCATAGCCAAACCAAGCTTCCAAGTGACCTCCATTTCCATTTGGTGGGCACACTGGAGCTGACACTGACTGGAGAAGGAATAAGAAAGAAATAAACCACTTTACTACCTGTGCCATAGCCTTTATCATCTGTTTTTAAAAATATCCCCATGGCCTAATATATGCCATAAAATGTAACAGAAACAAATATAAACAGCAATGCACAGGCTGGATTTAAGACCACCCACAAACAGTTCATTTTCAGGCATGGTAAACTGGCAAGAACACACTGAATTCTATGCATATTGCTGGAGAAAGTAAAACTGGGAAGGGTGCCTAGAACATCTCACATGTTTCTGCCCCAAGACAAAGGTATTCTGGGCAAAGATTACCGAAGTAATGAGTAAGGATTACATCCATGCTTGGAAGAACTGTTATCTATCCTCCAGGGTGGCAACAGGGAAAGGAAATCTCCATGAAGAGAGAAAGGGGTGCTCTGACATTCTCTGCTCCAAAGGTATCACATGAGAGACATAAAAAGCAGAAAAATCCTCCAAGCATAGACTCAAAAGATCACAGAATATGCTGAGTTGGAAGGGACCAATCAGGATCAAGTCCAACTCCTGGCCTTGCACAGGACACCCCAAGAATCACACCAGGTTCCTGAGACCATTGTCCAAATGCTTCTTGAACTCTGTCAGGCTTGGTGCTGTGACTGTTGTCCATTTCTCTGATTTCTCAAGGTCTCTCAGCAGAGCCTCTCTACCCTCAAGGAGGTCGGCAGCTCCTCCCAATTTAGTGTTGAAGGCAAATTTACTTAGTATTTCTTCAAGTCCTGTGTCCAAGTAGTTAATGAAGCTGTTGAAGAGAGCTGGGCCAAAGACAGAGCCCTGCAGAACCCCACTAGTGACTGGTTGCCAGTCTGATGTCACCCCATTCACTATAACCCTCTGTGCCTGACGTGTGAGCCAATTGCTCACTCACCATGCGACTTGGTTATCCAGCTGTGTGCTGGACATTTTGTCCAGAGGGATCCTGTGAGAGATTGTATCAAGAGCTTTGCTGAAATCCAAAAAGATTACTTCATCTGCCTTTCCTAGATCAGCTAGGTGGGCTATCCTGTCATAGAAGGAAATCAGGTTTGACAAGCAGGACTTTCCCCTCATGAAGTTGTGCTGGCTGTGGCTAATGACTGCATTGCCCTTCAGGTGTTTTCCTACACCTCCCAGAAAAGCCTTTTCCATGATTTTACCAGGTACTGAAGTGAGACTGACAGGCCCGTAGTTTCCAGGGTCCTCCTTCTTGCTGTTCTTGAAAATTGGGACAATATCAGTCAGCTTTCAGTCTGCTGGGACCTCTCCAGATTCCCAAGACTGCTCAAAAATCATCAAGAGAGGCTTTGGGATGACATCAGCCAGCTCTTTGAGGATTCTTGGATGAATCCCATCAGGCCCCATAGACTTGTAGGGATCCAGCTGGAGCAGCAGATCCTTCACATTTTCAGGGTCAGCTGGGAGTTGAACATTCTCGCAGTCATGGTCTTCCAGCTCAGGGCACTGAGACCCCCTTGGTCTGTCATCTGTGTTGAGGACAGAGGCAAAAAATGTGTTAAACACCCCTGCTGTGTCCCTGTCCCTGTTTGTGAGGTGACCATCCTCATCTTCTAATGGGCTGATGTTATTTTTACACTGCCTCTTGCCGTTAATATATTTGAAAAAAACTCTTTTATTTGTCCCCCACAGTTCTGGCCATCTTCAGCTCCGGTGGAGCTTTGGCCACATGAATTTGCCCTCTGCAGTGGCTATCAGCATCTCTGTATTCTTCTCATGTCACCTGACCTTGCTTTCTTTTTTGCCTTGTTTCCAAGAGAATATTCCAGTTCAGCCAAGCCAGCCTTCTGCCTTTCCTGCTTGACTTCTGACATTTAGGATTTGCTGCTCCTGTGCCCTTAGGCGGTGATGTTTAAAAAGTGACTGGGACTGATGGACCCCAGCACCTGCAAAAACATTTTCCCAGGAGTCTTTGCTCACTAATTCACTGAGCAGCCTGAAGTCTGCTGTCCTCATGTCCAGAGTCGAGGTTTTGCTGACACTTTTCCTCCTGTCAACAGAGATTTTAAACTTGATCTCTTTGTGGTCACTGTGGCCAAGATGGCCACCAACTTCCATTTTGCTTATAAGATCCACTCTTTTACTAAGCAGTAGATCAAGGAGGGCATCTTTTCAAGTCAGCTCCCTTAGGGCCTGTTCCCTAAAGTTGTCATCCAGGTTTTTTAAGGAATCTTCTGGCTTGGGTTGTAGCAGCTGTGTAGATGCTTCCAGCTGCAAGGTGAAATCTCCTATAAGGACAAGGGCAGTTGACTTACAAGTGTCCCTTAGCTCCTCGCAGAATAATTAATTGGTGTCATCATCCTGGCTGGGAGGTCTACAGTCAGTTCCCCTGACGACATCCACATTACTTGTTTGTCCCTTGATTCTTACCAGAAGGTTCTCAACTGTGCCATTGTCAGCTGAGACCTCCATATGTTCTAACCCTTCTATTACACATAGTGCCACCCCTCCACCTCTTCTGCCCTGCCCATCCCTCCTGAAGAGCCTGTAACCATCCAACAGGGCATTCCAGACACAGGACTCATCCCACCAGGTTTCACTCATACCATTGATGTCAAATCTCAGGGACTGGGCCAAAGCCTCAAGCTCTTCTTGTTCTCCATGCCGTGTGCATTAGCGGATAAACACTTGTGGTGTGGTGCATTGTGGCCAACACCCCGTGAAGCAGATTGCAGCATCCTGTTAGTGCTCCTTGCCTTGAGTTTTGCGGATGGCACACCATCCCACTGCTCATCACTGGCAAGCCTGGTTTTGTCCCTCTTTGTCCAAGCTAGTTCAAAGCTCCATCAATGAGCCCTGCTAGCTCCTGTGCTAGAACTCTTTTTGCCCTCTGAGAAAGGTGCAAGTTTCTGGCTCCAGACTTCCTGGGGGGAATTCTGTGAATGGGGATGGGAGTTGGATCAGCTCCATCTTCCTCTGGGCACCCACAGCAGCAGCAGCAGCAGCAGCAATACTCTTGCAGTACATGCAAGGTTTGCACAAAGTGTGCTGTGATATTCAATGCAATAATGGCAGCAGGAGGACTCTACCTGCAACCCAGAAGCTCAAGTGAAACCAAAATTCTGCCTTTCCCAGAGCCTGCATCCCCCAGTGCTGAGCACGGTCTGCTGCTTCATAGCAGCTCAAAGCAGCCCTGATGTTCAACAGCCTTTTCTGCAAAGTGTAATTACTTTCCATCCCCTCTGTCCTACGAGGACTGACAGCACAGCTGTAGCATTTAAAATACAGAGCTGAGCCTGGCCTGCAAACAGAGGGCCTAATGCAGTTCTGAAGTACTCAGGGAAAACTGTGTCCATTTTAATGAGACATCACAGCTAGATTAGTTTGTGGGATTCTTTAACAGACAGACTGCAGAGAGCACTTTTAGTCCTGCTCTGTTTTAGGGTCCCAGAAGTGTCTACTGCATGTCATGAGGAAAACATGCCTTCCCAATAGATGAAGGCTGGGAGGGTCCTGTTTTTAAGATATATTTCAGCTGATTGGACTTGTCTGTAAGTCAGATACAAGCATGATGAGAGAGAATTCGTGAGAGAAAATGAGATGCAATTCACCTGCAGATGGTAAAAATGGAGATTAACTATTATCCAAGTTTTCATTCCAGGAGCTGAGTATTGGAGCTAGTATTTTCCTAATCACCACTGCTCTCTGTGTACTCTCCTTCAGAGCATTGCATTCCCTGGACAAAGGATGCCAGCTCATGAATAGGCAATCACTTGTTACTTCCTTGTCCCCCTGCCTGGAGGAAGGAAAGGAGGAAGGTGCCCCAAGGGTGCCTTTTCACTTCTGGAAAATGGTAGCTTGCAAATGCAAAAGGTGATTTTTTTGTTTTGTTTTTATTCTTCAGGAGACTCCAGGTAGAAAATACTTTAAAAAGCAGCCTGATACAGACTTGCCTGCAGAGATTAGGAGTGAGACATATACAGGCTGATGCCAGGGTTTTTAGCAACAGTCAGGGATTCAACAGGTGCCAGGAGAAGATCATGCGATCTGAAGGACACCCTTGGCAGTACGTTGAGAGAGATCAACCATGGCTTACCAGAAGAGCAGGATGGAGAATTAAAAGATGATGAAGATGCTCTGAAGGGTAGCCCACGACATCAGCATCAAAAGTCTGGTCAGCTGACACAGTGAGAGGGCATAGGGTGAGCGTTAATGGAGGGGAATGACCAGATCCTGGGAACCGCATGGGGGCCCCACGCTGGGCTTTCTGGCCCACAGAGGCACAGCACTGGGGGCTTACCCCACTTTCAAGTGACAGACTGGGGGAGAGAAGCATCACTGCTCCTTCCCAGGAGCAAGGCTAAATGGCCACTGACTGTTTCCAACCTGTTGCAAAGCACTTTGCCCCGGGAGTTATTATTTACCTTCAATGCGTGCTTTTATTTGCATTTTCTGCAGAGCTAGCTAGTCAATATGTGGGAAGAATATTTTCCTTTGGTTTGCAGCTGGTATACCTGGAGGTTTGACTCCAACTTGCTTTGGCAATCCAATAACAAAATATTAAAGCTTTTATGTTTGTTATGTTAACAAGCTGTGGTGTTTGTTTTAGTTTAAGGCTTACGTTTTCTATAGTTCAGCATGAAGCTTGCTGCACTTTATGAAAAATTTAAAAAAAGCGATTGGCTCTCGGTGCTCTGTTTATGTATTTATCTTTCAATCCTTTATTAAAGTTCTATTAGAAAATAGGAAGTTGCATAAAAGAACTTGGATCTCCTTATTGTAAATGTGCTGAATGGGATTGCCAGCTTAATGAACCTTTAAAATACATTTATTAACCTGTTTACCTTTCTGAAATTTATGTGTGCTTTATATGCAAGCTTAATTTAATTTTTATATTAAGACTGTTATCTGTAAATATAAAGGGCATAAACTCTCCCTTTAAGAGAGAGAGAGTAACAGATTGAATTGTATTAAATGGTAGCAGATGTTATTTTTCTTAAAGAAATTAATTTAAATAAATTGCAGAGAGACCTTCAGAAAGAATTGGGGAACTGAACCTATGCTTCTTCTAGAAAAATATTTGTGGCACTTGTGTTCTGGAAACATGGTCTTTTATAAAATAATTGAAAACTCCAGTTTCTGTAGTAAGGGGCCCATTTTTAAAGACAATAGATTTACTGGTGATGTACCCAACAGACTGAAAAACAGTTGAAAGCAAAGTCATTTTCCCAACCTGCAGAGAGTCCTGCCTGAATCTCAGAGGCCATTTGCTGTCAGATGGCTTTCAAGAATTTTTAAATCTGTCTTTGACATTGCAAGGGAAAAAAATATGACTGCCCCAAGCACTCAGCCATAGCTTTATCAGCAGATTGAAGACTGCATTTCCATAGCATAGCAGAACTTTTCTTACTGGACAACTAATATATCTTTCGATGGCATCCACACAGTTACATCCTGTTGTGGCTTCGCTGAGATGTCACATCTGCTCAGGTGAATATTCATCAGGCTCCAATTTTTCTATGCTTGTCTGGTCTCAAACTGCAATGATTGCTTTTTTTTTAATGTCTGAAATGTGTTTTCACAAAGTTGAGTGCAACCTAGAAGAGTGGCGGCTCTTTGTACAGTCAGCTCTTCCCTCTCCCATCCCTTGGCTGTCAAGAATCTCAAATACAACTGCACCTCCAGTGCAACAGGAAATAAAGAAAAGATCAACGTGGTCTGCAGGTCATATAAGAGTGGAGCAAGGGCAGCAAGTCAAAACAATGAAGGTATAGGTTGATTTTTTTTCCTTTCCACCATTGCTCCTATAATTTAACCTGGCATCCATCCTGACAAGAAGGAAAAAGCAGAAGAGTTGTGTGGTTGAGAAAAAGCAGATAGAGCAGTTATCTCCATTCACAAGAGATCTAATAACATACCTATACAGCAAAAAGGAAAAAGATCCCATCATTCTGCCAGCTGCTAGTGGGCTGCTTCTGGTCTGTGCCCTGGCCCTTGCTGCCTGGCGCATCTCTGTTTATTCAATTTAAAAGTCTCATCACCCTAAGCAGAAGCAGAGTGCATTCCAGGAATATCCTCTCTGGTACTGCTAAACCAGACTGATGAGAAATTCAGCCCTTCTCACCTAAGATTGCTTTCCTATCCTCTTATCATTGCAGGCAGATCCAGCCCGTAAGCTCAGCTGTGTCAGCTTAGCGGTTCCTTCTTAACATCAGCACTTGTCAGGGAAATAGAAACTGCAGATTTCCTGGTGCTTAGCACAGAAGAGGATCCTCTGGTCCCTCATTGAGGTCCCTCAGAGGAGTCTCAAGCTAGCCTCCATGGTCCTGCTGGGACTGGGGGAGGATTTCTCATTCCTACCTCTGAGTTTTGTTAAATCATCAAGAGCTCTCTATAGGGGGGAAACGGCCAAAAACCAGCTAATCAAACATCCACTAAATTCAGCTCCCTGCATTCTTGTCTCAGCTGCTCAGGAATAGAGGACTACAAGGAGCATCACTTAGGTCCCATTACGGGCACAGCTGGCAGGAAATGTCTTGTTGACTCTGATAGTCTGAAAGTGCAATGGATCAGCTCGGGACACTTCAGGCCTTTGGAGCATGTAAAGCCCTGGATGACTTCGTTTATTGTATAGTAACAGCAGTTCCATACAAGGGAGAAATAAGATAGAGATGCAGTTTCTGTTTAAGAAAGGTGATATACTCAAGAACTCTGTCCAGAAATATGTGGGGTAGCATGAAATTGTGAATTGCCATTTATTTTTCCAACATATTTTGAACATAGACCATCAGAATAGCTTTGCAGTTAGGCAGAAGTTTAAAAGCATTTTATTATGTGTGGTAATGAAGACACATCTTTAGCATCTTGTCATGTATTCAGAGGAGATAGCCTCAACCTTGACTTTCCTTCCAGCGGCACCTCCTTCCCTAACGGCATATTCTCTTTGTTCATATTTTAAAACCGAAATGCTTAGCTGCAGAGACCACTAGAAGCAGCCTCATTCATAAGGAGAAAGCAATAAACAGGCTCAAGGATTTGGATGGAGAGAAAGAGGCCAAAAGTAAAAAAAATAATCTTTTAGTATGGTTGAAAATAGGTTTACTGCTTTCTTCTCCTTGAAACTGGATTATCACATTTCAGATGCAACATTTTCAAACCCATTTCTCATGGTGTTTTTCAGTCTTCTGGCCAGGAAATATGCCTCATCTTCAAGGTAAAGTCTTGGAGGCAATATGTATCTCATGCAATACAAGTTAATTTATCTTTTTCTCTGGTTCCTGAAGCTCAGGTTTGGTAAAGGGGAGGAAAAACAGTACCCTCAGCTAAATCTGGATGTCCAGTATCTGATTTTCATAAGCTTGTCTGTCCCTCAAAAACTCAGCTCAAAAAACCTCCTCCAGGAAAGCCTAGCTTTAAAAATGTGAGTGGTCCCAGTGAGTTCAGCAGAAGTCCCACAAGGTTCAGCAGCAGCTTCTGTGAGTTCTGGGATTAAGGCTTTTAAGCTTATTGTGTTACAGACTTCAATGCCACAACATGCGCCTGAAAGTTATGAACTGCGCTGTTTTCAAGCAGAAATATGAGGAATAAGTAGCTGGCCAGACCTGTCATGGAGGAACACAATGGTCTCAAAGTCAGTGCTGCTGCACAGATTCACCAGACTTTTCCAGCTGCGGGTTGTTCTGCACATGCACAGCAATGAATCAACTCTTAGGTCTAAAAATGTGATGTTCTTACAAAAAAAAAAAAGAAAAAAAAAAGAAAAAGAAAGAAACAAAATCTCAGGATTTCTGAAAGTTTGTCAAAGCCTGCAGGACCGTTGGAGTGCAAGACTGTGGTGGTCACACTGTGTGGCTTTGCTGATGTTCCCTGGATGGTGTGATGAGAGCTGGCTTGGTGCTAGAGGGAGAACACAGCATGGAAGTTACCGCCATCTAATCTGTATCTGCATGGAAATACGTGAAGGGGTTGCCCTGAGCTGAGTGCCTGCCTTGCTGCCTGCCCCACAGGCCTCTCCTGCTACAGGCAGAGCTGGGTGGGTTGAGTGGAGGAGGCAGCAACCCATGCAGCAATACCCTCTGCCAGCCCACATCTCTTGGAGCAGGAGCATGGAGTCCTGCTATACTGGTTTCCCTGCAGGCCCTGTCCCAACCGGACCCTCCCTCCTTCCTCTCTTAAGAGGTCCAGCCCACTAGTCCCCAGGAGGAGATGGTGTTGATCAAAGGTGTGGGAGACAGGAAAAGCAGTGCCTTTTTGCATATTCAGCTCTCTGAGCACCTCAAATTCCTTTCAGCACCTCTTCACTACAATAGTCCCTCTGAAACACTTTGCACACATGTGCCTTTCCCTTCCCCACAATCTCTGTGACCCGCTTTTGCCCCAGGCTTCACCACACAGAGTGCACTGACTGTCCTCCAGGTCTTCTACTACCCTTCCCATTATTCCTAGTCTTCCCTGTTTCATTTTCGGACTGACATCAGACTGCATTTTATTACTCTGTGAAGAGCTGTTTCTGGTTAGGTAAAATCAGTTATTTGCACTGCCTGAGAAGAAGTACTCTGCAAATAATTAATTCTTCACGATTTTCAACCCAGATGATTCTGCACTGTGTTTAGGGCTCAGTGCTCAGTGTGGTCCTCAGTCAAATGCAATTTTTGCTCCAGACTGGAAAGTGAAAATTCAGTACAGCCTCCATGTGAACCTATAAATCAGCTCAGGTTTAGAGAGGAGCCTCATGGACCATTAAATCCACCAGGCTGCTGATCTAGATAAATGTATAATTTTATAGCACTTTCAAACAAGATGAGGTTCGTCTGTTTTGCCTATGATCCTCTCACACAGCTTCAGCAGTGACATTAAGTCCCAAACTCGTGAAAGCCGTCGCTGAAGGAATGGCCTTATGCCAGCTTATACCATCTGAGATGAGCTCTGTCCAGTATATATAACAGTAATTAGAGTGCAGGGTGTGCTCTACATCTGACAAACTGAGCCATGGCATAATCAATAAACTTAATTACCTATCACTGCCTGCCCACAGAGTATACAATTTTAATTCAATTATAACTCCCAAAAAAATGATACATAGCAGGGAAGATATATTTATCACTGAGGTCTAAATCAGCTGTGCGTGTCAAGGCTGACACTTAAAAATGAAGACGTTTATAGTTTCTGGAGCCCAAAGAAACCCACATAAAAAAGAATATTCTTTTCTTCTCAAAATAACTAAAAATGATGTGTCACCGATGGAGGATTCTCTGCCCAGAAAATGAGTCCAGAACCACAGTAAGCAGCACATTGCCTCCCCAGAGCCCTGAGCATAAAAACTAGGGAGGGAAGGAATCATAGGATCATCTCCAGTGAAGCAGCCAGCAGACTCCTCTCTGCCTCCACTGCCCTGGCATCCAAGATGCAGCAAGTCAGGAAGATGCATCCTAATGCAATGGGGCCAGAAACAGTCCCCAGCCTGCCTAGCACAACATTAAAACCAAGAAACCTTGGTCACAGCTATACCAAGTGCAAAAGCTTTCCATACACGTTCTCATATGAGAGTTTCTGAGTTTCATCTTTAGGGACCTAATTCATCTGTAAATCTTCCCCTGCAGATAAGAAAGTTTCAACAACTGTCCCAGTTTTTAATGTTCATGTAGCCTTTTCTGTGACGTGTGATTCAGGCAGTCCCTTTTCTTTTCTTTCCCTGTCTTTCTCTCACCAACATCAGCGAGAGCTTTTGCTGCCTTCCACATGACTCTAGATGTGAGCAGGGGGATTGGGGTAGGTACTCTTGCTCCAAATACATCTTTCCAAGGACAAATACACCAGGATGTTACACCCTGTGAAATTAAAAATGACTAGGTGGCAAGAAGCATAAAGCTAATATCAAAAAAATTAATCAACAACCAGGGGATTTGCTGCACAACTTAAAACCAATGGGGTGTCCTGGTCACCCAAGCAAATCCTTTGGTATTGTAGGCACCGTGTCCCATAATCATATTCACAAATGTATTCATGACCTGTTCATACCCTTTTGTTCTTGTGCCAGTGCTGTCCTTCAGCATAACAGCTGTTTTCCTTCCCTGGTGTCTACCCCCAGTATGTTTATAGGCAGCAATCAGATCCTGTGTTTTGCCAGATTTAACAAGGCGAGATCCTCCTCCTTCTTCTAAGAGAAGCTGACTGTTTCCTGTAGCACACTCCTGGGTCTGTTTCAGTTGATTTTGTCTTTCGTGGATGTGAGATACCAGGTTGGCACGGACGGATTGAGGTCTGCCTTCTACACCACTGTGGATCTTTTCCTTTCTCTTATGTGAATAGTCTGGTGTCTGAATTACTTTGACTGTTTGTTTTTTTGCAACAGAAGTAGGTAGCTACAATCACCATTAAGTCCAGTTTGACAGAAATCAGCCCATGATATATCTCTAGGCACTTTCCATCCCAGTCCCTGCTTAGGTCCTTCCAGAAGCTGTTTGTCTGAGATTTAGTCTTGCAAGGATGAGCTAATTCCCAACTTAAGAATGTCACCTTGCTTCTTTCTTCACCCGTAGGCAAAGCTTATTTCAAAATCCATTTTGGATCTCTGGCCTGAAACTGGGTATAATTTGCTGGTCTCAATTTTTGTTGTCTAGTGCCAGTGACTGCAATGTTGGAGGCACAGGAACTTCCAGCTGCCCTGGAAGGAGCCATGGCTGCCCGTCACCAGAGGGAATCCAGCAGGGCCTCTCTGGCTGGCATTATCTTTTGCTCTTAGTGTCTTAAACCAAAGCCAATCTTCATCCATGTTCTACTCCCATACGCTTGGTAAGGCTCGTGTAACCATATTTCTGCATCTCTCCGTGTGGAAAACTGCCTTTTCTGCATGGCACAGATGTATCTTGTTTCTTCCTGGTCCCACTTCTAATTTGGCTGTGGGAACAGGGGAAGCTGAGCAGCTGTTTCAGATGCTGGGTAGGATTTCTGAGAAACTCTGCCCAGTGTGCCAGGAGGTGGGACAGCCAAAGCGCCCCTGAGAAAACAAAGCTGAGAGAGGCTTGTTCCCTACAATCTCCAGCTCTTTGGGACAGAGGTGGTAAACACCTGCCCTGTTAACTTATTGTGTAATTTGGTTTATCTGCCTTTATAAATTCACCTTCGTCAAGGGAAAACACTGTAGTCCTGCTATGGATCAGCTGCGAATGAGGCTATCAAGATAGTCTGTAGGATTAAAAAAAACCACTAGGGCAAGATATAATTTTCTCCTTCCCCATTCTGTTAATTTTGAGATGCAAAGAGGTGTGAAAGCTACAGATTGTCTTGCCTTCATTTGGATGAAGCCCTCAGCAGCACTAGACATCGTGGCTGGTGCAAGCGAATGGCACACCTTTCTTTACCTTGAAGATCTCAGAATACTCTGTGATTCTGCGAAATCCTCTGCTTCTGCACAATCTGAACAGTCATTAAAAAAAAAGAGACAAAGAAAAAAGAATTCACAGCCTTTTTGATTACAAATTAGCCTCCAAATGTGAGCAGAGCGTAACTGATGCTGTACAGGCTTCCTGCCACTCCTGGCAGGCTGAAACAATGGCTTGGACTTGTACAAAATCCACTGCCCTCGTAAAGGCACTGGCAGCACTATCAGGAATGGTCAGTGATAACCCTGAGCCTCCCACCATTACAATTTCATGTTATCGGAAGGGGTGTGAGTTGAAGAGGAACCAGAGCCCTACAGCAGAGAGGGAGTCCTTGCAGAGAAGGGATGGCAAAGGGAAGAAGGAGACTGGGGTAGGTGTCTGAAGGACTGGCATTGCCACCTCCTCTCTTGCCCAGCTCCCTTCGGACTCTCTCCGAGGAGGGGATCTCCTGTGTGGTTACACCTGGTCACTGGAGGGGACCTAGGGCTAACAATCAGTTACTACATGGGAGCGCTGTTACTCTGCGTGTTCCTGCTTCCCCATTTCTCTGACACCAGCAGGACATGGTTGTACCTCCAAGGTCAGGACAAAGTCTGATATTTATAGAATAACCCGCAGACAGGGTTCCAAAGACGATCTGAAAGTGCACCTGGTTGCTCAGACTTAGGGTCCTCCCCATTCTTTGGTGCTCAGAACAAATAAGCTGGATGCAGACTAAGATCTGGAGATAGTCATGGTCCTTTTTTGATACTCTAGGAAGAGTTAAAGACAGAGCAAACAGGGTAACCCAGAGAAGGGTCTTACATTGCCATTTCTTTCATTTGTTCATCTTTCACCTGTGGCAAGTAGTAAGGAAGGAGATGAAACCAGAGGGAAGATCTCACAGGTGAGAGTTGAAGCATGTGTGTATAAGTCCTTCCCAGCACCATATGCTGTCTCAAGAGAGGTACAAGGAAAAGAATGAAAGCTGCAAGAAGCACTTTGAGCGATCTGTAGGAATTGGAGGAAAGTTGGGAAAGGAGATGTGTTTACTCTAATGTTTGGTAAGATTTTTAGCTTGGACAGTAACAGAAAGACTTTTAAGTAGAGAATTAGAGAAGATGACAGTCTAGGAAATGCATTTTATTCAGAGGAATTTTGGATAGCAGGTTATATGGCAGAGAGGCTGAAGAATAAAAGCAGTGGTGTGGAGCCTGTGGGATGGCTACTCTGTGATGCTCTCAAATCAGAAGTGGCTGGAGGTGTCTCTCAGCTGACTTTGGGCATGAAGATTTATAAGATGTCCAATTGCAGAAAAATAAATATGTTGGATGTGTGATGGGAGAGAGAAGAGTCAGATCTACCCAGAGGCTACCAATCTGACAGCAGATGAAATGGCTGGGAGACATTAGCCAGGTTGAAAAGAAATGATGTGAAGTGACCTGCAAATAAAACTAACCTGGCACTTCTGCTCTCAGATACAATGATATATTCATGCTGATTATGATGGATGAGCAATGAATGTGCAGTTTTTATATTTTCTCTCTTGACATCCATTCTGATTTGCAAATGATAGACCAACCCTCTACTGATTAGAGGATTATATGACTAACTTTCAGCAGGCAAAGAGAAATCTGTCTTTTTTTTCTGCTCGAGATGGAAGAAAAGTCATCACCACTGAAGATTTGGCATCAGGGCTCTAGTTTTTTTTTGGCTGAATATTGAGAATTCTGCACAATCTCAGCACAGTCCATCACATTCAGATTTTTTCATGTTAGATTTAGCAAGTTTTATGGCACTGATGGAATGGAGGAGAATGCCGGAATTGTTAATCTCAGCAGGATTATGTAGTGCCTGTTACCTACCTACCAGGAATAACAGGAAACATTGCTGACACACAGTACAATTTTATTTATCTTTCACTACTCAGTCTGTTTCCAAATTTCATGAATCTCACTTGCTAAGGCTGAGATGAGAGGCAGGATGATCTAGTGAGTGAAGGGGAGGAATCTGTGCACAGATACTCTGTGTAAAATGTACCTCACTGTGATGTCCTGTGTGAGTCCTCATCCCAGGTGGGACTAGCCCCTGCTGATTCATTTGATATATCTGCATCATGTTCCAGAAGGATATGCATCATTTGGAAATCCTCTGAAGGTCCTGAGGATAGCTTTACCTCTGCCCCGGTCTCTGCATGGCTGTTACATAGTCAGTAGTCACTAGTTTTCCTTTTACTTTTCCATAAAATTACTCTTAATATAATTTTGAGTATCACAGTTGTGCTGTGGGGCTAAGCTCGATAATATTGGGAGTACATGCTGGGATCATGTGACATAAAAAACTCCTGGATGTGCCATGGACATTGGACAGTTAGACAGAAAAGTTCCTGCTCCTGGGTAACACCTACAGTCTCAAGAGCAGGGTGTGAAGGAACAGGGGACGAGTGAAAGTGTCCATGTGGGAATGTCAGACAGGGACTGGGGGACAGAGCAGAAGGGGGAGCTGTCATCCTTCCCAGTCCTTCTGATAAATCAGCACCAAATATTCAACTCTTTCACAAACCCAGTGTGGTGATCAGGGTTTGTGCCATTCCTGGAGAACTAAATGTTCCAGGTAAGTGCTATTATTAGGTGTCCTGCAAGCAGAGGAGCAGAACAAGCAAGCAGCCAGCTTTGTAACCTATGGATACTGAACTTAAAAAGTCCAGAAGGACAGAAATGAGAGAGACTGGGAAAAGGCAATGCTCTTTCTGCAAATGCAGAAGCTGCCCTGACAAAGACATGCATGTAAAATTGGCGGAGACACAGGGTAGCAGCAAGGTTTGAGCTTCAGCTTAAGTGATCTGACTTCTGGATCTGCAGAGAACAGCACTGCAGGAATAGAAATGCCTTGGGATGCCATGGAACTGTGTCTTTTTCCCTTGGTGAGAGAGTCACACCTAGGAAATCAGAAAAGATGCACGGGCAGCACTGAACAGGGAGTGTTTCTTTGCTGTTTCTTGTAACACAGGGCTAGTGTTTCCCCTGAAACAAGCAGGCAGTGATCTAATTTTCACAGTGCCTGTTTGGTTTTTTTTCATCCAGTGCATCACTAATGCACTGAACAGACTTTAATGGCCATCATATTTAATATGTGATGATCCAGGTACAATCTGCTGTGGAAGCAGAGGAGGCAGTTTCTTGGAGCCTGTTTCCAGCCTTTGTTCTCTCTGAGTTTGCTGTGTTTTGTATTTGTGTTCATCCCAAGTGTGTCAGCATGAGAACAGATGAGGATAGTGAGGCAGAGCAAGCAATTCTGCTGAGCCTTTGGGACTGGTGCTCGTGCCGTGCTTTGGAGCAGTTCCTCTGATGTTCTATACTCATTTCAGAGGCTGGCAGAGCCAGCTCCTCCCATGGTGCCCATCCATCCTCAGCCTGCATGTGTCACTGCTGAGAAACTGACCTCTGGCTGAACCATTTGGGGTCAAACTGAGTAAAGTTTCTTGGGAAAAATCAGACCAAGTTAAGCTTCTAGACATCCTCTGCCTAATGTCTCCCTCTCATGCAGTAGCAAGCTCAGTTCTAAGTTTGGTCTTGACTTTGGACTTAAGTTTGGTCCTGACTGGTCCCTAGATATCCTCCAGACCCTGAGCTGACTGAACACAGCTCCCACATAAGCCGCTGCTGGTTAATCGAGAAGTACAATTTGGCCCCAGAGGCGAACAGCCTGGCAGGAGTGCTGCCAACAAGGATAGCACAAAAGGACCTGGAGAAATTAAAGAAAGGATCCCTTCCCCCAGCAAGCCTTCCAGCAGCTGCTGGCTGCTCAGCTGCTGCCCGAGCAGCAGTCAGCAAGCCTGCAGAAGCTGGGGATAAGGAGGGGAGGCTCTGGGGATGGCTCACACGGCTCAGGAGTGCGAAGTCCAGCATGCAGGGCTGCTATGGCTTGCATGTGAAAACAGGACTGGGGAGCAGAGGCTGCTGTGTGACTTATGAGCTCACCTGCTGGCCTGACAGCGCTGTTGACCGCCTCGCTGGTGCCAACTGCAGGGAGCCTGGCCTTGCCACCTCCCTGTGCTGGGGTCAGGGGGTACCCCGAAGAGCTGCTGTAGGAGCACAGAGCAAAGTAAAAATAGCCACTTCCCATCTGTAACCTCAAAGTGTGATACTCCCTGGTACCCAGGTTGAGGGCTGTGCACACATAGATCAAAAGCAGAGTCCCTGCACCAGAAAGCAGAGACCCCCATCTTCTTTCTGCTCTCACAAAGCTTCCCTGGTGACTGACTGAGCCTAATGGCATGAGCAATAATTGCTACTGCTTAATCAGGGTGGTTTTAGGAAAAATTCTGTCTAATGAGAATCCATTTTGCGTGTAGCAGGTAATTAAAGTATGCTTGAACAGAAAAAAGAGATATGAGCCTCTGAACATGGCTTCCTGGAGAGACAGTGCGAAACAAAGGCAAAGGCGTATATTGTGCCAGCTGTTTCCACCAGGACACAGAAGGATGAAAAATGAGCCTCTTCAGAACCCATGCCACTGCACCGTCCTGAGATGGTGATTTCTGTGTGAGAGTGTTCACACATGTGTGTGCAGCCTCATCAGAGAACTACACCAGAGATCAGCAGGAGACCTCACGCCTCACTTGGCATGGGGCAGCAAAAGGCAGTGCAGTGACCAGAAAAACCTGCAGCCCACCATTTACATACTCCAAGGATCCCAGCATGAATCTGAGAGGGATGAAATAACTGTGAATCGAGGGATTATCTCACATACGGGACAAAACAGAGGGAAAAAAAGAAGCCATTTCCAGTTTTACTGTCCTTAATATCCCATTCATTGTTGTGCCTTCCTACACCTCCTCCCTTGTTTGGTTTTTTGGGTTTTTTTTCACATTTTATCCCAAGTGTAGTGTGTGGGATTGGTCAAGCAATGTTCTGACTTTGGGAGAGGAAGGCAAACTGGCTTTGGCACAGATCTCCAATCCTTTTGTGCACAACACAGCACATCTGAAGAAAAAAATAGAAAAAATGCTCTTCCTCACCAACATCAACAGTGGTAGCTACTGACAGAGGAAGGGGAAAACTTCAGGGAAGGCAGTGGCTTGAATGATATATACAAAAATATTCAGATTCAAGTTGTACTCGTCTTTGAAGCTGCCTCCTCCTCTCTGATGCTGTTCTTCTAAGCCTTCCATATCTCTGGAAACAACATCTTAAACTCACAAAAATAGACATAGGAATGAGGAATGGCTGAAGTAGTTTCAATCCTCTCAGCTCACACTCCTCAGCAATCCTGGAAGCTTCCACCCCCCAGCAGCAAATACCTCTGGAAGGCAGCTCGTACCAGCTCTCTTAGGCGTTTGTAGCTCAGGGAGATGGCCAAGATGACCAAGACCTCTGGAAGCAACTGCTTCTTTCTGCCAACATGACAGGGGAACAAGAATGACCAGTTTAGATTAGACACCAGGAGAGAGATAGATATTGCCGAACTTCAAGAGCCTATATCATCATGATAACAGTCTGGATTCTCTTTGTAGTTGGAGAAAACGCCATTTCTACATGTGATTCGCTGGATCTCTTTTAGACCTATTTTTTAGGATGAGATGTGCTTACGCATCAGAAGTGCCTGTTTCTCTTCATTGCCTATAAAGGAGTCAGTATGACTCGCTCAGCTGTTGACGTTTGCACTGTAGGAATCTAAATTTGGGCAGATGAATACCATTTCCAACTTTCAGTCTGCTGAAGTTAGGTAACATGAATTCTACTGTGGGCAAGTGCTAAATATTTGAATAGATGCTATTTTTTAATTCACCCTCTCCTTGCAAGACGACAACATCAGTAGGGTTATCTGTGGGAAGAGGAAACAGCGTGTGTCATTAAAACCAGAAGACATCCAAATTCTGTACTTTTTTTCTGGCACAGATTACCATGTGAGCTGCAGCAGATTTCTTAACCCCTCTGCTTTTTAAGCTTTACCACTATTCAATTTTCAAATGTTAGCTTACAATTTAATTCCTGAATGTGCAGACGATACTTTTTAGCACTTCACTGTTCTTGTTTTTCCTCATAACATTTTTATGTGAAATATAATTTTGTGTCCAGATTCATTACATTTTCAGTGCTTTGCCTTTCCCGCCCTCCTCTGGGAAGTGCTATGCATTTCTTTCATAAATCTGAACTCTCAAGCCTGAAGAATGGCACTAGTATTTAATATCAGAATATCACTCCTTCACATTTGCTGGCTCTGAGAGGAGTATTTCATATTTTGTCTCCCTCCTAATTTTCTTATTTTTCTTGAGTCTTCAGTTCTTCAATGATGTATAGGGCAGTATGTTCTGTTCCAGAAGAAGACTTGGGAACAAATGCCTGCCAGAGAAAAGGCTTTTATAATCTATTGTGTGGAGGCCATTGTGCTAGTTTGACACCTATTTCTGCTTGGCTCACAGTTTCATCTAGGAAAGGTTCTTTCACTTTGGAAACTTGGGAGAGAACCGTGGAGGGCAACTACTCCTTTCATAGATACAAACACTCACTCCATACCCTGCATGGCAAAAATGTGACAAAAACTGTTGATGCTAAACACCGATTTAAAAAAATTGATGAATGAGGCTTAAAATCCACCAGAAAAAAATGCTTGTCAGAACATTCAGATCATTCTGTCTAACAGTCTATAAATTTCAAAGAGGGGCAAATATCATTGCAAGCAGCAGCAGGATGTTCACCACCTCTGAACAAAGGAGCAGGGAAGCACTAGCAGTTCCCCAAGGAGCTCACAACCCGCAGTGCAGCCCAAGCAGCAGCAGTGGCTGTCGCACAGCTGGGAAGGAACGTGAAGGGAGTGCACTGAGGTGTCTTGCTGAGGTCGCAGCTGAATGGCTGGAGAGCAACTGAAGAGCTCAGGACAGCCTTTGAATGAGCAGGAGTATTTTTCTAAAGAAGGCACACGAAAGCCACAAACATGGAGAAAGTGTAGAACACGCACCCACAAGGACTAAATTTAAAAGATGTGCTTAGCAGGGAACACATGCATAGCATATGGATGCAGCTGATGGAAGAGTTGTTGGACTCTGTTCAAGATACCACTCACACAGCAGATGAACCATAAATTTAAGCTACACATGTCACATCCTTACCACTAAGGTTCCCTTTAGTCATGTGTGAATGCAGCTTAGCTGTCGGATCCCGGCTTGTGAGCTAACTTAGTCTCTGAGCTCAGTAACAGTGGTGGGCAGGACACAGAATGCAGAGGGATCCTCAGCTGCTCGTTACCTTTGGTGAGTTATTAGCCTGTGGGCTTTCTGCAGCCCTTACCTTGGCATTTGTTAGTCCTGGCACCCGCTGCCTAATGCTATCGCATGCTGTCCTTCAGCTCCTCAGCCGCTTGCTGACTGACAGGCCAGTTTTTTTCACATTTGCCTTGATACATTTTCTGGTACTAAGTTAAGCTCCTTGAGCTGATTAAAAACCTTCCAAGATGATATCATTGCCAATTCTCGTATACACATGCACAAAGACAATCATAAATAATAAAACCTGTTCTGGATTTCTCCAGTAAGGATGCTAGTATCTAAATCTCTGCTCTCTGGCCAATTTTCTGTATTACTGAGTCAATTCATGTTTCTGATAGGTACATAAGAGTGCCAGGTTATTATTCTTCAGCAATTACTTTCTGCTTTCAAGATCTTTTAATCCAAAATAGAGTATACTGATGAAACTGGTAGAAAGGTAAATATTTACAGAACAAAAATCAGACCTTCCTCCACTTCCATGCAGCACTGGAGTTGTAAGAGATTCCTTGCAGCTGCTCGCAAGCAATTGAAGTTTTAGATTTGCACTATACTTTTGGAACCTAGTTTTATAAGCAGCTGCCAACAGTCCATTAATTTGAATCCAAAATGCCCTCTGAGTTAGAATAGTGCTAAAGAAAGCATTAGTTTCCATTCCAAAATGGGCTTTATCACACATTCCTGCTTCCCCTTTTGCATATCTGTTTGACTCAAGGCAATAGCAGCATAGTATTTAAGTGCCAGTTATATTTTGGAAATATGCACAATATTTTAACAGGGAAAGGAAGACTGAAAGACCTTAAACCTTGTTAGAATAAGAAAGAAAAACAGACTTAAACATTCATTGGAAGGAATTTTAGGGAAGTCTTGCATATCTCTTGGTAGAGAGGCTTTTTAATATTATGACTAACACTCAGATTTTGTGGATGTACAAAACCACAACTAATTTTTTTTTTCTCTTATGGCTCTAAACGAAAGAAAAAAATCAAACATGTTCCTCTTTCTTAAAAGTCAGATTTCAGCAGAATACTGATATTCATCACCAATGAATCTATGTTTTGGTAGCAGCCGGTGATACCACTCTGTGATGGCAGTTTCTTTCAGATTTGAGGCTGTATGGTAGAAACACAGATGCAGAGGCATCTGTGATACGATTTAAAGGATAACCTGCTGTTGATGGTGCTGTGTCTGGTGCAGGATTTGGAGGTTTCTTTGGTGGCAGGTTTTGTTGCTGATCGTACTGTTAATGACTTGTGGCAAAGAGGTAATGAAGAGAAATGGTATGAATGTGAAAGTAAGCTGGTATGGAAAACATAGGAAAAGAAACCAACTAGCAATAGCAGTGTTTTGTTTTATTTAAAGATATTATGCAGAGGTGAATATTAGTACCTCTGTGAATATCGAGCTTTTCCCAAAATCCAAAATGCAACATGGAAAAAAGATGGGTCTTTTAGGTAGAACAGTGGACTGATGGGCAGAATAGGCTGGAACCATTCTGCAAGACATGGCACGGTCAGTGGCATAATTTATTCATATAAATAGAAATGGTGAAGTTAAAAAATGAAAGGCCCTAAATGTAGAAGTGAGAAATTTTGACATGAAGAGCAGTGGGTTTGTGGTCAGACATAAGTCTGAAAGATGACCTGAACAGGAAATATTTTAAATTACCTTCAGGGAGCTAGAACTGCCAAAACAAAAGACAATGAGAAAGCAAGTGTTGATAGAAATCGAGAAAAGAAATCGAGCATCTGGAAAAGTATTACAATGATGTAAAGTCAAAAATCTAGAGGTGATGTGGGAAGACTGAACTGAAGATAACACATAGAACAAAAGAAAATGGCCTCAAGTTGCCTAGGGGAGTTTTAGACTGGATATTAAGAAAATATTCTTCAAAGAAAGAGTTGTCAAGCACTGGAGCAGGCTGCCCATGAAGTGGTTAAGTCACTGTCCCCGAAGTATTTAAAAGACACGTAGACATTTTAGGGACACAGTTTACTGGTGGACTTGGCAGTGCTGGGCTAATGGTTGGATTAAATGACCTAAAGGTCTTTTCCAACCAATATGATTCTATGATTTGTGATACTGGAAAAATTTGGGAAGAAGGCAGAGATTCATGTAGAGGAAAAACAAATGTCAGTTTAGCAATCCTGAGTTTAAGATTACAGCTGTGCAATAAATAAGTCAGAAAGAAAATTAAAGGTGTGGTTTTCATCAGTTGTCTGGATTTGCAAAGCACTCCTGAAATTTCTCGTCCCAAAGTAGCTAAAGGTGTGCAAGATTTGAGACAGTAGGAGATGGTCTCGAGACAGAAAGTCGGGTCCTTGCTGGACCCATGCAAACCACTAGAAGCACAAGTGGACCACAACAATATGAACGTAAGCTGAAAACCAGTAAAGCACTGTCTTGCAAAACCCTCAAAGTGAACAGGGCTTTAAGAACACATGGCAGTGAAGTTTGAAAAGCAAAGGGGCAGAAGATGTAGTAATATGCTAAGGTGTTATATTAGTCTGCCACTAGCTAGTCACAAAGCTTGTTCATGCATCATATGTACAGAAAGTCTGTACCTCACTAAATTTTATTTTACTTTTTTTAAAATGAAATCTGACCAAGATGTACCTATATAATATTCATAATGTTTCCATCTGCCTGGAACTTTATACTTGCAAGCCCTTAAAAATAAGAAAACATATTGTATTAAATTTTCCAAGCAGCCAAAATGCTGCTGCTCTTTTTTTTTTTACCCTGTAGTTTGAATTTAAATTGATGTTTCTAAATTTACATATTTAAAAACTTAATCTGAAACCTGTTTGGAATTTGGATCTCTCTTTTTATCCCATTTCATTTAATGCAGCTACTTCTCAAATTGAGGCATCACCCCTGCAGCTACCGGACATCAAAGTACAAAAAAAAATTGCTAGAAAGAAAAACTGAAGCCACATTTCTATTCTGCATTTGAGCTGCTGACATTTTCTAGATAACACCAAGAGATGTCAGAATACTGGCTGTTAAAGCAATCTATGTTTGGAGCCTATTAAGCTGAAATCTGAGAGTGAAGGGAAATGTGAAGACTTCTGGTGGGACTGACATACACCATTACTTGCTATATTTCAATTTTATAGGGAAAAGGAGTTTTTCCCTACTTTTTTTTCCCCAAGAGTTACATTTAAAATCTGGCAGGTCACCGAGAGCCTGTAATTTCACTCTAATTCCTCTGTATATTCAAAGGTTACATAACACAGCCCTTGCCCTTCTGATGTGGGAAGCCTGGGAAGAAGTCCCACCAGAGGCCTCTTACTCTCTTATTACTGTCAGAGGCCACCACTACCCTGTCTTCTCCTCTGACACCAGTAATTCTGCCTCTTTAACGCTCCCACATTATGTCGCTCAAGGGGTCCAGACTGTCTGTTCTTGTTGTTCAAGATGTAGCTCCACCAAGTTCTTTAGAGTTCTTTAGAGTTACAATACCATAAAGGCTTCTGGAAGGAGAAGAGGAGTTCAGACTGTCTTGTTCAGGTCTCTTGTATGCCATGTAAAGCCACCAGAATGATCTTGGCCTCGCCTCCTAAGCACTCTCTCGTCTTCTTATGCCGTGGTAAGTGTAGGGAGGAAATTGGTTTCCTGTCTGCTGAATTCTCCCTGGAGCTCCTTGGCATGCACAGGAAGTCTGTCAGAGCGCCCCTCCAGAGGCCACATTCCTATCCCTCAGTCCTTGCTCTAGCTCCTCTGTCCCATGCCCAGGAAGGGGTGTCTCAGCACAGACCTTCCCCCCATCCACTGCACAGGGCAATGAGCCTGCGACACGCAAAGAAAAAGCATGGAGAACTGAAGAGACCATGACTGCAAACAGCTATTTACTTCCAGAGCCAAGCTGCTTTCCTACAAAGCCAGTCTATCGTGCTCTGCAATACTGACAGCCTTGGAAATGTTGAAAAGGGCTGGGTAGGGTGCATATGGTCAGGGAGGGTGCACAGGGCTGGGCAGAGCTGCGCCTGGACTGACAGGCCCGGATGGATTCCTTCCAGACCTATCTGGGATGTCTTTGCTTGCCTGCTAATCTTCTCTTAGGTTAACCAACAGCTGGTG
Source organism: Cnemophilus loriae (assembly GCA_013397755.1). Taxonomy (NCBI): domain Eukaryota; kingdom Metazoa; phylum Chordata; class Aves; order Passeriformes; family Corvidae; genus Cnemophilus; species Cnemophilus loriae. The sequence goes on from VZTF01006672.1 coordinate 162,602, forward strand.
GCATTTAATCAGAGGCGCCATTCCTGTAGGCCCTCCGCACAAATGAGACTCCTGGACTGTGTTGTGCTGGGTAATGCAGATCTATCACTTGCTTCCTTTAGTTGTTCCCTTTTGTGTCCGCCAGTTTATAGATTTCCCTAAATATTGTTTCTGACTTCAAAGACACGTAAAAGCATTTGAACATCCATCACATCTGAGCAAGAAATATTACAGAGCAGCTTGTCCTCCTGCATAGCAGCTGGCCAGAGATTTTCTACTGAAGCTCCTGCCTCAGCGTACACTACCCTTAGCATTGATATTCCCCACTTACCTCCGTCTGCCTGCACTTCCTCAGAATCACTGCTGTTGCCTGCCTCAAAGGTAGTAAGGGTCTCTGCCTGACTGGGGTTGCTACAGGGCCACACAGACCTTTTGCCAAGCTATGGGGAACTTAGAAGAAGCAATTTGAGCAAGCAGAGATGTACCAAGAGATGCGCGTCTTAGTCTTGAAGGCTGAATCCAAGCAGAAACAGCCCAAGAAGCTGAAATCCTTTGTATATGCCCACGTTAACAACATGCGAACTAATTTGAAGCTCCTCTCACCAAATTTTCACCAAAACTCCACTGATGCTTTTCAGGAACTAATTCATCATTTCCTCAGTTTGGATCTTTGTGTTGTGACCTGTAGTGCTGAAGGGTACAAGTGGTGGGGGTGGATGATGTCTTTACCAGCACCAACCCAGTCCCTGGGAAGACCTGAGTGTATGGTAAGTGGCTGAAGCCTTACTGCAATAGCTGTAGGCCCCTGATTAGCTAGGCCAACACCAACTTAAAATTCAGCAAAATGTGCTACTTCAAGAGGAAAACACAAGAGGCTGAATGCTTTTCACCCTAAGCGATAACATGCAGCTCTTCCCAAGAGCCAGCAATTATCAGCTTGTACGGGTCAGCTAGTCAGGAAAATAAGAGGCTTCATTCTCATCTCAGACTGAAATCATGAAGAAGGTAGTCCACCAAACTTGCATCACCTAAGAGGTGCAAATGCAATGAAAATGAAGTGTGAGACCCATAAAATTCCAGCGTATTAACTTTTCTCTTAGTTTGAAGGAAAAAGACTGCTTGAAAATCAATAGATATGCTAGATGAAAGAAGAGAAAAATATGTAAACATTCCAACTAGTAATGCAGAAGGAAAAAGTATTGCTCAGAAAAAGGAGATGATATAAACTTGTAAGTTACCTTCAAGCATGTATTCAAGGACAGGTTTATGTTATTTTGCTCATTGCATTCTTTCTTTCTTTCTTTCTTTCTTTCTTTCTTTCTTTCTTTCTCTTTTTTGCTTTCTTTCTTTCTTTCTTGCAGAAAAGAGAATTTAAAATAAGAAAAGAGAATTCTTTCTATTTCTTTCTATTCAGATTTATAAATATATATACTAGGAAATAATATTTTTATATTAATATTTTGTATATTATGTGGGAGATGATTTTATTCAGCATTTTGAAAATCCTTAAGTCTGCTGTTTATTTCAATTATTTATCATTTTGCAAAGGGAATGCAGGCACGTGGAGCTCAGAAAAAGATCAGAGTCCAGCTCTCCACAAGATTACTTTTTCTTCTTAATCCTCAGGGACCTGATTGAATTTTTCTCTGTTTATTATTATTTTATATTTCTTCTTCATGTTCTATTTATTTCTTTAGATTTATAAATGATTCCACCATGCTAAGGGCAAGTGTCCTATCGGAATTATTCCTCTTGTGCCTGTGACATTTGTGCAAACCTCATGTCTGCCTGATGCGTTTCAGCTCTCAGTTCTAAACTACTTCAGGCCACTGTATCGTTTAATTTTTTACTCACTTGGCCAAGCATCCTGAAACCAACTGCATAATATTCTATTTGACATTAAGCCTCACATATCCTTTACAGTCTCTGAATTCTCTGGGGCAATAGCTGTCTTTTGAAATCATGCATAGTGGGACCAGCATAATTGGGCCTCAGGCCTCGAGATGGGTTCCCAAGGCACTGCCACAATGCAGTGTATACTTCTTACAGCCAAGGAGGTGGATCACCAGAATAAGTGCTGCGTTCTCTGTCCCTTGACAACTTTGCTTTCCTGCTGAAATACAGTCTACAGCAAAACGTGAGTTCAATGCAGGGGTAAATGATGACATTTAAGGGGAGGGCTTAAGGAGGTCAAAAAGATGATCCAATGGTTCCTCCCAGCTTTCAATCCGTCAGTCTATGAATACTGATAAGAGAAAATTAAAAAGCATCTCTGTGAGAAGGTCTCCATGGCCACTGCTTCAGGAACGCTGCAGGAGTTTTGCTAGAAGACATTTTCAGGACTGAGGCCTGGCGTAACTCTGCTTTCAATGAACAGGCACAGCCTCAGGGAGAATCCGTCTACCTGGGACAGTGGAAAAAGATATCTCTAGAAAAATGTCACCTTAACTAAGCTGGAGGTATGACAACTCTACTACTGATTCCAAAGTGGTGACACAAATAAATGAATCAAACTCCCCCCGCACAGTTTTTAGGAGAGAACAACCAGGAACAGTGAACAGCCTGGATGAATTTTGAATTGTTGACTGACTAGCTGTTGACCCTCCTTTAAATTCCCAGCAGTTTAGGAGTTGCTCATTTCTGCTGGCTCTGGGTTAACATTGCAACTCAAAATAATCTGCAGCTAAAAGCAAAAAAAAAAAAAAAATACCATCAGGACATTATGTGCAGGTGTGGTTCAGGCAAGAGAAGGAGCAGGAATCCTAGACTGCACAGCTATGGAAAGCATGCTAAGTAAGGCAGGGAATATACAATATCCCCAGACACCCACCAGTAGGTCTTTGAGGCAGAGCTGATCCTCACCTTGTTCGAGCCCAGGAGATTCTCTGTGGAGAGGTGTGAGTCAGTATGTGCCTGGCTGTTAACTTTATGCTCTTGCTACATCTTTGCAGTCCACTGCCAAAGGCAGTGAATTACTTAGGGACGTGGAAAAAAGAAGCTGCCTTTTTCAATCACCCTACTTGCTTAAGCAGCAGGCAGCAGCAGTAATTGGCAACAAGGGCAAAACATAAACTTTGAGCAACCTCACCCTCCCCCCAAATCCCTTCCTAAACATGTATTGTTTTGCAAGACGATAATATTTCTAGTAATGAAGCAACAAAGCAAATAGAGTTCAGTGCTCTGTAAACAGGAATGCACACAGACACACATGCACATGAGCCTTGGAATAAAATTCTTTTAAAAAGCACTTCTTCCGATGCTTCCCAGTGATGAAGTGAGAAATCATTACTTTTAAGAAATTATTTTATAATGCAAAAGCACTGGAAGTTATAGTTATGGCTTTCCAAAACAAATTACGTTCAGGCTCTGCTTGGGTCAGAGATGCAACAGGGAGGGCTAGAAATGTGAAACTGGTGTGTTTTGGCTTTGACTCAGCTCTCAGAATGACCCCGCAACCATTCTTCTTCATTCAGCATGTTTGCATTATTTTGGCACAGAAACATCCCTAATTCTCTGGCATGAGTTCATAAAAATTGTTTGATCTTCACCTGCACATTTCTGCAAGGTCTGACTTGTTTCTCCTGCTGTTGCATGACACTTTCCTGACTTCTGCCCATGTTGGTGTTGCCATTGCTCTGGGAAGCCAATAAAGACATAAGTCTGGGTGACCTCCCCTGCCCCGGGGAACTGTAAGCCTGCAGGAGTCCCATGATGCAGGTCAGCTCCTGTCGTGGTTTAATCACAGCCAACAACTAAGGACCATGCAGCCTCTCACTCATTCCCCACCCCTCCAATGGGAAGGAGAGGAGAGTCAGATGAAAAAAAGGTATCCCTTGTGGGTTGAGAAAGAGCAGTTTAATAATTGAAATAACATATTAATAATTATTAATAATGATTAATAATAATAAATAAAATGAAAGATAATAAAAATAGAGGAATAAACCCCAAGAAAATCAAGTGATGCACGATACAACTGCTCATCACCCACTGACAAATGCCCATCCCATATCTGAGCAGCGATCAGTAGAACCCAGCCAATTCCCTCCAGTTTATGTATTGAACATGACATTCCATTTTATGGAATATCCCTTCGACCAGTTTGGGTCAGCTCTCCTGGCCGTGCTCCCTCCCAGCTTCTTGTGCACCTGCTTGATGTCAGAGCACAGGAAACTGAGTAGACCTTTACTTAGGGTAAGAACTACTGAGCAAAAACATCAGCGTGTTATCAACATGATTCTCCTACTAAATCCAAAACACAGCAATGTACCAGCTACTAGGAAGAAAATTAAATTTATTCCAGCCGGAACCAGAGCAGCTCCAGACATCTCAGAAGTGCTGGCAAGACTGAATTTTGTTTCAAAAGAGCATCAGTAGAGCCGCAGAAGGGTCCTGGAGAGTCCCTCTTTCCACTCTGCTATGCCAGGGGTTTCAGAGGAGCAAAGAGTGGATGACAAAAATTGCAGGGAAAACCTCAGATCTTTACTACTGCTGTTAAAAGCCGTGGCCCCACACGTCCTGATTCCTTCAGCAACAGCCACCAGGCTGGCTCTCCAGGGCACTCACACTGACAAAGGCATTGCAGGAGCCTGAACTCACTCTGGTTTCACCAGCAGTCTGTTGCCATAGGCAACTGCCTATTTTGCCTATACCTAGAGCTGGCCGTGAGCAGTATGCACAGCAGGATTGCTGTGATGAGATTAGCACACTTTATTATACTATCCCTGCTCTTATCACCAACCCCAGCTCTCACAAATTCAAGATAAGGAAATTTCCCTCATGTACTTACCACGGTCTTGAACAGGACTTTAGAGAGAAGTGGTGAATGCCACTGTATTCACATTTACATGGGAAAATTTAGGGAATCATTGCTATTCTTGTTTTCAGGTCCTCTGAACCCTTCAACGTCCCAGTTCTGCTCTGGTTGCTTATCAGTTATCCCAGCTTGAGTAGCTTGAGGGTGTCCTCTGTGCACTAAGATAATGTCAATATGGGACCAAGGCATCATAATCCCCTCAACAGTAGGCCGTAATATTTTCCATTCTAAACCAGCCAGGAATAGCCTGCTTCTTAGGCTGGCTTTAACCTGTGTACCACTTCACTTTTGGCAGCTGGGATAGAGAGCTACTTCGGGTAAGCATACCTGTTAGCTTAAGGGAAGGTGAAACATCTCTACAACTCAATGAAAGACAAAATAGGACTTACTCTCTAGAGAGTCAGACAAGCAGCCAAATCACTGCTGCTTAACACATTACCATCCACCAGCTGAGCAGCTCAGCTGCAGGCACAGCGGCGTTGCACTACCATGGCCTGCCTTGGGATCACCATGTGGAAATGGAGCTGGCTCTAAATTAGAAACAGTGAACCTAAACCCTTTCTTACATGTATTTTCCATTTTGGTTCCTCACTCCTCATTGAAATACCTTGTTGATTCTGGGAAACACCCCACTGAATGTAGCACAGGTTGTCAGAGATGTTGCTTTTTAACCAGAGAGGCATGTAATTAATTTGAAAATCTTAGATATTAGATCCTTCAATTCTTGCATAGCTCTAAAATTCTGGGCCTCAAATTGGGTTCTGCAGAGAGATATTTATGTAATGTGAAATTTTGTTGCATTAAACAACAAATACAGGCCTATGTTGACCTGACAATGACCTTTTCAATAATAGAAAATCATCAAAATAAAGGACAATGCAAATGCAGATGATTTTGTTACAGTAGATTTGATCAAACAAAACAGACAATCTAATTAACCAGTGATTAGATTAAGTAAAAGTCTCTGCATTGAGTGATGGATAATTAACTGGAATTGTGTTTACTTATTTTTTATTGTACTGCAGAACAAGGCACATCTTTGCCTTTCTTTCCTTTTACTGCAGTCTTAATTAAACAAAATTATTCTGAATGCCTTTCACAGCATCTAGGCCTCTAAGTAAAGACAGTAAGTTGGAAAGGGAAGGCCAGCCCTATACAGAGATTTAGTTGTCGATCAATACTGCTTGGATAAATCTCATCCAAAGGAACAGTTACAACCCTGGCTTTTCAGATCTGCTTGGCATTTACAGCTCCAGCTGAGTGGAATGTGAGCTGCAGGTGCTCAGCCCTTTGGAGAGCCATGCCCTTATTGTTCAAACATAATTTATGCTTGAGAACAAGCAAACAAACGTATTCAAGGCAACTCCTAATTTCTGCACCTGAGTCAATTCAAGACTTATTTTTATCAAGGCAAATGCACAGAAGGCAATGGTGCACAGCTGATCAACATCTATAATAGAAATGGACCTTTGAAATCCTTATTAGAAATGATTGTGGTGACTTTTAAGTATAGGCTGTGTAAGAGACAGTATTTCAAGATGATTTAATTCCATGCTTTTAAGAACTGTGATCTGGAAGATTGGTTTGGCTACCCACCTCTACTAAGAAAACCCTCTACTACTGAAGAAGCCCTTTTGATAACACAGCTTGTCAAATATTAGAGGTAATTTTAACTTTTAAAGTATTTTATTAATTGTGTATTTGCCAGGGGCTCTGTAGTACCCTATAAAAATTATCATAGCAGGCATTCTTTAGGTTCACCATAAACATGGGTTGCATATTCCCACATACTTTTGTTCCAAACACATAACAGTTAATTTGATGAAATATCTGCTGGCAAAATCTCTCTCCTCGCTGTGGGACTACTGTCTGTCTGTCTGTCTAGACACTCTTACTGCTGTCATTGCCGTGGCACCTCAGTGCATCCAGACCTGAGGATATCTGAAGAGGAGCTTATAAGCATTATCTCTTGCTAGGTCTCTTCAGAGGATGCTTCTGCCAAACTGCAGGGGACAGCAGACAAGAGCAGATGAAACTAGCGTGGTTCCTCAATGCAACGAGCTGCCTGATGGGAAAAGCCACTAGGACAGTGTGGAAGCTCTGGCATCTCTTTAGCAGTGCCTTGCAGACAGCCTCTGGCCAGGTGTCAGGGCATTCGCGTGTTGGTTTATATTATGCAGGCGTTTTTCTCACTTGTGTGCAGAGACAAGCAAAGCTAGAGCGACTGCAAGCTCTGTGCTAGCGAGGATGCCAAGGAACACCATGTGGAGGCGGGTGAATTCTGGATGAGCGAGTGGGTAAACAGAAAGGCTGAAGTGCCAGGGGTAGCCTGGGGGCATTCCCTTAGGGAACAAACAGCAACTGAGATAGAAAGTAAGGCCTCACTACAGCAACTAGCTTCTGGAGCTGATCTAGGGTATCAGCTAGACTTTCAACAAAAAGGCCTGGTTGACCAGGTGATGTATGTGCCTGCAGCTGCTATATTTTAAGCCTACAATTTTGGTTCTGAAATGCCAGCCCATGAATTCACCCATTTACTTGTAAAACCTGGGATCACTATTATGATACAGACTTTATTTTCACTGGCACTGAGTGTGAGCCAGCAACAGATAAAACCACACCTTCTCATCGCTGTTGATGCTCAGGGCTTGGGTCTTGATCCCCATGATATTATTAAGAAAACTTCTATTGTCTTTCACGTGAGTAAGCTTTTAACTAATTCAACTTGTATTCAGTCCGTATTTACATCTGAACAACCACTCTGACCAAAAAGGACTGTGACAGTGGGAGCAAAATGTGACCTCTGGTTTGTACTGTTTTAGCAGTGATTCTCACAGTTCTCTGCCTCTCTCTCCTCATGTGGAGTTACTGTGCTTTTAACCTTTCTCACTAAAGTCTGCTCAGAGTAACAAGAAAATAGATGGGACTATATCAAAAAGTCCTGATATTTCTGTCATGAAATACTTAACAAGTACTGATGCTGAAAAGGCTGTTTGTTGGGAGGATGTGTACCTCCTAAATAACATGGGCAAAATAATATAATTGCAGCACACTGCTTTCCATGGACAGAAATCTCAGCTGAATTCCTCCCATCTTTCTCTTCACAAGGCCACAAAGGTCAAGAATTGCTTACAGGCAATAGGAGAGTGTTTTCCAGTGTCCAGCAGCCTAGATGCATCCTGACTCCATCTCATAATAAAGCCCAGGCACGTATCTTGTCCTCCTCTCCTACTCCTTTCTCCTCTTGTCTTCCTTTCTGGAAGGCCAGATGCGTAGCTGTAGGAAAGGCAGCCTCACTGTCAGCAAGGAAGGAGTTGTAGAAGATGAGGGAAAACTTCTCCAGTTTTGGTGGAAGCAAGGAAAAGGGAGAATAAATAGATATGAAATGAGAAATGTCAGATACCAGGAAAAGAAGAAGCATTTTTTTTTTCTTCTCAGTGATGATATATACATGCAGACACCAGCCTAGGAATTGCAGGGGAATGATAATGAATCTTTCTGAGTTGTGTCTATAGTGTTGATTACCACTGTTCCCTCAGAAGTCTCCAGTATTTATGATTCGGAGATGTTTTCAGCAGGCAATGAAATATTAGTCGCTATTTAAAAAATGTACCACATAATTGCAGAAGATGGCATGTTCCCGCTCCAATTAGAAGTGGAAAACTGTAATACCTGAAGGAGCCTTGTGCATCATTTGTACGTAAATACAGCTCTTTGTAAAGTAACTTACGCGTAGAAAAATGTGTAATACACTTGTGAATAGTAAGGTTTTGAAGTAAAACACTGAAGTGAAAGAATCACTATCCCGTGGAGAAATCTGACTTTGAGATATTTTTCCTAAAAGGATGCAAAATATATTGCTGGCAAATCATGTTCTCCTTTATTGCTTGTATATCAGTATGGCAAGCAGAACTTTCTGCCTCAGAAAACTTTGTCCTTAGCTTTTCATTTTAAATTCACAAGAACATTCAGATATGTCAGTTCTTCATCTCCAGCTGAAGCCTTTCTTCATACATTGACCATGCTTGAGGTCAGGTAGGATGAGCAGCTCATATTGCCTTGAAACAGCATGGCTGTTGCAAAGTATATACTGGGAATGGGACTGTTCCCAGTGAATAGCTAAAGCAGCTCAAAGCAAATGCTGAGGTGTGTCCTAACTGTTAGGTTATGCAGGGGAAGTGTAGGGGCCTGTATTCAACACATACACAGTCTTTTGATGTGTAGAGCAGATTGGGCAGATTCTAATATCTGCACGTTGAAGGTGGTTGCTGAAAGGGGCAATAAAGTGACTAAACCCATGCTTTTGTAGATTCAGCCCATAAGAATTTATATAAAGATCACACATCATTTCCATCATAGAATTAATACTATCTAATCAATTTAAGCCTATTCTGTAGCAATATCTCAGGTACCTAGCATCCACGAAACAACAAATGAACTTTAAATAAACTGAAAATCCCGCTGATTTGTGAATGGAACTACATCTGCACCGTCAGCAAAAAATGCAACCAATTCTGCAGCTTCAGTTTGTTCCTGCATTTGGTGAGGTGTTGATAGGACTACAAGGGCCAAATTCAGGGCTTTGATTAAGCAAATATGGATCTGCTCTCTAGACAGAAATGCACTTGCTTGCCAGAGGGCTGATTCTGACCCAAGATCTTTGTACACCATGCTTATGTTGCCTTTTTTACTTAATTATACAGTGCTGAAAGATCTTTGAACAAACTTGTTTTGTAGAAGCAAAGACAAATATATGTGGGATATGACTGCAGGCTTACAAGCAACAGAAACACCTGAAAAACCTTCGGTTCTTCTATTGATCCAAAGGAGTGCTTGAAACATTACTATGGCAACAATTCTTACCCAGTGGAAGGAGCATGCCATTATCTGTGCATAGGAACAAAACAAGAGGAGGTATTTTTCAGAACTGGTGCCCACCTCCCCTTGACCACTACAGATGTGCTGACCTTCTGGCACAAGCTCCTACTGCAGGAGCTTTCAATGAAAAATGACTTACAGAATTATTTATTAGTCCATGCAGAGAGAATAAAGAAATTCTATTGACCAACAGAGTCCTGACACAGAAAACAGCACTGCGTGGAACTACTGTTTTCTAAAAGTATCAAACATCTTTCTTGCCTGTTTTACAACCTCAGTTACTGGTGTAAATAAAAGAGACAAAGCTGCTCTGGCTCACCCTAAATGTTGTCTATGTCATTTGGCTGCATTCAACCTTTCACAACTATTAACTATAGCGATTAACTCAGAAATCTACTGAGCATCTAATATCACCGTGTTCTTAGTGACAATGAGTTTAGGCTAAAGTACAAATCTGCTGGCATTGAGTTCAGGCTAAAATACAAATCTGCTGGCGTTGCGGTAATGGTGTTATTTGGTCTATTAATTAACATCTAGACAAATAAATTCAGCAAGAAACTATTTTGCATCATGTGGCTAAATTGAAAGTCCACATCCCGTATGGCCTGAAGGCAGAGTTGACAGTTAATCATATTCCAGATGTTTGTAACACTGAAGAAGCTCTGTCTGCTGCTCCTAGCTGCATCTCTCATCCCCAGTTTCGCATATGGGTAATTTTAAGAAGTACCGTGACTCTGCCCACCTCTCCTAACTCTGGGGAGGAGAGTGATACTGGCTACAAGTCCAGGCAGACTGTTCTTCCTGTAAATGGCTGAGAAAAATGATTGTGTGGGAGATGGTGCCAAACGAGGAGAGAAAAGGAGCAGCCTGGAAGAAAGCTTCCAAATCTACACTCCCACTGCAGAAACACTTTGTGGCTGTCCTGAGTCTGGGGAGAGGAACAAGAAGCTGCAAGCTCTTTACAAGCTGTTTGTTTGCCAGTCTTCTCTCTGGGCAGCCTGTGGAACAACCAGCTGCAAGAGCAGCACAAGTAGGTGGAACAGCTCTGCCCACTTGGGAGCTCAGCACTGCTCCACGGGGCCACTTAACAGCACAAGCCAAGCGGGTGTTGCCCATTGCCACTAGTATTCTTATCCCCATTTTTATAAAAGCAGAAAGGTAAGGGGTGTCAGAAAAAAAGCAGGCAGAATCTGGGCTGAAGACAGACTGTAAAAAGAGACCAAGACTAACACCAAATATGTGAAGCACAAGACAGGAACGGGAAGGACATTGCTACTAACTGGTACTATTGGAAAAAATTGTACAAAAAGCCATCCACAAGCCATTTACTAGGTCCCAGCCTAAAAAGCTGAGTTCCTGCTTATTCTGTAGAAATGGCAAAATCCTATTTCTTCTAAAGATGTATTTAACTTTGCTGTTCCTGGAAATTATTCTTCTTTACTTCATGGTACCTGTCTCTTGCATCCCATCACAAGCATCAGCAGAAGATATGTGTATCTGTGTGTAGATACAGTTTTATTTAACACGTACATACACATAGGCAGGAGAGCATGTAGAAAATGTCTTGACGAAAGTAAAACCATAACACACACTTGGATTTAACCTATTTGATCAGTCTTTTTCCATTCTCTAGACACACTGGTTTTATTCAATATTAACTTTTTTTTCCTATTTCTAGGTGGCTTTGGATCCTGAAGGTATAGAAATAGGAGCTATTATTAAGGATATAATTATTATTTTGACAACACCATCTTTGACAGCTTCATGAATGAACTTTATTGAATAAATGATGATTCATTACCCATCAAATAGTATTTTCCCAATTATCCAGCTTTCTCTGCCTTCAATTCTGAGAGTCTTCCAAGTATTTTACAAAAAAATAACAACCTTTCTTCTTGCCTTTAGGGAAGTAGCTTGATCAGGTCAAGGAATTTTTTTCCATGTTTTCTGTTGCATAAGTGAAAGTAGGTGTACTGGCAACAAATTTTTAAGGAAAGGCTAAATCAAACAGATAAAATACATGAGTAGATTCAAAGGCAGGGAAAGCTCTGTTCATTTTCAACCCCCATGAAAGCAAATTTCAGAGCCCAGGCCCAGCTCTGCACTCACAAGCAATCCCGTGTTGCCTGTTGGCTGCGTTTCTGTACCCTGGGGAAATGCAACTGCTGACAGAAGACATAATCACTGAGGAGGAAGTTCTAGCCCAGATAGCCTGGGACATCTGCAAAGGCTTTCTGAACACCAAAGTAGAGCCTATCAACATGGACTCTGTGTAAAATGTGGGAATATCACTTACAAAAACTGGTTTTGGGTAGCAGGGAAGTTTATTGAAAGCAGGCTCTTATATTCTCTCCTGCTGACCCTGCATCCTGTCGTCTGATGTGCCCATCATGTGCAAGAGCCAGAGCGTGGGTGCACTTCTTAGGTCTGCACAGGGCTCTGGTAGATTCTAGGGTAGTATTTTAAGAAACTGGAGTCAGCCACACAAGCTTGAATCTAAATCTGCCTTTTCTGGACTTTGGAGAATAACTGAGATTCCTCAGCTATAACAAAAATGTTATTCTGGTCCATCTGTGGCAGGCAGTGAGATCCTTTTGGTGCCCCTCAGTTTGCCACACATTTTATTCAATGGAACTTGCGCTGCAGCATGAGGGACAGCAGACCAAGGGGCCACAAACAGCTCTCACTCTGACTGCCAGCATCAACCTACGACCTCATGGTCCCTGGACCTGCCACATGGGCATGCAGGCGCAGAGGCACAGACCTGCCTGCACATCTGCCCTCATGGATACTCCTGCAGATCTGGTGATCCCCACCCCCACCGAGGGGAGCTTCCCTCCCTGGAGTCAGGAGTCACACAGCTGGGCTGCAGGGAGAGCGGGTGTTCTGTCCTGTCGAGCAGCAATTTGCAGGCTGCCTGGCGTCATGCTTCCTGAGCCAGGCTGAATCACCGCCAGGATGCTGCAATCTCTCCCTGGTGTCATCTGCTGGCAGTGGGAAGGTGTCGGAGTGTTTTATTAAGCCATCACAGGGCACTCCTGAAGAGAGAGGCTGGGGAGACAGGGAAAGCTCTGGATCTGCTCTTCAGTCTTGTAGACAAAATAGGGGGCTGCTGAGAGTCGGATCCCTGCAAATCCCATCTGTCTGCCATCAAGCAATAAATTGCACAGGTTCGGAGGTTATGTGCTCTCAAGTGCAAAGCCAATTGCCCATGGAAAGGTTTCCATCCTGGAAAACCCGCGTCCCCTTCATTGTCACTTGTCTTACTGCTTTGGGGTTGGAGTCGTGCTGTTCCCTCTCCCCTCTGCACTTTGACCTTCAGGACTCGCTAAGTCCTAAAGCCACAATACTTGGTAAAAAAAAAATGCCCAGCTCAGGAGTGAGTGAGTTCCCATCAGGTTCACAGCCATGACTGAGTGCTCTCAGTGAACATTTTTAGTACGATTTCTACGGGCTTTTAAAGTGTTTATCAAAATATTCAGCACATATGCTGTGATGTAGCTTGTAAATAAAATGGGGTATAATGGCAAAGATTTCTGTTCTACACAGGTTTTACAAGGCTTCCAAGTGTCGAGAGGAATGCAGGCTGCCTTTGCTGTGCTGGTACTAATTGCAGCCCCCTGACAGGAATGTAAATGCAGTTTCTTAGCACATTCTTATCACAGCATGTGTGGGATTTACATATATAACTCCTATTAATGCTAATGGAAGCTTGTATACATAATTCTTTTTGCATAGGGCTAACACTATATTTTTATCTGAACCTGATGCAACTGGACCCAGACATCTTATATAAGTAGAAAGATCTGTAGTTTCTTACCGGAAGCTTTCTTAACATTTTGGTTAAATTAAAATGGATGGAGGAAATGCAAGCAAAGAAAGCAACACAAGATTTTGTATTGTGATATTGGCACTGAAAGTTCATATAATTTGTATAAAAAGTATTATGTTACCTTCAGTGATCCTATTTCTCTCAAAGTTTCTTTTAGTGGCTTTTAAAATAAATTTCCTGACATCAAAAATCAGGATTGGGGTTTCCTGATTAACTTATTAATTCAGAATCAATCCGCTTTTAATGTTCAGATGTGTTTAAATGTTTATTTGGAGTAATACGACTTAGAAAATGCAGTATCTTTTTTATTTAGAGCTACAATCTGTTCATCATTATGAGTCTCTGAAAAAAGAGCCATGCTGCACCTTGTGGTGCTCCTGCAGCCATGAGCATCCTAAAAGGATATCATGGTTGGTATCTCCAACTATTATTAGAAGTTTACTTTCTCTGGTTAGCAAAGTATCTCAACTTCCTATTAGTAATACCTGATGTTTTGTGTCTCTTCTTGTTTCTAAAGCTTTTTTATTTTTTTTAAATTTGTTTCGGGAAGGGAAATAACATCTTCTCCTTTCTGATATGATGACACCCTGCTGTGGCTACACTCAGCTTGTCACCTCAAAACTGAATTACCGTAATACCTACTTTCAGGGGAAATGTTTGGGGCATACTGTAATCCAATATGAATTCTCAGAAGTCTATTGTGATGAGAAATTACATCATCTGAGGCTGTCCTAGTCCTCTCTCCCATTCGTTTTTGTGTGTTTGTTTATTCTGCACAAGGAAACAAGAGCACCCCCCATTGTACCAAGCTGAAAACAGTTTTTTTCTAAACAGGACACGATTTAGATTGTAGACAGGATCCTTAAGTTCTCCTCCAATTCTCCGTTGCACTGTTGTAGTTGTCACCAGACAAGACAATTGAAAGTCTGCCCAATCGATTTAAAGGCAGCTAAGGGAAACGTGATAGGATGTCCATGTTGGGGACCATTTTCTAAACAGTTGTTATTTTTTGAAGCTAATTAAAGATAGAGTTTGAGGATACACTTATCTGTTTTAAAGCTTGTCTCTGTTTTCATAGGATTTTAATCTTCCAATATTTTTTTTCCTTATATTTTGGCTAAGGGTGAATATTTTATCGCTCAGCTGGAGAGTTATTGTTTAAGCATTGTTGCGCGTACACCAGAAGACTGGTCTGACGAGCACTGCTTATATGCTGAAGTAAATGTCAAAACCATAGAGACAGAGATAGCAGAAGATTAAGATTTTGATGGCTCATTTATAATGTTGAGAAAAAGAGCTCAGTATCACTGTACCACTGTGGAGAATGCACCATGCTGCTATAGAGTAAATCCTTTACAATGGAAGAAGAAAGGTTTTACATTTGTGTATCACTGACTGAAAGAGAAATGGATCCATTCCTTTTAACCTGAGAAATGTAAACTTTTGGATAGCATGTGAAAACTGTAAATGTTACTCAGAGATTTAGAAGCAAGAAGTGATATATAAACTTGCATTGCTGCACAGAAATAATGTTCTGTAAACATAAATCTTGAATATAAAAAACTGAGAGACAGTGAAAGCAAACTTTACAGTGGTATGTATTTGTTATCAGAAAAAAATATTCTGAGTAGGCGGGACTGGCAGTGTAGCCTTGTAAAAACAGTCATAATGACTTTCTCTTTGCATTTGGAAGGATTGAAAAGACCTACTGCTTATTTAATTAATAATTTCCAAAGGAGCTTCTCTAAGTAGTTTCTCTGTGGAACAGTTACTTATCTTAGAATGGTTATAAGCAAACATTCAAACTGCATGCTATTAGGAATAAATATATAATTCAGATTAGAATCCCATATGGAGATGAGAACCTTTTGCTTTTCTACATTTTGGAACCTCAAAATACCATCAAAAATGGAAGGAACCCAATGACAGTGATTAAAACCCCAGTCTCTAATTTAAAATACTGTACTTAGTTGACTCATCTTTGTGCTGGCTGTGTAAACCTGACCTTGAAGAGTGATGGAGGAATAATCAAGTGAGAAGGCATATGTTAGCCAGAAAGAACAAGGAAACTAGCTAACTGAATATTGTTTAATGAGAACTTTTCGTAAGTATTTTCAGGGAAGACCTATAATTTGCATAGAACCTAGACACTACACATCCGAGAGCATTCAGAAGGCTAATTTAACATCACAGACTCATTTATAAGAAAAATACATTTTTTCTTTTAAAGAATCATCTTGAGGTTTGTTGAAACATGAATGCTTTTCACACTAGATGTTACAATACATTTCATAAATGTCTTGTTTTTCTGGTCTAGTTAGTGAAACCAAAAATGTCGGCAAATTTCATATTTTTACTAAAAGTGGGAAAGATTTCAGGGTGTGAATTTACTGTTAATTGGGCATTTCAACCCCTGTCATTGTATTACAAATGTAACTTCAGACTCTGTGTTCAGGTCTGAATGCCACTATGTTCACAGAAGTAGGATTTGGAGAGTGCAGCTACATGTGGCAAGTAACAAAGCAGATGAATAAAACATATTGTCATTTGGTTTTGGAAAAAAGAAAAAAAAAGTGCTAACTGAAGCAATTCAGCAGTTGTAATTTTCTTGCCCTCATTCACCTCTTATTGGTTTCAATTGCCAATAACTATAATTAACAAAAACAATCAGGCTGATTGTCATTAGGATTTTAGGTCAGATCTGTTGTTTTAATAATTTCACAGCCTGCAAGCTCCTATTTTAACCAGTTCCCCACGTTTATTGGCACACGAGCTGCCTTCCCCAAAGTAACAATTTTCGCTATTTGTGAACATCTGTGAGATGTTCAGAAGATGAAAGATCTTCTGATGCTTCTCACAGATGTCTTCCCACATACAATATTGCCAAAAAAATTGCTTCTCTGCAGTAGCCTGTTCTGTATTCCACATTTACACAATTTATAAATTGTGGAATGGAGAGGAGAGGTATCATTCTGGAGTAGAAAGGGAGAGAGAGGAAAAATGAGATGAGCCTTAAGGAGACAATTCTGCATTTGGCATGATGATAGAAACTGCTGTGAGGTGGTAATTATATTACTTAGGAAGCAGCCTTGAATCAGAAATGTTATTATTTTTTTTTCTAAACAAATTCAGCTTCTCCTAAGAACATGGGAAAAAAAAAAAGAGAGGCAAGTTTTTGTCCCCATCTATCTGTTTTTTTCTAGAGTATGCCTTTATATTTTATTCAGTCACTTTTTCATATTTCCATTGATAGAACTTCCTTGATTCCATCCTATTTCACATCTTAGGACATTATGAGTTTGAGAGATTGTCTTGCTTTGAGGCAATTTAAAGGAGAACATTGTGAAATGAGTTGCCTCCCTTTATAGGTTCAATCAATCCCTTCCCACCAATACGGAATGATTATGAGTAGATGTAAATTAAAGAGTAGCAGTCTGCTAACAATCAGAACAGCAATAGTCAAGAAATAACAGCAAATAAGCACCAGATACAAAACCTGATAAATGTCGTGGACTCACCAGAACAAAGAAAGACCCAAAATACCGGGGACACCTCCCACCACCCAATATGGTGCTATGCAGCCCAGCACATGGTTTGAAGGACAAAGAGAAAATGGTATCAGAGATATATTTTACTTCTACATACTTTAATAATTTTCATTCTTCACTTCACAATTTCAAATCTGGTTGTGTTCCATATACTGAGGCAGTATATTTATCTCCATACTCTTAATAACCTCACTTCTCCAATGCGTGCATCTTTTGGATAATGGGAATCTGCTCCATACGTCCTTATGTGACCAAATGTCTCAAATGTGCTGTGTTTTAACGAAATTTCCCTAAATTTTGTCTCAGTTTTATTTCTGATCCCTCAAACTTAATGATTTGGTGGGTTGACCACGAAGCCTACAGAGGGTGGAAGCGAGGACAGGCAGCCTGGGAGGAATGCAGAGAAGTTGTCCAAGGTTCAGGTTATGAAAGCTAAAACCCTGATTGAATTAAATCCATCCAGAGATATCAACTACAACAAGAAAAACTTCTATAGGTTCTTTGGTGACCAAAGGAAGACTAGAAAAAATGTGGGTCCTCTCCAGAAGGAAAAAGGAGACTTGGTTATCCGGTAGAGGCTGGGGTACTCAACAAGTCTTTTGCCTTGGTCTTCACCAACAAGTGCTCCAGCCACACAACCCATGTCAGAAAAGGCAAAGTCGGGGACTCTGAGAGTAGATCAGGTTTGAGACTATCTAAGGCACCTGAACGTGCACAAGTCCATGGGACCAGATGAGATGCGTCTGTGTGTCCTGAGGGTGGAGGAACTGGCTAAGCCCACTGTCCATCATATTTGAGAAGTTGTGAGTCCAGTAAAGTTCCCATTGTTTGGAAAAGTGGAAGAATAATGACCATTTTTAAAAAGGGAGATCTGGGGATCTACAGGCCTGTCAGTCTCACCTCAGTGCCCAGCAAGATCATGGAGCAGATCCCCCCAGAAACTATGCTAAGGCACATGGACAATAAGGAGATGATTAGTGGCATTCACTAAAGGAAAATTGTGCCTGACAAATTTGGCGGCTTTACGTGATGGGGTTACATCAGTGGTAGATAAGGAAAGAGTAACTGATGTCATCTCCTTGGACTTGTGACACTGTCCCACATGACATCCTTGTCTCTAAATTGGGTTTGATGGATGGATCGCTCAGTGGATAAGGAATTTGCTGGATAGTCATTCTCAAAGATTTGCAGTCAACAGCTTGATGTCCAAGTGGACACCAGTGGTGAGCGGCCTTCCTCGGGAGTCGCTGTTGGGATGGGTGCTGTTTAACATCTTTGTTGGTGACATGGACAGTGGGACTGAGTGCAGCCTCAGGAAGTTTGTCAATGACATCAAGCTACGAGGAACAGTCGACACACTGGAGGGAAGGGATGTTATCCAAAGGGTCCTGGACAGGCTTGACATGTGGGTCTGTGCGAACATCATGAAGTTCAACAAGGCTAAGTGCGAGGTCCTGCACCTGGGTCAGGGCAATCCCAAGCGCAAACACAGACTGGGTGGAGAGAAGCCCTGAGGAGAAGGATTTGGGGGTGTTGGTGAAAGCCAGCTATGTCCTGGGCTAAGTCAAAGGGAGTGTGACCAGCAGATCGAGGGAGGTGATTCTGCCCCTCTACTCTGCTGATTTGAGGCTCCACCCAGAGTACTGCATCCAGGTCTGGGACCCCAGCATTAGAAGGATGTGGACCTGCTGGAGCAATTCCAGAGGAGGACCATAAAGATGATCAGAGGGCTGGAGTATCTCTCCTATGAAAGGCAGGCTGATAGAGCTGGGGTTGTTCAGCCTGGAGAAGAGAAGGCTTCTAGGGAGATCTAATAGCACTTTCCAGTACTTAAGGGGGGCCTGCAAGAAAGCTGGAGAGGAACTTTTTAAAGGGCATGTAGTGATAGGACAAAGGGGCAGATTTATATTAGGTATTAGGAAGAAATTCTTGACTATGTGAGTGGTGAGGCACTGGAACCTGTTGCCTAGAGGAGTGGATACTCCATTCCTGCAAGTGTTCAAAGTCAGGCTGAATCAGGCTTTGAGCAACATGGTCTAGTGGAAGGTGTACCTGCCCATGGCAGAGGGGTTGGAACTAGAAGATCTTTAAGGTCACTTCCAGCCCAAACCGTTCTATGATTCTACATTTGTCTTTTGGAAGGCTGAAAGGTTCTTGGTTCGTCCAGTAATACTGTGAACTATTTTTCTCCTTCACAGTCCTTCTTATTCCCTAGATTCATCTATTTAGTCCTTTATTTCAATTTCTTGATTTCTGAACTGACTCAGTTTTCTCAGTTTTTTTCACAGTAATGCTGAGGCTCAAATCCATTGCTTCTTTAGTCATGATCCAGGTTTACAGAGGTATTAAAGCATAATTAAAGCATATGTTAATGGTGTCTTGTCATACTTTCCTCAGTTTTGCCTTAGGGTCTTTGTGATCTAATTGTTTTGTGCCGTCTTACCTCTAGGTTTCTCACAGAACTGCTGTTTTGGTATTGCAAAGTATTCAGCTCTTTGTGGGTTATGCCTCTTCACCAGCCCTCTTGCAGTCTGTTAATTTACATTTCTTTAGGGTGAATTTCATTTAGGTAGTTTATTTTACTGCAGTGTGGCCACTTTTCTTTTAGGTTAGATTGTATGAGTTGTTGAAGTTAAGACTTCATTTGTTAGAGCATCTCAGTAGTTAATTTCCTCAGCACTGGCAGCAGCTAAGAAGAGGTGGGGGAATGAAATATAGAGATGAGAGAAAAAGCTGTCCAAAAGGAAGAGGCAGAGAAGTACCAAAAGAACTTGCAGATCTAATTAAAAGAGGTTTTTTCATCAACACCTCGAGTATGATATACTCCTCAAATTTTAATATTCCCATGGATAAGACATGGTGAAATTCTTTCCTGGTAAGTGTGCCTACAGTTAGCCCAGCACTCAGATTTTATCAAGCCAGCTTTTTGTCTTTTCATAGATTTCCCATCTTTTTCTTAGCTAGAACAACCTACATGGCACTGAAGAAAGAGGAATGCCTTTAATAAAGATGTCGGCTCACTGCCATCTACACCTCTGTCTCTGCATCTATGAGACATTCTCTGGAACAGAAAATGATTCTCATTCTGTGTCATTTTCAGTGAGTGGTGGTGTCTCCCTCTGTCACTTGAAGTTCTGTGTCACATGATTTGCATGGCATCTCTGAAACATTCTGAAATCCATTTATTTATACAATACACATTTAAAGAAGGCAGATGTATCATAAATGCAATATTCAAACCAATTTTCTATTTATTATTCCACTGCGAAGGGGGTTTAACTCTCCTCTTTCCATGTCTATTAGTAAGCAAAATGCTTCTGGAAAAATGACAAAACCTTCAGTGTTTACTGGGCCTAAGCATACTATTCCTGCCTCCCCCACAAGCTATGTCATTCCAATGAACTGTGTACACACTGTTTGGCAAAAACAATTATAGCACTTGTTTTGAATATATGTGGAACTGTTAAAATGAGGATGTTCCCATTGAAATCCTGATAGTGAGATTGAACATTCTTTTGCTTCCTTCAATGTTTCATAGGAA
Source organism: Cnemophilus loriae (assembly GCA_013397755.1). Taxonomy (NCBI): domain Eukaryota; kingdom Metazoa; phylum Chordata; class Aves; order Passeriformes; family Corvidae; genus Cnemophilus; species Cnemophilus loriae. The sequence continues at coordinate 183,193 of VZTF01006672.1, forward strand.
TTTTCTTTAACTTCATACATACATCATAGGTTTCCTCCTGTTGTCTTCAGTAAGACCCTCCATGTAATCCAGGTGGACAACATTTGATTTCACCTATTTCTCATGAGAAACCTTATATTACCAACCACCAGCCTCTGTGCTCTGAGAGGCTTCATTTTGGAGGCTGTTGCTCATATTCCTGTGTCATGCACTCTTGGTCACCGTTAGGTAACTTCAGACTCCCCAGTTCCAGTGCCTTCAGGATTTTAGTGCCTTCGGTTTCTATTGACCTTGGTGGGAGTTGAAGACACTCAGACAATCACAAGACTGGAGGCAGACTGAGTTGGCAGTCTGTACAGTATTCTCTGTGCCATCTGATTTGAGCATTTAAAGGCCAGGAGCCTGAATGCTTTGATATTTAAAGTGAATGAAATGTTTTACAGAACATATATTAGTTTCTTTTAAGTGTTTATGCTGTAGGAAAAGTTTTGAATTTATTTTCAGTTCCTTTTCTGACGCGTGATGATTCGAAGAATCTGTCTCTGTAGGGTGTGGAGTCTGACAGAAGTGGATGTTGTATTGCAATCTTAGACACCAGCATAGAATAGCTTTAGCAGGCAGCTTGAGAAGGTCTGTTTTGCCTGGCGTTTGGTAGAAACATCGTATTAACATCCAGGATAAAGAAAGAGAAAGCAAAAAAAGAATATGAAGGAAATGAAGAAAGATTTTTTTTTTTTTCCCCTCAAGGGGATTGGCCTTTGAGAAGTTCTATTAACTATGGATGCCCTGAGACTGAAGGAAAAATTATTGTCCCTGTGGAGGAATGCTGTGGGCCAGGTGACTGTGGATGTAAGTGAAACACTGTGATACAGTAATGGAGAGCGTATAAGTTGATTTAAAGGAAACATTCCCTGTTAGTGTGGTGGAAGCAAAACGAAGTGATAGCATTCCACCCTTTAATTACCCTGTTATGCAATCCAGTAAAGTTTTAGATCTCCTTTCTGTAGTGATATGCTCTTGATTTCAAGTCCCTGTAAAATACTGCTTTTCTTCTAGATACTTCATTCTAGGCATTAGACTTAAAATGTGTTTTAAGTAATTTTAAGGGAAATGATAATTTCCAAGTAACATTCTGTGGTTTGAAGGATTATGAACTTTATGATCTATACAGAGATGTTACATATAGTTGATGATATACCTATTCAAGTTTCTCATATAGGGGAAATGCATTTTCTGAGGTACTTGCCTGGGTGAAGGTGTCTTGTACTTATATAGCTCCTGCATTTTGATTTAAATATGTTTGGAAGATGTTAATTCCAAACAACGTCAGTAATTGAATTACACTTCCTGCAGAAAAACTTGATACTGCATGTATTTACCAAATCCTCCTTATGAATTGTGCAGACTTCTGGGCAGATTATGTCTTTTGCTGTCATAATGCAATTAAGCCTTGATTTCTCACTGGTGAGTTGGTAATACAAGGACTCACATGACTTTACTCCATTATGCAGCTTCAATTTCCTGCTTATGTGAGGGAAACAATTATCTTAGAGAGTAATGTTTACTGTTATTTCAGAAAAATGAAGCATAGTGCCTGATGAACACATGTGCAGCAAGTCACAACCATATTGCCCTTCCTAATTGTTCAAGTAGGAGTTGAAGAGATGGGAGAAATTTTCCCAGGGGCCAAAAGGTCATGGCCAATTGGAAGCTGTTGGAGTAGAATAAGCATATTTCTGTGCATCTGACACAACATAACTTGTCTTTACAGATCTATTAAAAAAAAAATAACCCTCCTTTTTTTTTTCCTTTTTCTTTCATATCTGGCCATAAAGCACACATTCCTCTCAATGGTTTGGGTATTACGGAATTTCACAGTGATACCCATTCAGTCACTTTCCAATATGAAACCAAGAAAATGGAAATGTTGTTGCCTCTGTAAAATATACAGTCTACACATCAACTGGTAAGCTCATAGAGATGCTGGCAGTGTTGCAGTGATGTGGCCTTGTGTTTTTTATGTAGTACTCAATCTTCGTGAGACTGCATGTCACTGGTGCTATATAGGCAGGAGCTTGTGTGCTGTGATAATGACAGTCATGAAATGCAGCCCAGTAAAAGAGATATATAAGGGGAAATGACAGAATAGAAATGAAGAGGTTCCTAGTGGTAGGAATGAGTCTTTTCTTTATTCTTTGTAAAAATTCAAGCTAAAATAAAGAGGGTTTTCTATTACCTGCTTAGTTTTTACTGCACCAAGCTTGTTTAACATAGATTTCTTTTTGTCTCACTAAGTCTCGTAGCACCAGCAGCACTGGTTCTGCAGTTGTTTCTTTTACACTTCAATAAGGAAGCACGAAAACAAACTTTTGAGTTTTTCTCTTAGTGACCAGCTGGAATTTGCTTATGCACAATAGATATATTGAAGTTTGACACTAAAAAGAATACATCACAAAACAGTTCCATGGTGCTGTTCTCAGCTCGTATGCTAATGGGATTTTGCTGACTTCATGATGAAGGTAGCAGTGTGCTGATTTTCTCAAAAAAGGAGAACAGCCACACAGAAATCTTTCCTAATCAGAGAAAGCATGAAAAATGCCTTGCTCATCAAAATACTTTCTTTTCATGAATGATGTAAATTGAGGTCTTATTCAAAATTATGGCGGACTAGAAAGAAAGGAATCCTTCGAGATATCCCTCCCCATGTTTCTTCCCTCCGTGTTGTTTACTAGGTAAAACTGGCCTGGGAATCCTGCCTTATTTCTTATCTGTTCAGTAAGATAGCCTATTTCTTGTATCTCTGTGGTGGCCCTTTTTGCCATTAAGTACAGTAACATAAAATTCGTTCATTCATTTTCTAAATCCATATGGCAGTCACAAACCACCCGAAGCTTACCCCTCCTCCCCTCTGCTTCTCCCACTATTCAGCCTCTACATGCCTTTTTGTATAATGGAAGCTTCTTTTTTTGAGACCTGAATAAGCAGAGTGCTTAATCTGTTTTAGGTTTAAGCATGAAAATTTTTTCTTGGATTTGAATCGGTGAGTCATCAAGAGGACGACTCGCTTCTGTTTAAGCTGTGACTGAGTAGACTTTGTGAAAAGTGGTCGGATGAAACCACTCAACACACCCATTGAGAAATTTTTACAAGGATTGAGATTTATTGACACAGAAAATATTTATAATTATACAGGAATCTGAGGAAGACAAGCTCTAAGGTATATTAAGTAGATTGGAAAGAATAGATTGTCCTGCTTAGTGCCAGATCAGTATCCTTTGGCTTTGTACAGAGATGCCCAAAGTAGTTTCTGGGCTTTGCTTCCCCAGGAGTGACATTGTTTGGACTTTAAAAATTACTAACTCTTAATTAGGTACGTAGAAGAAGTTATCAGCTGAAGGACTTCTAGTTTTTCTCTCCGTGGATGGTCAGAATTCTAGCCAGATCAGAAGATTCTATTTACTTTTCCAGCAGGGTTAGGAGGAAATGAGAAAGATCATTTTGACAACATCTGTGGATGCAAAAAGATTCCTTGAGTTTGGATGTAGTTCTTTATAGCTGCTCTCTTGTATTTTGCAGAACTGCTCTGTTCTCTGGGAGCATGACTTTCTGTGTTGTTCAGACTGGAAAGGGTTAGCATTTCTGTCCATGGTACAATGCTGCCTTTCCCAGTTCTCATTAAAAGTCTTTTTGAAATGGGGTTTGGAGAATTTAAGACAAGTTATCATACCTATCAAGCAAAATCATTTCTGTACTCATTCCAGAAAATCTAAGTCTTTCTGTTGAGAGACCAAATTTTCGTTTGCCATTTGTGTAACTGGTCTACGAGCTGAAATGGAAAGAAAGGTATAATCACAAAATTGGTATCAGGAAAAAGGACAAAAATCTCCCATTTCAGGTAATCTAAAGGACTGAAATGGATTTCTTCTGGCATGCAAAACTGGCTGATTAGATATCTCTAATCAGCACAAGCTGGGCCAGCGTGCAGGGCTGACCCTGGCTGGGTCAGTCGCAGCTGACCTGACCCATCTGTGTCCAGCATGGGCAGCCCCTGCCCCTCTTCACAGGAGCGGCCCTGCAGCCTCCCTGCCTGGGCCCTGGCAACTGGTACAACACTGTCTGTGAGGAGGGGATTTCATAAAGATTTGGAGAGATGTCTTTCAACCAGCCAAATGGACAAATCGGTTTTAGTCAGGAAAAGAATGAGTCCTCTCTATTACCTCCTCATTTTTTTTTTAATCAAATCAAAGCAATTCTGAACATCTCTCTGCCTCATTCAAGTCAATAAAGCTTAAGTTTGTATATTTTGTTTTTCTCATCACCTAGATGTCTCCTTTCACTATTCCAGAGGTACATTTCTTCATGCCAGAGCTACAGAAGGGGGCAGGAAGTGGAAATGTGTTTGCTCTGTGGCTGGCCTTTCTTCGTGGCACTTTCCTAGAGAGAGAGCCCTTTAGTCTTCAGCAGAGCTGAAAATCATCAATGCAGCTGATAAAGGGTGAATGTGTTTGCTTTTGTCTCATCCTTACCCCTCTTATCTGTGCTCTGATGTTTTGCCACCTGAGCAGAAGTGGCCAGATTCAGCAACACCATCTGCAAACCTGGCCCCAAAGCCAACACTTGAAAATACATAGTGTGACATTTTGTGCTTTGGGTTTTAACACGTGGGAGGTGGGAAGGAGATAGGGAAGCGATATTGCAAAATGTCAGGTAAAATCTCACAGGAATTTGTGTGGATTTTCCATGTGTTGAAACTTTGTATGAGTCAATTTTAAATCTATGCATGAAAAACTTCCATGTGTCCTTTATCTTTGATTGCTGTGCTCCTCGGAGACCTTTGGATAAACATGCATAATGATCTTTTTGCATAAGTGAGTGGTCTTTAGTAATTTGTCTCTTCTTTTGTTTTCAGAGCTGTTCAGATCTAATGTTTCTCTTTGTCTTTTATGGCAAGAGAAACATAGAAAAAGAAAAGTTATCTTCATCAAAAATTATTGGGATCCCTGTGAGAAAATCCCATTTTTTAGTGACTGACATTTCTGTATGTCCTTCTTACTAAATCAATACCCTGAAACGCTGAAGGGTGTTCCACACTCCCGCTGGTTGTGTTGTTCAGTGTTTTGTGAAGGCTTTGGAGCTGGAAGGCGGTTTGTTCATATTTGCTAATAATAGTCCTGTGAGGAGGGAGGACTCTGCAAGTGAAGAATGCAAGAGCAGAGAACAACCCTCATTAGGATGCCACGTGAAGGGCGTCGGCCTACTGAGATCCCAGCTGTGCTCCAAGCTCCACACTTCTCATGAGGGAGAGAGCAAGCTGCCGTGTGTGTCCAGTGGCACTTCTGTGGAGAAGATGGAGGCAATAGCATTTCTGTGTCTCAGAGGCCATTGTAGCCCCCAGCTCTTCTGAGTCCCTCTCCTGCTGATGACCTCAGTGCCAAAGCTTCCTTCAGACAGAAAAGGGACACCTCTGTAGCTGGCTACTGTACAAATGTGTGATCAGTAAAACCATGTTGTCCTTGCTTTTGCACAGAAATTAAATAGGGAATCCTGGTGCTAACAGCCTGGATCTCCTCTGTGTATATGTAATCCTGCTCTCCCATTAGCTTATCTCCATTCATTTTTAAATATATATAAAGCCATAGAAAAAGGCTTACAGATAATCTAGAAGTGAAGCAGAAATGTTATGCATCATCATTATATTAAGAGTCAAAACCCAATAGTCTGCACAGGCAAAATCTTGTTCCTCTCTGCCGAAGTGATACATATTTTCTGGATCTGAAAATTGGTGGAGAGACCTCCTGTTGGCTGCTGGACCTTATAAACATTTGGTCGAGCATTTTCTTGTAGATGGAGCACTACTGTACAGTCCATGACATGATCTAGGAGGAACTCCAGCTCAGTGGAAAATTTGAGGGAGAGGAGGATGAAGAGGAATTGTATTTCATTTAAAGGTGTTCCCTTTTTAGCAAATATGAATAAAAATAATCAACAGGTAAAGTTAATATGCTAAGTTTTGGGCAGAGTTGGAGGCAATCTGCTGGCAACTCTCACATGTATTGTCAATCTCTTTTTTATTTGTAGAACCTTGGAAGATTTCTAGTGGAGTGCATACAATTTTAGTGTGGGTGTTTTTTTGCAAGATAATTGTATGAAATATAGAATAGTGTTTTTTTCATCATTCTTTACAATAGAGTAGTACACAGATCTGTAGTGGGCAGTAGACTTCAAGTTGAAAGTCATTGAACTAGACTTTGCATGTTTCAAAAAAAGACTTGTTCTGTTTACTTTTACTAAGCTAAGTAAAGGTTTTTTTAAAGTTGGTGTAAATACCTCTTTGTAACCTTACCTGTAAGCTGAAGGTGTTTGGAAGGCATGTTCTGGCTGTGGCAAAATCTCGCTGGCTAATGGGAGTGTTGGCTGGACTTCAGGAGTGCAGTCAGGGGCTTAAAGGTGCACCTGATGTGAGTCTGTCTTCGCTCATTGTGAACGAGCTAACTGGGAAGCAGCTTTTGTCTGCTTCCTGCTTGTTTGCTTGGAAGGCATCCTTCTGTATTACCAGTTCGTCTCTCAGGCAGTTCTGGTTCTTGATTATTGGAAGATTTTCTTGCCCAGAAAGAGAACTTGAGTAGATTAGCTGTGAACAACACAAAACTTGCTTTTCTCTTCATCAGGCTCCTGTTACAGCATGTAAATAGAAGTGTTCTTAGAGTTCCACACTAGCATCTTGCCAAGGGGGTAATAAATTACATTAATGAAATTGCAAAAATCAAAGATAATTTTCATTAACCTCCATTCCCCACAACCGCATGTAACTCTAAAAAGACATGTTCCAGACAATGAAGTGAATTAGTCTAAAAGCAGGTAACTCTACACTGTATGAAAGCCCCAGTATTCAGACTTACTATGTATGTTATTCTCAGCCAGTTTACCATTCTTACCTGTCCTGTATCTTGGAGAAAAATCAGAAGAATCCTGTACATGGACTGAGGTTAAGAATATCTGAATGAAAACTCTGTGATACAGGAGAATGAAACTCAAATGATGTGATGGAAGAGTTGCTTAGATACTACAGTGATGACAGAGCCACAGGACCTTATATAGAAGTAGAAATGAAGCAGAAATAGAAAAAGAAATGGTTTTCCAGCAGTCATTCAGCTACTCAGAATTCCTATCAGAATGTACATGAGTTTTGCATACCAGTCAGCAACAAAATAGTACCTTATAATTTTAGAATCTATATAAGGGAAAATCAACGAGAAATTAGGGTCGGCTTGTGTAAAACTGTCAAAGCTGGAGAGATCTGGGAAAATGCCTGACAATTCCCTGATTTGTTTGAATGGCACTGAACAAATAAGGTCAATTAAATTGCAGAACAAGGTGACTGGTTTTGGATTGCAGGCATTTCTTTATCCATGGTCAAAAAGCAGATGAGGGAAGTTGATTGATTATCTTCAGCATTTTCCACCCTTCCTGGGTTGTTAGATACATCTTCTAACTGGTGAGTATGGTCTTAGAGAAACAGCCAAAGTAATGGCTCTGCTTCCGTAAGTGAATGGTTGAAGAGGCTACAGCAATATAAAATGTATTCTTACTTGATATCCTTCTGTGGCTTTCATTTCTCAGACTCATGCAGCTGCTCCTCACTACAGTGTTTCTGCGCCATGCAAAACAACTCCTTTCCATGCCTAGTGGTTATTTGCTTTAAACAAAGGCTTTGCAGACCTTGGTAGAGACAGGGAACTGAAAAGCAGCACTCGAGTCCTTGAATTCAGTCTTTTGTTGGCATGCTCTCTTTCGTCTTCATTATTATCCTTATCATCGCAGCAGTTGCCATTGTTAAAATTCTTCTGCAGCAGGGCAGTCCCTTGGTGCCTCAGCCCTGGGTGACAGAGCACCTGGTACCAGGCACAAAATAAAGAAGTCAGCCTGACTGAAGTGGCAGACAACCTCTGGTAATTCTCCTGTATCATTCACATATCTTACATGAACACATCTTGAAATCTTACATTAAGGCATTGCTTGAAACAAAAATGTTGTTATATTTGTCATTCTTAACGTGTACTGAATAGATACTTTTTGCCTCTCTTTAGGAATTGCAGTTCTTTGTGTTTTACAGCTGTTAAAGTGACATTTCCCACTCCATATGAGTTGATCTCTTTCTTTGCATCTTCCTTGGTTAGATATGCCTTTGCAATAGAATATTTACTGTTCTAACTTTTGCTGACACAGTAAAGGCCTCAGGGCTGTGAAAGATGTGAGATAGTAAATAATGAAGCCCTGCTCCTTTTCAGCCCTGTTCATCAGATTAAATGCTCAATTCATTTGAAAATTTGGACATAATAATGATTGTGTACTTCTTTTGTTTGGAAACACAAACAAAAAAAGCAAGGAGATTAGAATCAGGGCTATCAAGGAGAACCAGAACAAATGTCAGTCTGGTCTTTTGCCTGGTAACTGGAATAATTGTGACTGTTGGTGTGATCTTTGCTATGATCTTGATGATTCTTCACTGGTAGCTGGAGAGCATATATTGTGATTTATGTCTTATTTGATCAAAATATGCTTTTACTGTTGACAAACATGAGTGAGTGAATTATTTAACTTTCTCTGTAGTTTAATATTTGTCTTGCCACTAGAGAGAACAGGAAGAAACTTTTAGGGATTGGGAAGAAGTACCTTGCAAAGCTGTTACAGTGATGGTGGATGGGAAGAGAATGACTCAGAGCAATTTATATAAAACACTTTAAACTATTTTTTGTTTAATTATTTTTTCCATTTCAGGGCTGTTGTAAATCTACTTAAAAATCAAAACCTGAGCAAGACAATCAAGAAGCTGGCTGACAAAAGATCACTGTGTAACATGGAAAAAATAGTCTCCTTCTCAGGAGGAAGACTTTGAAGATGATGGAGCCTCCACCTGAAGTGACAGTGCTCTCACCATTTGCATTAGCCACAATACAAGCGATAGAGCATGAAGTATGTAAGTCCTCCCCTCTGCAAAATGAACAGAATTAGGAAAAAGAAAAAGAAATTACATAGAAATATGATGTAAATAAGATTAAAATATGTTTGAAATACTGGTTTTAAGAAGTAGTTTTCACGGTTCATTCACTATCTTGTACTACTGGACTTTCAATGAAATAGGTAAAAGTGCTTGTATTTTAAGGTGGACATCACTCCCCAGGTAGCTTAAAAATCTGAGCACCTCTGAACTGAAGAACCAAAGCCAGATTTTAGTGAGGATATTGAAAATGATATATTTAACTTCTCTTAATTTTGTGAAAATGTTAATCCAGACTAGATGAAGCTAAGCATATAGTCTAGGCAGAGACTACAAGTGCTCCTTATCTCCTCGATGGTCTTCAGGCACAACACCTATTATGTAATCACTATAATTCACTTTCTTCTTGACACATGGAAGGATGTATAATGGCAGGGAAGATCACTAAAAGGTGCTTCATAAGTTTCATTAATTTGTCACCTGCACATTTGCAAACGTAACAATTTCTGCCATCAAGGAGAGTAAAGTAAGTGAATAGAAGAATAAACTCATAGGAACTGTCCACGGATCCATTTAGCTCTGTAATAAACATCAGTTGACAAAGCCAGGATGCCTAGAAAGAGTGAAAAAAAAAACCAAGTCTATATGTTTTCCACGTGTGTTCCTCCAGCTTCTAGGCATTTGCAGGTTTTCTAAACCAGATGCAATTTCTAAGCAGTAGCAATCTTGAATGGATTTCTCTTCCATGGGTTTGTTCAGTGTACCCTTGGACCTGCGCAAGCTTCAGTCACCTAAAACATCCTACAGAACAGATCCATAGCCCAACCACATCTTCTGTCCCAGGTGAACCAACTTCCTGCTTGCTTCATTTGTCACACTTTCCTTCTTGAAAAGGCAGTGAGATGTCAATCCACACTCTTGTCTCCCTGAAAGGGACCACTAACACGTTCCCTGGTTATTTTCTTTCTGGACTGAAAAGCGCAAGACCACATAGTGATTCTTCATCCTGAAACCTTACCATACCTCTGACCATCCTTCTCTAGCCCTCCTCCATTACATGACTATTTCGTTTATTGTTGAAGGTGCTTTGTGTAAATAAACATTGTTTGATGCAAATTAAAAAAGCTGAGCTGGTGACATGTTGAAAAATGTACTATGGACTGATAAAAATGTTTAATAGATTTTATGATTAAGATTTTCTCTTGAGTCCAGTAGAAGCTCTGAAAAGAGGCTAAATACTGAGCACTCCAGGGCAGAGAATGCTTCTCAGTCAAGAACATTGCAACAAAATTGCAAAAACATAGATTGGAAGTAGTAACTCATGCTCTCAAAAAATTTCCTCTTCTCTTCAGATCCTCTGTTGCTGCAGATGTTCTAGCTACACCATCTGCACATCCTTAAAAAAGCATTATCATATTTTTCAGAGATACATCATTTTGTTTGCTATTTAATGAAAAGATCATCTACATTTTCGCAAATAAAACATCATATTCAAAAATGATGTGCACTTAATTCTATAAAAATATCTTTTTTAAAAAAAGGAAGTTATATTTTTGGTAACACTATTATTAGATATGTCATTTTATATCCTTTACTGGACAAACTTAAAAGTCTTGCGACATTAACAAGAAAATGCATACAGGAGGAAAAAGCAGACAATAACAATTTTGCAGTTTGCAAAACTAGCTTCCACATTCAAGGTGAGTTTTTGGTCCCATGCAATAAGAGAAAGTGTATTGTGGTGAGTCTGGGACTAAATTTTGAATGCTGGTCTTAAAAATAAGCCAAAATCAGGTCTCACTACTTGGGAAAATGTTTCCACTGAATGTGTCATGAATTTGAAACCCTGCCATCAGTTCTGCAATCGACTTTTGAACTCCTCTTTTTATGTTGTAATTAGGGTGTAGCATAGCTGAGGGAGAAAGAGAAGGAAGTAGAATTTTCTTTTCCATATTGAAGCAAATATATAGTATTATACAACCATTTTGTATTTTAATAACATTTGCAAAGAACCTCCAGTCTTATTTGGGTTGATATTTTGAGGATTTTAAATTTCCACGGTCTGCTAGCAAATCTGGCATAAGGTAATAGATACATTAGCAGAGTAGTTCAAGAAATGAAATTCAAAACCAGCTGAACTAATCCATACTGGTGAGTTTGGGGAACTTAGAGTAGATCAAGGAGGTTTTGTTCTTTGTTGGCTGTGTACATCTTCATGATCTCAGGAGTCCACAAGAGTTTTTGGGCAGTGCAGATCAGGCAGCCTCCTCAGTATGCTCTGTAAATTGTGATCTGTACAGAAATCACAGTGCTTTGGGAGCTCATAGGGAAAATCTCTTTACCCTCATTCAAACGCCCTCCTCCACCATACCTTGGAGGGCCATCACGCTCAGATCATCTGCCAAGAGACCTTTTCACCTGCTTTTGCTCTACAGAGGATACCTAGTACCTCCTCCCACTACACCAGATGCTGGACACAGGATACAGGGGCCAGACTGAAGGTGAAAATCTCATCATGATTAAATTTAAGCTTGCATTTACATTCCTTCCTGAACCAAGATGACCTCATCCATATGTTTAAGTGATTTCCTGAATCAGGGGCAAAACAACTGTGTCATCCCTTGGTTTCATTTGCTTTGCATTGTCTAATACTGCAGCATAATCTTGTGGGTTTTGTTGTAATTCAACAGTATTTTAACCATTTACCCACTATCCTTTCATCTTCCCTTTCTTATCCCTAGTAAAGAAAAATCATTTTGGAATGCATGTCTTGTCTGTACATGACCTACCATCTGCCTCAGGAGATTTAGGATGCATTTATATAGTTATTTAAGTCTAGATGTATGTGCAGTTAGATTTATGTATAGTCTAATAGTATACATTATAGCAATTAATTTTTTTTCTTTGACAGCTTTACTGTCTCTTTTTGGAAATGAAACTTTTATGGTGAATTTCAGAGACTTTATTACTTTTTTGGTAACTTCGTTTAGTCAAAGAGACTTTACAAAATAATCAATACTTATGTTTTTTCCTTGTTGTTATGCATAAAGGACAGAGATTGCTAGAATAAAATGGTAATTTTTTAACCTGATGTTTTATAAAGTAAAATAAAGAATTGCTAGTTGAAAACCCAATTCAGTGCTCCATGACCAGTGGCAAAATTTCAGCATTGTGCAGCTATTAGAGAGAGAAAATAAGAAAAGAATTTGATTTATGATTTTATGTATCAGAAAGGTACAGCTAACTGTCAAGCCAAATACACAGCATTTTGTACGGGTTTTGGAAATAGAGCTCTGCATTTTCCAGTAATTTTTTTGTAAAATATGGAGATAGAGTTTTCGGGAGCTGGGCATTCAGCTCCTACTTCATTATAAGAATCTTGTTATAGTAGGCCAGGGTTGTTGACATATAATTTACTAAATTTTTTACTTAGCTGTATAGAAAAACCTTTGACTTAGAACAACTTATAATTTACTAAATTTTTTACTTAGCTGTATAGAAAAACCTTTGACTTAGAACTGGGTCAGTGCGCTTAGACTGGAAAATTCATTATGATGCATTTTCAGAACACTGCTACTTTTGCAGGAATCTGCGTGTTCGTGGGCCGTGAAAAGTCAGCTAGAGAAAAAGCTTGCATGACTGAAGCAATTAAACCCCAGATCCAGCACGGCCACATGTGGGTAATTGGCTACTTAAAATTAATTAACCTTGTTGTCTTTTGCACTCAATCCTCGTGTTCTTGTAATCAGAAAGTTGCTGGGTAAAATGGGAAGAATTGAGCCAATTAAATCTTCATTTGGGACTATAAGCCCTTTCCCAAAGAAACGGTTTTGTAGTATATGTTCCTACAAAGTCTTTTGGCACTTTGTACTGATTCTTATTGAAGGTATTGCATGTTGTCACAACATTAGAATTTAAAAATAATATGAAATTGTCATGCAGATGAAACTGTTACTATTTTGGGATAAAATTATGTTGAATTACACCTAGAATAATGGCAAATTGTTAATTAAGATCCCTTGATAATTACAATGACCCAAATTTTTGCTACATTTAACTGCCAAATTTAACATTTAAAGTAGGATTTTTCCATGATGAATACGTGATCTTCAAGAGACTGTCTTTCTTTCTGAGCATACAGAAAACGCAGTGAAATTTGGTTTTGTTTTTTTGAAGACCCACTCAGTGGAAAAACAGGCTTCTAATCCCATCTTGACCATTTCTCTTGCATTCCTAGTCTCTGCTTCCATTCCAGTTTCCCCCCGTCGCAGCATACTCTCCCATCAACACAGCTCTACCTTGATGCTGGTAAGACTAAGATTGAATTGGAAAGGAATGATACTGTGACCTGGAGATGATGCAAGAGAAGTAGGAAAGGGCAAGAAGATTAAAACAGGCTGGGTGAGTATTTTAAGAGGGGCTGGTGAGAGTAGGGTGGGATGGAGGGAAACTGGGAAGGGAGCAGAGACTGGGAGTACTAAAGAAGGGGTTATGGAAGAAAGGGTGAGAAGAATAAAGAAATTAAGCTGCATCTTGAGCCTAGTAAGACAGAGAGACTACGCTTAGAAACCTAATGGGTGGGGGAAGGAGGATACTGTGAAAAGAGAGATGCCCATGAGCAGGATCTTTGCTGACAGGAAGAACTGACTGGATAGAAAGCCAGACGGGAATTGTGAGTAACACGGGGCAAGAGACTGGGATTGTGACACCCTGGGAGGCAGGGAGCCAGACACAATGGACATGCAGATAGAGAGAATAAAGGCAGGATGAAGATACTGAAAATGAGGAAACAACCTTGGATGCTGGGAAAGGAGAGTCAAGGGACTGCACTGATGAAGAACAAAGCTGGCAGGAAAGTGTAGAGCTAAACGAATAAAAAAACAGAAACTGGGGAGAGAAACCTGAAGAATGGAGGCTGGAAGTCACTGGCAAGAATAGACTGAAAGAATGAGCAAGAGAGATATAAGACTATAGCAAGCACACTTTTTGGAGGGACGAGAAAGAAGAGGTCAGAACAGAGAATTTGTTTGGAGGTACCTGTGAATATTCTTCTTGAATATTCTTCTATCATGAACCTGGATTAGGAACACTTTTTCTGAGCTTCTTCTCTGTTACTAGCAAGTATCTACAAAAAAATGTTTGCAAACTGTGTCTATTGTCTCCTACATTTACAGTTAGCTTGAAGGGTGAATATCTCACTGCATCAGCTCAAGAATCCAGAGCCCTGTTCTGCAGCTGAAAGTCCCAATCTTGCTTGTGGTTTTCGTTGTTATGAGTATGGTGCCACCTGGAAGAACACCTGAATTGTTGGTATGGAGTTTAAGAAATCTCAGAAAACTTGAAAGGAATTGCAAGTTTGAGTGTCAAGGAACGTGTGTATGTGGGCTGTACAGCACTGGCCCAGCCACTGTCTCTGGTGCGCACCTGAAGACAGAGTAGGGTGCAGGCTTGTTCCCTCACCACACTCACACAGAAGGGAGTGGAGGACCAGCCAAAGTTGTCAGGATAAGCAGCACTGGTTAAACAAACCTGGGAAATCCGAAAAGGTTAGCAGGAAGGCATTTTAAAGGCAAAAGAGAGACTGTAAGGCTTCCCCCCTTTTCCTGCATTAAGTTTGGCCCTAGACTGAGGTGGGGCTAGGACTTCATCCAAACAACTGAAAAAGGAGAAAGAGAGGTCACTGAGGAATTTAATGGAGCAGCATGCTGAGAGACAAACCTTATAAACTGGCAGACTAGTGTATGCATGTACTTCACTGTAAAAGGTCCTGAAAAGACAGGGTTTTTTAACATATTTTTCAGTTTTAAAGCCTTCAGATGTTTGTCTTTGTAGATAAATGGATAAAAGTTAATTCCTTGTCTCATAAAAGGTTCATCAGGTGAATGATGTAGTTCTTTCAAAATGTCATCAGTCTTCCTGGTCCAAGTGGTATTCACAGCAGGTTCTCAGCCAGTGGAAGCAAAAATGCCAATATCCTTTGAATAGCATAGGAGCAAGTCATGCATAATTGAATCTCTCGTTTTTATTGTTAAAGCGCTGATTTTATCCAAGCTGCCCATCTGCTGCACTTGCTAATCTGAGGAGAAGGCATTTGTAATTTTCTAAGAAAGCTTTAAAGACCTTAAGTTTGCATGTTCACAGAGAACACGTCCAAAAGGACCCACCAGACCACCTGGTCCAAATTTGTGTCTGTGAGACACTCTTCCCTGTCTATCTATTGCTGTTGTGCTGAGGCTAGTAACTCAGCTGAAGTCTGTGTTTAACAATACCTGCCAGAAAAGCACCCAGACTTGCTCTGGGGTTGTTGAAAGACTAGAAGTTCAGAACTTTCCTTAGAGATTTGTTCTGTAGCTTTATTGCATTCTGTGCTGGACAAGAATTTCTCCTCTTTCAAAGTATGGACACATCTGCCTTCCTCTTTCAGTCACTGGTTTCTGTTTCTGCTAAAGTCAGCAGTTTTGCTTTATATTTTTTCTTAATGGAAATTTTTTTCTTCACCAACACATGAATCAATCATTTTTTGGTCTTCTTTTATGACTAAGCTTCTTAAAGGTCCTCTCAAAATCTTTTGTCTCATGCTTGGGTATTTTTTCTGACTCTTTTTGACAGCTTCTAATTTGTCAGCATTATCTGTTCAATGAAGAACCATACATGCTCTATGACACTGATGTCTGCGTTCACCTGCTTGCTATGCCTCCATCCTAAATCCTTTGCAGAGTCACATCTTTATTAAACACAGCTTGTCATTCAGTAGATACAAACTGCTTTTCTTGTTCCTGAACCAATTTCTCATTTGACTCTGGTAAATCACACAGGTGTAAGAGTTGTTCCTATGTGTTCCTAATTCGTTCATATGCTTCTCCCACCTTCATTCACTGCTTCATCCATCTTCATGCCCTCCATCCATTTTGTCTTCACTAGGAGCACTTCACTATTCAGAGAAGAACTGAAGATTTGTTGACCTGATGTACAAAGGTGCTAGCAAGAACACAATCCTGAATCCTGTTCCTGTTATCAGCATTTTACATTAAACAGCAGTCTGTTCTCTTATTTTATGGTAAAATAAGAGCACAGAATGCTGTTTCACCATCCATAGCCCCTTAGCAGTGACGCTACATAAGGGAAGGTCCCTGATTCCCTTCATGCCATACCCTAGGAATCTCTCATGTTTCTACAAAAATTAGTAGAACTTGAGTAGAAAGGGTGGAGCGTGGGATTCAGGAAGAAATCCTGTATGTTAATCCCTAGCCTGGTAGCTGAGGTGCTTTCCTGAGAGACGTATGCCTTTCTTTTCTTCAGCTGAGAAAATGCATCTGGCCTTTGGTCACTGCACAATTGAGCAGAATAAGAGTCTAGTTTATAAAAGACAGTTCATTAAACTGCATGCAAAAATTCTTTTGCGTGCTTTGTCATCACCTCTTCTCATTGATGAAGACCTCTCTTACTCCCTTGCCTCGTAACTCACCTGAAATATCTCACAATGCATGCATCTGGGGGAGTTCTCCTCTGCCTCTGCCTGGGGCTAGTACAGATTCTTCATCCTGTATTTTTTTCTAAAGAGTGTAAAATTTATATTCAACATTTTAAATAAGGAAAACTCCAACTTTTTCTACAAAGTTTGAACTCCATCTCTCCCTCTCTCTCTCTTTCTCTCTCTCTCTCTCTCTTTCTCCCTCCAGGACAAATTAAATGAATAAATGTCTGTGACTGTTGCCCCCCCAGTCTTTCTTTGTTTTTCCTTCTGTTTTTGTTTAAGCATTTTTAACTGAAGAGGGGACAGAGTGGCAAAAGAAAGCTCAGAGACATCTAAAGTTTAAAAAATGACAGTGTCTCGTTTTCATAGGTTTTCTTGATGATGGTTTTCATAAAGCATGTGTTGAAGCATCACTTACAGAAGCACTATGCCACCAGCTTTGGAGGGTTTTATTTACAACTTTTAATTTTTTGGATAAAATTTCCTTGCAAATCCTGGAAAGGACTTCCACAGCCTTCAGTGATGTCTTAAAATTTCAGCTTATCTTTGGCAAGATTGGTTCATCAAGAAGTGAGATGCCAGACCTCAGCAGAGAAAGAACTCTCTCTATCTGTCTCTGGCAGACTGATTCACAGTGTTGCTTGAAATGCAAATGGTGTTGCTAGACTTTTCCAAGACAAATGAAAAAATATTAAATAGGAAGTAAAACTGAAGGATCCGAACACAGTATAGAATCCTTCCTTTCAAATGTCACTTGTAAATACAAGTGTAATTCCCCTAACCTTGCTGGTTACAAAGTATATTTCCTTCCTTCCTTCCTTCCTTCCTTCCTTCCTTCCTTCCTTCCTTCCTTCCTTCCTTCCTTCCATTCTTTCTTTTTTCTGTTCCTTTCCTTGTCTTTCTTTCTTTCTGTCTCTACCTTTTCCTTTTCCCCTCCTTTCTTTTTCTTTCTTCCCTCCTTCCCCATTTAATCCCTTCCTGAACTCCTCTGTTCCTCCCTCTCTCCCTCCCTTGTTCCCTTCCAGAACTGTTGACTTTGAAGGAAAAGGGGCAGTTTTTTAAATTAAAATTGGCATAGGGAAAAGGACAAAGTCATGCCACCTCTTTGTCTCAGTTCTGAGGATCCCAGGATCATAAAAATAGTTTCTAAAAGCACAGAATTAACTCAGAAGTTTGGGTCAGTCTTCATAGATATCAGTGAAAAGTTGGGTCATGATGACTAAAACTGCTTCGTAACAATAATCTCAAAGTAATAATCAAAGTCTAAGTCTTTGCTTTGAAAACCATAGCTGAGCCTCTGGGCTGTGCTTTGGGACGCGCGTGCCTCTGGATGCTGGCAGCACGGGAGCTGATGGAGGGCTCAGGTCAAGCTAGCGGGAACCAGGCAGCTTCTGCTACTCCTGTGGGATCTGCAACTCCTCCTGGCTGCTGTTTGCCCTCGGGCCAGCGCTGGACTTCACTCAAAAGGAAAAGCAAGGGGCTTGTTTCAGGGTCAGCATTAATGCAGGGATGCACTTGAGGAAAGCCCTCAAGCTTGAGGCTGCTGAGCCCCCACAGCTCATGGGGGCAAAATCTTGTTGTTAATAAGGTCTGAGTACAAACTATTTCCTGATAACAAGGAAAGTACTGGAAGGTTGTGCTGAGCTTTGGTGGCTGGAAGAACCCTGGCTGCAGAGAGAGGAGTAGGGTAGGATCAGTGCCAGCCTGTGACTGGGCGCATTACTGCCTGTGCCAAACAGCGTGTGGCAAGCTGGGGGTTTGTAATCCACTCGGTTGCCTTTCAAATCCCTTTTGCCTGGAAAATAAGCTGCATTGGCACTAACTCACGCCCAGTTGTCCTCCATATGCTGCTCTTACTGCTGAGCATTGCAGGCTGCAGCCACAGACCTCCCTCCTCAGGCTCTTCACCCCGTGCTAAGGATGAGCCTGGGGACAACACAGGTTTCCTTGCACCACTCTTTGGGCTCATGTATGTCAGCCCCTCCCCTCAGGAGTTCCTACTGCCGGTCAGAGCATCATCTTGTACCCCAGATGATCTCTCCCTGAAGCAGGGCATGTTGAGAGCTTCAAGTAACCAATGGCCCTGGTGAGCTTGTGGATGCAGAGGAGTGTGGGGTGAATTCCTGAAATTTTCCTCCTGCCTTTCATAGCCAACTCATGGGAATTCCTGCACTTCAGAAAATGGCAGCTGTGTTGCAGCAACACCAATGAGCTCCATGATTTAAATTCTGGTAGGATAAACACTTGTCAAATAGCTCACACTAATCAATAAATGTCATCTAATAACAAAAGAATCTGTCATCAGCTATGAACTCTATCCATAAGACATTTACCTTGGATTTACAAAAAACCTTGTGGGACCAGCAGCTGGGCTTGTTAGGTTTCTTGTGAATACAGCTCTGAAATTCTTGTCTTACCTCTCTTTGCATGCCAAGGAAATGATTTTTTTTTTAATTTCAGAGTAGGTCAGTCTACGTATACCTAGCAACAAAAATTATGCCAATAGAGCCACATGGCAGGAAATATAATGTTAACTTGATCCTGGCTGTGCTTTTTATCCTTAACAAGAGAAAATCAGGAAATAAGGAGAGTGTTGGATTTAATTTGGAATTTCCTGGCGCCTTCCTGTTTGTTGTCTTGAAGATAACACTATCTAAACATTCAAGGTCTTAAAAATTTAATTTCCTTTCTCTATTTCCTAGTTTGTATTGCTCGGCTTTCAGGTTTCTATTGTGTCTCCTCTTGAAGAAGAGAGTTTTTATAATTCTGAGTGTGTTTTCACACAGCATTTACATTCCTCTTGTTCTTTTCCACTTTTCTCCCAAGTGAAAGCTCTCCGTTCCTGCACACTTAGTCAGCCTGTGGTGCTAGACGGTAGGCACAGAAAGGAGAATTTGTTGATACTGCCAGAGCTTTTGTATTTTCTTTTTCATTCTTCTTTTTGTGTCACCAAAGATGGATATTGCCCAACAGGGCATGTCAGCAGACCTTACATGGGGCATCTTTGATCTCAGCATCCAGGATGCTCTGCAAGAGCAAGGAATCCTCATTCGAGAGGCCAAAAATAAACCCCATCTTGCCATTACATCTGGAAACCAACAGGCACAAGCACAGATGCTTTCCTGTGATGTGACTGAACTCACCTGTGTGAGCTGCTGCCTCCTCAGCAAAGGAAGGACATCCTGTTAGGATTTTGACCACAACTGCATCCTTGCTGCCTTTGCTATCCGGGAGCTGGTGGTCATACATGGGCCAGAGAGTTCACTTCCATACCACAGTGAATTCTCTGCCAAGAAAGACCAGCAAATTCAGAGGGATTCTGGGGAGGGACAGACCTCTTTGAAGGTTCAGAGATTCCTCTTGCTCGGTTAAAATACAGGTATCACACATTTGTTTTATTGATGCTAAAAGGGCATCACCTGTTCTTTTAGTACGGTCTGGAGAGTCGCACTCTGCAGACAAGGAAATAAAGCCATGTTTTCATAATAGAGAATCTTTTGCTAATTCTAGGCACTGGGTAGATTACGTACACCGCTTCCCACTTAAAATCTAAAATAAATTCAAGTAAATGGCTTGGTATATGTGGAAATTATTTTTTAATAATGTGTAGGTATTCTTGTTTATTATTTATGTTCATATAATTCTGGTAGCAATTAACATATTGATGAAATCTTTGTATAGAATATTTTTTTTAATGCAAACATGACTGTGAATATGATTTGCTGCTCCTAGCAAACCAAGCATAATTAGATCCAGTTTAATAATATGGAAACTATTAACATATGAAAAATGTACTCTGAAAACATTCCTGTGATGACACAGGTTCATCAGAAGAAGTTGAACTTGCTTTTCTCAAGGTCCTGCAACACAGATGAGGCTGAGATGCTGTTGCAGTTACACCACACTGATCCCACTGGTGAGATTCTCAGGCGTTTATTTGCAGAAAGCCTGTGCACTGTGAACCTTTATTTACTTTTTCTCACCAGAGGATTTTACTCCTTGAGTAAGGGATGAAGCCTCTTTCAACTTTAGATTTCAGGAAACTCAAAACTCAATGAGAAATTAAGGTCTTGTTTGGTTAGGGGATTTTGCCATATTATACCACTGGTGACAGCCACTGACGGAGCTTTGTCAGCATTGTCCCCAAGTGCACACAGGCAAAGCTGCTATTTGCACTGGCGGAGATTAGCTGGCCACCAAACAGCAGTAAATTGCACACATGCAAATCAGAGCTTTCTGTGTCTTGCTGACATATGTCCCTGCCACGGCAGGCAGTTAGACCAGAGGATCTTTAAGGTCCATTCCAACCCAAATAATTCTATGATTCTGTGACTTGCATAAAGGGTTTTACCAGTGTCAATATACCGGCTTCACAAGTGGAGCATTTGTACAGGGCAGCTAAAGGCTAGTGGCTATCACAAATTTGGATGTGACATATCACACCTCAAGCAAAGCAGTGGAGAGGACAGTCAAGCTGTGAAATGTGCTTCAGGGTGGCTTGACTCACATACCGGCCAGGTGACTCAAAGCCCACAGCCTTTCCTCCTAGAGCACACAAAAGTCTCTTCAAAACTTCTGATAAGCCAAAGATCTGAGCTTATACTTTAAAACCCCCGGGCAGGTTTTTGTTTAATTTTTTTTCTCTTTTTTTCTTGTACATGAAATAATCATCCTGTTCTGCTCAAACTCACAGTGGACAGACCAGGAGACGACCGATGTAGGAATCCGCTCTGGATGCCTCAGGAGTTTAGAGGCCACAAGGGGTACTTAAGCAGGCTTTGGCCAAGGTTAAATCCAGATGGGCTTTCCCTTGTTGAGACCTATTCCACCATGGCCTCACAATTATTTATATATCAGGACTCACACTTTCCAGTGTGGCTGTGTACAGCCATTTTTACACACCTAATTAAGCCCAGAAATGCCTGTTTAGTGTTCTAACAATGACAGAACCACACAATAATCTTTAGCACTTATGTGCATATGAAATGGTGCATACAACATCGAAGCTGTGTACACACATTAAATAATTCATCCTTATAATAACTGCTGGGGGCAGGAGGGGAGGCATTAGCTAAAAAGCTCACACCCCTTGTTGCAGCAAGTCATTGGTAGAGCCAGAGTTAAGCGCTGTGAGGGTCTGGTGCTGAGCTTTATGCTTCCTCTATTAGCTCTAACTTCTCCCCAGTTCATATGTTATTTGGAATCTTTCCTACTCCAAGACATTCTCCTGTGGGAAGCAGCTATGAGTCCATATGAACAGAATATTCCATAAAAATAAACCAGCAATCCCCAGGTTGGAGTGACTGGTGCTGTCGAGGAGATACACAGATATAAGTGATGCTGCCTGAGTTGCTCATGACACAAACACCCACGAAAGTGTTGTGACGCCGGGAGGCCACGCACCCACACGCTCCAGCAGTGGGCAGGAGCATCCGGATGTCACAGTATCGGGAGCATGGCACAGAGGAGGGCGGGGTGCTGGGAGATGGAGAAAAGCCCAAAACAAGATGAGCGTGGCAGCTGTGTCAGTGGCTTTGTGCTCTGCTGTGCTCATGACCAAAGAGTACAGCACTACCTTGGTCACCCTCCTACTCAATGTTGTGATCAAATTCAATCAGCTATTACCAGAAATTACATAAAAAATGACCCCAAAATCCCTACAAAAACATGAGGGGTTTGAGACTAGTGGGGGCTCCCTTCCCCCTCCCTCAGCCTTTAGCCAAAGTGAGCGAAAGAAGCACTACAGGAAAATCGAATTTCTCTGCAGACATCCTGTAGCTTTATGATCAGGATGCATCCTCTTGCATGACATTATTTGCACGGTTCAGCTGTGTGTTGCATGTGTTGGCTTTTGTTTGCCTCTTCCCGTGAGCAGCGAGGTGTACGACACCTCTGAAAAAGCCCATCTGCAGAAGGCAGCTTTCCGAGGCTGGTAGAGATGGTAGCCAGTGCTCTGGGAGAGAGCCAGCTCAGATGCAATAATAATGTGATGTTTCACTGGCCGAGGACAGCAGCTCCTGCTACTCTGCTGACAAGGGGCAGGTATATGGCCCTACACACGGTGCACTTCTGACAGACACGGCTATTTTTCCAAGAAGCCTTTGGACTTCAAATATTATAAACGTTTTGTTGTCTTATTTTCATCTAGGTTGCCATTTGGCGTAGTTATCTTTGTGCTCAATACAAGTTTACTTGTGAAGTTTATATTGCCCTTTTGGGATGACAGCACTGAATCCACATATTCTTTTAAAAGCTACTTCATCTTCAAAGAAAACACCCCAAAAATCCTATACATTTTCCAGAGCTTTGCACAACACATGAGAGGCTCTGGAGAGACCTAAATAATAGGGACCATTTTCTATCTAGATATGTTTGGACATTCCTTTATAGAGCATGTGGAAATATATTTCATTTTCAAATAGATACACCCTCCTCCTGTAACATGAGTCAAGAGGAGAAAGCCCACACAGTTGTTTTGGTTACTTAGGAACTTCCATGCCTGATTAATCAGTTTCTCTCCTCTGCTTCGAGGAACCTAATTGAACTTGTCATTTTATTCCTCTGAAATGTACTCGAAGATTCAAAAAATTCTGGCATTTCTAATATTTATTTTCCACACTTCAGTTGCCAAATGTACCTCCCTTGGGGATATTACAGATTGGCTTCCATATTAGCTGAGATCATCCTGTACATTTTCTGGTACTTGCCTATGGGGAATGGAGCATCTTCTGCTCTTTTGGTGCAGTTTGTCAGGAAGTGAGACCATTCCTATACCATGGTGCTTTCTGTACCAGCAGTGCATCTCCTTCTCTTGCTCCCACAATATCTTTTCCCTCCAGCATCTTCCAATTACAGTATTCCTTCTATTACCATTAAATTTAATATAATCCATCAAATAGTCCCAGAGGGGATATCTTTCACTTTGGATTTATCTGCTAATAGACACATGGTAGCAGATGATCTCTCTTCTCTCTCTTTTTTTCTGTGAGATTATTAATTACTAATGCAATTTTATCACAGAAACCTGGCAGTCTCCAAACATAGTCTCATATCTTCCTGTTTCATTTGAATTTCTCCAGTGTAAATTACTGCCTCACAGTCCCAGTTTCTATAGGCGTCATTGCATTCCAGCATAATTCATTAAAAAATAGAAATAAATTATGTTATTGGTGCGTTTCTTCATCCTTAGCTCCCCACTCATTGTTTGATCTATTTTCTTTGGTGCATTTATACACTCATTTTTCACCAGTTTATAAATGTTGCAGTCGGAGACTTGGATCAGATTCTCGGCTATAGGCACAGGGTTTCCATCTAGATGAATAGCTTCTTAGGTTTAAGGCCAGAAAGAAACATTAAAGCATCTGTTCTTATTTCCTGTATATCACAGGCCATTACATCTCACACAATTACCCATGTATTGAACCTAACAGCTTCTTTGGCTAAAGTACATCTTCTAGAAAGGCATCCAGCCATGATTTGAAACTCTCCAGAGATAAGAATCCATAGCTTCCCTGGAGGATTTGTTCCAGTGGTTAATTAACCCCACTCTTAAAAATATATGGCTTATTTCCCATATTAATGTGTCTGGCTTCAGCTTCCACTGAAGTCACTGGCTTTTGCTATACATTTGGCCGCTGGTTAAAGAGCTTTGTAGTAGCTTGTATTTCCAGGACAGTTATCTTTTAGTTTTCTCTTTGATAAACCTCAAAATGTTACAAGCTAGGTATCTATAGAAAAATGGATTCTCAAGGCATTAAATAATTTCTATTGCTTTTTTGAAACCTTTTTCAAATTTCCCTCACAAGAAGTAACATTCGTATGTCTGGTAGTGATCTGCAGGAGGAAACCCTGCTGTCTCATCCTCAGTCCAGGTGCCGTCAAGACATGGTCATGCATAAACACACACTTAGGACCAGTCCTAGTAGGTGAGCTTTCTCAATCAGTCCAGCATAGCCTGAAAATTAAGCCTCATCCTTCCCAAGACATGGAGGCTCTGGACAGTAACACAATTTTTATCCAGATGCATATCCTCCCTCCTGCCCCCCCAGCCCACGATGAGATTGGAAAGAAGGGCCATGCTGTTTCATGGTCCCTTGGCTGAGCTGGCAGGCATCCATCATGGAGAACTTCTTTTGGTTTTTTGTGTTGCATTTTTCTCCACCAAGAACTGGCAACATCTCTGCAAATAATGGCAGTTCCAGAGCAGAAGCTTTTGAGTGGCCATTCCCATCTGGTGTTCAGGCAAGACAGAAGCAGCTACTGAACAAGTGCTCTGATGTACCTAGCCTGGCCAGGCCTAATGTTTATTTTTATTAGTGATAAGTTGCTGTGAGTGTCTCTGAATGTCTCTTCTAGATAATGAAAGCTTTGCTTCAAAAAACAAGCAGCTAATAGCTTTAAGGAAGTTTTATGACCACACTGGGAAGTGCTGCTGGTTTTGCAGCTTGTGGACCCCAAGGAGAAGCGAGAGCTTGAAGCACTTTGCATCAGACTCAGCCTTCCTCAGTTCCATCTGTGTTCAGTTAAATCCTGGCCAGCCAGTGATACCCATCATCGTGCCTGCTGCAGAACACAGTGCAGCTGCTGCAAGAGGTGAGACCCGCCTGCAGCCTAAGACAAAGGGTAGGTGACTGAGGCGGCTGTACCTTGTCCACCTATTCAGCCCAGGACCAGGGTGCCACCTCAGAGCTCCTATTTAGGTGCATATAAGCATTTATGCTCCATAATGGAGGTATTAATGGTGGTTGCTAAAGATTTCAAGTGCCATTAGAAATTAGATGCTGTCAAACCACGCTGAATTAATGAGGCTTAAGATGCTTGGCATATGGTGGGATTTAGATCTGCTTGTGGCTCATGGCAGCACAGGACAAGGAAAGCATCACGCTGAGTCGCCTGTGCAGGGATGCACAGCCCCAGCCCTGTGCCTGTACCTGCTGTGCAGTGTTTCGTGGCATTATCTTCCAGCATGAATGCAGGGATAGTGACTGGCCAGTGTTCCTCCACCTGTGCCAGCTAGCATTGAGAAAGTGCTTTGAATCTGCTCTTTCAGCTTCATTAGCAGGCTCCAACTACGCATCCCCAGACAGGAAATCAAACACAGTAAATAAATTCAGATTTTCAAAACAAAGATCCTGTGAGGAGCACTGGAAAAGATTGTTTGCAGGCTGCTGAAGACAGTGGGGAAGGAAGAGGAGATACTTAGCGCTCTGCAAGACTCTGATGATCTGAGGCTGATGACAAGCCATCGGCCTCAAGGTTTGTTTTTAATCTTGTAGCCACACCAGAGGGGTTGATATTCCAGTCCCATGACCAAGTCTCACCTAGATCCCTGAAATCAAAGATATATTAGAAATGTCTGTGCTAAGTGATACTCCTTAGATATTGCTCTTCTGCAGACCTTGTGGCCATGCTGTAAGATCCTCCCTTTGGGCATATAGACAGGGGAAGATGAGGCAGGGAAGAAGCTTTTTTTGATGTTGAAACATTTTGTTTTTCAGGGAGGAGGGATAGCTATTTATTTACTTTTGATGGAGCCAGGACCAACCATTTGTTTGATGGATTAGGCAGTTCTAATATGTCAGGTTGCCTAGGGTACAGGCCAGGCAGGTTAGCTGAAGCAATTGTCTCTATACAAATGGAAAGAATAATGTCCTGAAAAGGCAGCATTAAGGGTTCTGCTCTCTCATCTGCAGACTATTCCACAAGACTTACCCTTTAAATCCCAGTCGAGCCTCTTAAGGAGACCTGAGGTAGCAGTGAGAACTAAAGGCTTTTGTGGCCTTTTAGCTGCAGACTAAATACTGCTTTAATAATGCAATGCTGCATTTTTTTCCCCTCATAGGAATTATTTAATAAAGGCTGGTAGTTTTGGTGGGGTTTTTTGGTTTGGTGTTTTGTTTGGATTTTTTTGTTTGGTTGGGATTTTTTGTTTGTTTGCGGTTTTTTTTTGTTTGTTTGTTTGGTTTGGTTTGGTTTTTGTTGTTCTTGGTTTTGTTGGGTTGTGGTTTTTTTGTGCTGTTGCAAATACCTCAAGCCTCTATTATCATGAGTTACCAGGTATAACTGCAACATAAGTAAAACCAGACCATTAACTGAGTGACTTGCAAAGGAGAATATTACGAGTCTAATCCTCTTTGGCCAGAAAGCATACACATTACTGGCAATGTCTGGCTCAGTTTAGGTGAGGGTGGCTCAACGGTACGCAAGGTCAGTGTGAGGAGAGGTACAGTGTGGACTACCAGGGATGAGGACGACTACCAGCTTTCCATGTGAGTCTTTGTACTCCAGGGAAAATGTGGGGTGCTTCACCCTCCTCTGAAAGGATATGGTTGCAATTACTTTTGGGTAAATACATCCACAGCTCAGCAGCGTGACTGACTCATGCATGAGTTGCCTCTACTTCTCTGCTTGTGAATGTGGTAGAGCTCTTCTAATTTACAGCAGCTTCCCCTCCTGATTTATTTACCAACTCAGCCTTTGGAGAAGATTGATTTTTTTGATACAGAACTAGGCAGTTTCTTTTTTTTTTTTAACAATGCAGGCCTGTATAATCAAAGTTTGACTTGTTTTTTTTCAAGAGTGAACATTTCCCAAGTGCTCATGTTGTCATTGATAGGGATTCAATTAAATTTGAGAAATGAAAAGGCACAAAGTGCTCATGCTGCTGAAAAGGTTGTGGTGGTTGTCATGCCTGAGTGCTGCAGATGCACCTGAAATGTAGTTTGCTTCCACAGCTGCCCACCAACTGGCCAGCAACTCCTGCAAAGCACCTCCATGTCTCTCTGCAGTGATGAGAAACAAGCTGCTTCAATTCCCAGTAACTTACTGCTTTGATTCCTCATAGTGACAGCACAGAACAGCTACAGCAGTACACAGAGGGACCCCCTGAAGCAGGCAGCAAGAGGAGTTTGCCCCAGAACTGGTGGCCACTTGCGCCAAGTGCTGCTCACACTGTGACCCAAGGGCTGCTGCAGCAGCACCACTCTCGCCCTGCCTGCCCTGGGATGTTGCGTTCCAGTGTGAAAAGGCATTCACCAGGCCATGCCCAGAGCAAGGTGAGCCAGTCAGCCATGTGGCTGGGAGCTGGACTTGCCTGTTCTGCCCATTCCTCTGGTGGAAAATTTGCCTGTGAAGAACATAGCTGAAGTCCCTACAGTTTTGGTTCTTCAATGGGCTCTGAAACTCAAGTTTCCCTCAGAGCTCCTGTTTGGAAGTGCAGAACACTTTTAGATTGTTCCGATAATGAAAAACAAGACCCCAAAAGTCCCATTACACGCTTGGCACAGCAGGAACCAACTTTGATGGAGCTGTTGAGTTGCCTGTGTGACAAATTCTGCTCCAGTTTCCAGCTCTGAAACCCAGCTCGTGTAGTCTGGACATGATTTGACAGTCATAGTATGTCCAAAACAGACTTTTTTTTTTTTTGGCTGGATCAGTTCAGCTGGATCTGAGTCACCAGGCAGGCATGCAAGCACTTGTGCTGGCACTGTGGAGGTGGCAGCATTAAGAGAAGGAACAAACTGCCAGAGGGCATGAGACCACAGAGAATGTACATCAGCCCATCTTATCATGCTTTGCCATTGTTCATTTTTCTGGGAGAAACACTTTCCTATTCATTCCCGCCTCCAGACTGCTCTCTAGAAGGCAAGCGACATATTCCTTTCTGAGATTGCAGTCTACACTTTCCTGGTCAGCAGAAGGGTTTAAGCCTCAGGAGGGGCCTGCTGACACAGCAGCTAAGATTAGATCTCAAATAACTATTTAAAAACCTTGTGTAATCAGCAAGAAAGGGCAAAGAGCTAAAGCATGAGCTAAAGCATTCAGCAGCACTGAGTTTGAATGCCCCCCTGTCCTTTCTTATGACAGTCAGTAGCTTCGTCACGTATGCAACAATAAAACAAAGCATCTGCAGGGCCCAGTGTTATTTTGAACGGGTTTAAAAAGAAATTAAATTACAAACACTCACTTCAGATCAGGGCCGAATGTTTTGGATGAGAGAGCCCAACTGTTCTCAGCTTATATATATGTTTAGGAGGTCAGCTGTTGGTCCCTGCATGATCCTTTCCAGCACCAGATGCAACCACTTGCACTGGCATCAAGTGAGACAACTCAGCCTTTAACTAAGCTAAAGTAGCTCCTTAGCTTTCCCAGGGAAAAATGAGATAAATTGTTTACCTGCATGTATCACTTGCATAGAAAAGTATTTGGGCTAAATGACTAATTTATTGGTGGACAATATGGCCTTTTTTGAGTCTTTGATGACACTTTGCTGTTAAGCTATTCTTCCTGCAATCTATCTGTAAGAACAGTAGACGTGTAGTTTTTTATCGTATGCACACCCATTTCGGTCAGCTTCAGGATCCTGAGCGAGGAACTCCAAAGGTGAAAGTGGAAGCTTTTCTTAAACACCAACTTGAGGTATAATCTGACTATCAAGCGAGGCAGAATTCATACTCAGCACAGGCAGGAAGCAGCCAAGTCCCTTTCCAAGTGCCTTGTCATGGGCACTAACCCTGGGGTACAACAATTTTTGCTGGGCTCCCTGCCAAGCAGCCCAGCAACTGCTGCCGAGGAGGGAGTAAAGCAGGAGTTTGAATATGGAGCTTTCCTCCTCCTGTGACAGTGCCCACCCAGCATCTCCCAAGCTGTAAGGGGCTGCACCCCAGAAGGCTTTGCTCTTTTTTAATCTCCTCCTAGGCTAGCTATGAAGTAGCAAATCCTCTCTCTTTGCCTCTTTGCCCAGATCAGCGTTTCGCATTCCCTGGTTGCCCTGAACTCGCTGCAGCAGGCAGTTCAGCAACACCAGCGGCCACATGCGGAGAGACTGTCTCTCCTTCTGCCAGAGCTATCGGGTTTTGCAAGTGCTATAAGAAGAATAAATAAAATCCCTCAAATAAATAGGAAAAGATAAGGAGGCAGATAACTATAATTCTCACGACTGATAGTATTACTCAATTTAGACATTAACATTCTAGCTAAAGCTTTAAACCTTGGATTTACTGAGCATGCCTGTTACTAATTTTGCCTACTCAGACTGCATTGGTAGCAGGTAGGTGTATAATTTTAAAATGACTTTGAATTATATTGCAAGCTAAGCATTGCAGAGACAATGATTATATATTTTTCCTAGGCAGCTGATGAAAGGCCTTACAGGATTTATAACTACCCTTCTGAAGGTTTGGGAGGAGTGTTTACTGGATGGATCCATAGCCTGTATAACTCCACATATTCCTCTATTAAAATGATACCCTCAATCCTTGTTCCGTAACTAAGACATGACAGATAGCAGATCCCCATCTCTGACACTGCAAAGTCTTAAATCCCTTCTCTTCAGAGCTTCCACCAGAGAAGATTACTCTTTACTCCTCTTGACATGGTTTCTGCTGTCAGCCAGGTCACAGCAACCACCTTTCTGGAGGGAACAGACACTGTGGGGAAGTCCCCAGAGACCCTCACAGCATTACACACACAGCAGCTCCAGGAACAGCCTGGCACAAACAAGGACCAAGGAGCTTCCAGCTCCCTTTCCTCATCTCTCTCTTCAGCTTGATGGAAAGTGGGGTATCCCTGTTGTGCTGAGCCCTGGAAGGACATTTGGTGAGTTCCATGGGGTAAAAGAAATGGTTCACGTAACGTTAGGACCTGATCCCTCCAGACATGGCTTCCCACGGCAGGAGAGGCTTCCCTTTCATGAAATCAGTGGTTGTGACATTGTTTTTCATAACAATATGAATAAATATTATTAATATTATTAAAATTTTAAAAAATAGGTGGAGATACTACTTTATTTTGGGGAAAGATTTTGAATGTGTGTGGCCTGTTTTCACCATGCATACACACATGTGAGAAGGAAAGAAAGCAGCATCAAAACAGCACCAGTGCAAGCAGTCAGGAAGCAACTCTGTCAGCATTACTGAGAGCAGCTTCATTCACGATATTCTGCACCCCATCTGCGCACATATGGATAAATAAATTGCTTCACTCACATGACAAATCCATTGAACTCCTGCCAGACTTTACAATTCTGCATTGACCCATCAAAATTCAAAATAGATTTTCTTGGAGGTAAAATCCCCCAGTGAATATAGAGGCTGTTCTTTATTCTGTCCCATCTTTGTTTTAATGTCAGTGAAAATGCAAATACACTGGAGTATAAAATTGCACTTTCCAAATGCAAACTGATAGTTCAAAAACCTGGGGTAAGATATAATTTCTGCTGAAATCAATAAAAAATTCTGAGGGACTTTTCTGAGATGAGATTCAATATCTTAAAACGCTTAAGCATTAAAGTGAGTGCTGCTCTAAATATGAAAGATGATTTATTGGAAAGCAATACCAGGACATGTCATACCTAGTCATAAAGATTACCTTGGGCTCATTATCACTTCTTCGTAACTGAACTTCAAAGATCAGTATTAGATGGCTGCTCATATTAAGGAGTCCTGTTAAAGGCAATCATGCTTCATATTTTGTGTTGCTATTTAAAGAAAATTCTTTATATCGATTACCTAAAAAGACCAATGGACATAAACGGAATGGAAGAAGACATGTATTCTAAACTGTCAGATACACTTCTCACCCTATGTGTTCTTAAACACAGGAAAAATTATTTTTTTCTCTTCCATTATAAACTATTCCCTGATATGATGATCTAACTTTACAAAAAGCCAAAGCTGGACTTTCATGGAAGACGAAACATTAAAAAAAACCAACCCAACAAACCGAAGATGTTTTATTGATTATGTTTGTGCATGATGATATTGTGACTTCTTAAAACAGCTGTCAGAAAAGCAGAAACAATAAGAGATGTTAATGTGAAGGGCTGAAATGATGAAGGTACATTTGCCCGCATGCTTCCTGAGCTGGTATAGTTTGGGAAAGCAATTGCTTGGAAAGTTGTCATTATTTCCTCTTGTGTTGTTCAGAACAGACTTATAAATACAGCCAGATGTTGCTGTCAAGAGGAGCTATTGGTTGTGGCAGCATAACCCTTGTCCTCCAGTAAGCATGGAAATACAGAGGGAATTGTCTCCTGGCTGCTTTGAAAGCGACAGCTTTCAGCAGAAATATTCAGACTTTATTTAAATGTAGTATGTGGCTAAAGATTAAGAGCTAATCTTTTATTTCTAGTTGCTTTTGCTTTGCCAAGACTTTCTCAATTCACCAGTGACCCAATTTTTAAAAATAAAAATATTGTGACACAACCATGATCCCAAGCCTTGGCAGTGTGAGGTTCATGTTCAGACTTCATGATCCTAGAGGTCTTTTCCAGCCTAAATGATTCCATGATTCTATGACATGCCCCCTTTATCCCCTAAGGATGTTTTCAAACCACAGATGTGAAGAAGGAAAATTGCCCAAGTAACATGAATCTGAGATTAAATCATATGGAAAACTGATCCACTGAAATAGGCAGGGACCTTTCTACAGCATTTAGTGGGCTTTTTCAACCCTTCTTTTCAGATGTGGATGAGCAGCAGTGGGAGCACTTTAATGTGATTCATAAGCAGTGGCACGGCTGAGCTTGCTCTCTCTACACAGCTTCGATGAATCCCTCCTGGACCACTTCATCATCCACTCCCTACACCCATCAACTCCGTCCCCACTGGCACTGGCCAAAACTAGACTAACTCTTTGTTTGTCTCAAATCTTTGATTACATTTACAACCCCCAATAAATAATTTAGGTTGTCACTGCTGCTGGCAGCACTATTTTAATTTGTTATTCCTTTCTTCTGTTCTCTTGTTTTTCTGAAGTATACGGGTTTGTCTTAATGCGACATCGCAGAGCAAGCATATGCGTCTGAGGAAGGCAAAAGGAATTTATTGCATTTTGGCTAATACGGAGGAAAGGGGAAATTATCTACATAATGAAACAGGAGATGCAGTTTTAACTGTCATTTCTCTCTTGTCTCCATAGTACTGGATACACAAATATAAAATATATGATCTACCTCCTCCTTCAAACATATCAATGCACAATTAAAACCCACAAAGCTTGACAACCTGTTGTCAAGCTGTTTAAGCACTTGTTTCAGAATCCGACAGACAAACTTATAAACAAAACGTAGAGCACCAGATCGTGGGATGAGGTAGCATCATCACGTGGCTTCCTCAGTTATCTCAAAATTTGGAAAACAAAAAAGCAGAGGAATACTTTTTCTCCTTGAATAAATAACAGTTTAATTACATTATAGAAATAAAATATGATATGGTAGGAATACACTGGAAATCTTACAGAAATACTATTCTGCTACTGGTAGGTAAATGGTCAAAGCTACTTTTCATGACAATCTGAACAGTACTTGTGTACAAACTATCATACAGGTTGCTAATGAAAAATATTGCAACAGTTGCAAGAATGTTACCAGCTCAAACAAACAACTAATGATACAATATTCTTCTAAGAGGAAGTAATAATGTAAGATTTACAGACAGTAAAGAGTTATGTTCTCCACTTCAAAACACTGGAAATAAAAAGCTCAAGTAATCCAATTTCTTTACCTCATATTATCACAAGGAAAGATTTTCCGTTCACTGTGAAACAGCATCCCAAGAGACCCTGTAAACAGTTTATTCAAAGGTAGTATTTGAGATGTCACAGCAACTTCAACAATTTTCCTATTCCACAATTACAGACTTTTTAGGCCACTGCTTGTACAGATGACTTTTTTTTCACTTATTTACATACATTCAGCCCAATAACAGCAGGTAGAATGCACCATCTATCTCACTAAAATTTTCATCGAAAGGCCAGTGCAAGATGTGGATAGTGATTGCACAGAACTGAGGAGATTATATCATACAAATATACAATTAGACTGTCGAGAATCTAACTCTGCACACATGTGACATAGATGATCTTCTTGGTAGATACGTGACACCTGGAGTTGGCACACACACGTAACTGCAACTAGCGGTGGTGGGTGGATGATGATAATGATGATGATGATGATGATGATGACGATGATGGTGTGGGTGGCTGTGGAACACAGTATCATTTGGCTGTGCTATCACTGAGTGAAGGTAGGCAACCGCAAATTAGGAATACCTAAAGCTGAAGTGTAAGTACAGCTTATCTTGGAACGGCAGCAGATTTTTCTAATGAAAGAACAGTTCTACGTAGTGTGCAACATGTAAGGAAATTGTTGCCAAATCTTTAATAAATGGTTCTAAGTGAACCGACGCAGTTCCCAGAGCTTTAGAAAAACTCATTATGCAAATGAAGATACTGATGATAGACGATAACATTTCACAGGATGCTATTTCTTATTATATCAGTAAGCACCAAGTTAAGTGCCAAGACAGCCCCATTGTCCCATGATTTATCGTAAAATTTAGAACTTGAATGCACAACAAAATTCCACGAAGTTTGCATTTAATTCACAAGAAGACAGTTTCAAAAATGGCTCTTAAATTACCCTTACATTTCAAATGGGCTTTCCCCCACTCCTCCAAGAGGACTGCTTTAGGATGGACCAGACCTAGATATAAGAAAGATCTTTCAGGAGGACTTGACATCCCCTGGGAATCCTCTGCAATCCTCTGTTTTGGCTGACTGCAGTGGGCCCCTCGAGAGCATGGTGCCCTGTCCCATCACGCAGGTAAGCTGCAGGGGAGGTGGGTGGAGAAGGAAAGTACCCGTCCCTTCCAGCTGTTGCTCAGCACCTCACTTGATCTTATCTTCAAAACCTGTCACCCATCACCAAGCCTAAACTTGGAGCCACTTGCAGCCCCACAGAGCCACTGGCTGAAAGGGGCTGGATGTTCATTCAACCAGCTGCTCTGGCCTGCACTAAGGGAGCCAGAGACCCCAGGCTGCTGCCGCATCTCTCTCCCTACATAAGCACAAGGATGGGTGGCACGGCAGTACGGATTTGGCTCTGCTCACCCTGTGCCATGGAGAAAGTCACCCCTGTTGCAGCAAGTGTCAGGCAGCTAAAGGACTAAGCTGTGTTTGCAGCTGTTTTGGCAGAAATCAGCCAGAAGGGTGAGGAAACGGTCTGAAATAGCAAGGCAGCAGAGAAGAGGATCCCAGACCTTATGACTCAAAACAGAATCACAGAATATCCATGCCCCAAAGACCATCTAGTAGCACGTTCCTCATGACAGTCTCAGGCTGCAGAAACTGTCCCACCATGGAACAGTCATTATTTTCCTTCAGTAACTTCTTCCTGGTGGTGTCAAACCTTGTCAGTGGTTTCAGTGAGATGTAGCTCATTGCAAGCTATCAGATTTGAATACTCGCAGCCTTAAAACACACTACCATTTACTCCTGGCTTTCTCAGTCTTCAGGAACACCATCAACAGCCGCAGCATTTCTCAGTGCGGGCTCATTCCATGCTCTCTGCCTCTCGTTTCCCTTTATTCTCAAGTGCAACTGAAAGGTTGCTTCCTCTAGCACATGGATACACATCTCAGCATGGATCGAGATGCTCTTAATACGGTACTTTCATCAGTAGTCAATTGGAAGAACTCAATTTTAGAAACAGAATTCATGTGCAAAGCGTGCAACAAGAAATACAGTTACATTTGGTCATAGTGTCCTATCTTAGCTATGCTACCAAGATTCACACTGATTAGTATACTTACACACACACACGCACACACACATGTACACACACAGAGATATTTATTTATATACACGCTCACACAATAAGAAAATGTCTAAGTCTGACAATATTTCCTCCTCTTTCAGTGAAGACGAGAGTTTGGCATCTCAGGCTCTGATTCTGCTTAGACCTGGGATACAGGAATGTGACACACTTCAAGTATACGTCGACTGCACAGTGATAACATCGCACATTGAGTCTGACACATGCTGTCTTCAGTGGTCCAACACCAGCACATGGCTTAAAACCAGATGCCTACTAAAGGAGCCAATATCCAGGACCTTTGCTCTTCAGTGTTCGTATTCACGCAACGCCCAAGAGCAGGGCAGTAGTCTGTGCAACCATAAACATCCTTCTGTATAAACGCAGTGGTATTTAAAAGTCTGAACCAGTG
The DNA here is from genome assembly GCA_013397755.1 of Cnemophilus loriae. Classification (NCBI taxonomy): domain Eukaryota; kingdom Metazoa; phylum Chordata; class Aves; order Passeriformes; family Corvidae; genus Cnemophilus; species Cnemophilus loriae. The sequence goes on from VZTF01006672.1 coordinate 218,648, forward strand.
CATTCCTTTCTCACATTCCTCCTCTATTCCTCTGTTGCTGTTAGTCTCATATGCATGTGAGAGTAAAAGGTAGTGGGGAAATAATTTTAGCAGAAGAACATAAAGCCTCTCCTCTAAGTCCACAGAAGACCACTAAAAGTGTAAAATTTCCAAAACATCCCATAGAACTCTTCAAATACAGTAAGTGTTTTCAGTGGGGTTTACATATCACGTTTCACGTTATTTCCACGGAATTCTACCTTATCACTTTGTTTAATCAGACAAATATCAATAACACATAATAAAACAGCACACAATTCACGGGACACGACACATTTTACAAAACCTCTAAACTCAGCACTGCTGCTTTTGGAAAAAATCAGAAACTCCTATTACTTAAAGACATGAAATACATTTCACATTGAAATGAACAGCATGATTACAAGGCTTTTTTTCTTATTTGATGGTATTGGTTTAGTATGCGTTATTTTTCAATTAGGTTTCACAATTCTTCTTCAGACCCCCAAAGATTTTTGGGGGACGATTGCTAATCTGGTATTTTCTCTGTGCTCTTTCAGGAAACATTATTATTCAGTAAACATCTTTTGAGAAAAACTTGTGAAAATTTAGCTAGAATCCCTAATTGCAAAACCTGAAGAACTGGCTGATGGTAATGCTCTTAACACAATCATCGCTCAGCTTACAATGACAAACCAAAAAATATTACAGGAGGGTACAAACACGTTAAGCCATGGGTTTGGTTTTCTCTGTTGTTGATTTTTTTAATTTTTATTTTTACTAAACTTAAACTCCTTTTCTCACAATGCTGAAAAGTCTCTGACTTACAATGCTTCAGCAGTTGTGTCCGTGGAGACAGACATGGTAACTTTGGCAATCTTAACTGTGCTCTTAATGCAGCTCTCGGCAGCCCTGTGCACATTCCCCGCGTTGTTGGCGTGTTTGTGCTGGCAGTCAGACTCCATGCTGTTATCCAGGGGCTGCGCAGTCCCTTCGCAGGTGGGGAACATGCTGCGGAAGGCGTGTCGCAAGTCCTTGCTCCTCAGAGCGTAGATGATGGGATTCACTGTTGAATTCAGCAAACAGAGCATGCTACAGAAGGCAAAGATAGTCTTGATGAGCTTGTTCATTTTCCCAAAGACATCGTACACCATGATGGCGAGGAGAGGGCCCCAGCATATGATTAAAACAACTAGGATAAGGACCAAGGTTTTGGCTAACCTGATGTCCATACGAGTTTGATCAGGCCTAGTAATCTGTACCTTACCATCCTCCGTCGACTGAATGATTATGCTTTTCTGCGTGCCTCGCTGCAGCATGCGAACAGCGTGGCTGTGAGCCTTCCACAGAATGTACATGTAGGCATAGACAATGAACAACAAGAGGACGCTGGTGACCCCGATCCAGAACATCAGGTACGTCTCATCGATGAGAGGGAATATGTCCGAACAAACAGAATTGAGCTTTTTGCAGTTCCAGCCGAGCAGAGGAAGAACGGCTATTACAATAGCGATGGTCCACATCACACAAAATGCTACGACAGCCTTTGGTCGGGTAACAATCCTTTTATAAGCTAGTGGCCTGTGTATAGAGATGTACCGGTCTATTGCCGTGAGGAAAAGGCTACCTACAGAGGCGGTGAAGGAGGCCGTAACTCCACCCAGTTTGAACAAGAAGACGTTGGGGCTATCCTTCCGGTGGAAAACATGGAAATCCACAAAACTGTAGACAAAAATCACACTGCCCAGAAGGTCGGCCACAGCCAGGCTGCCGATGAAATGGTAGGAGGGTCTACACCGGAGGCTGCGGGAGTGGAGGATGACACACAGGACGACGAGGTTCTCTAGGACCGTGAAGGTGCCCAGGGTGAGCGACAGCACGGCGATGGCCAGCTGCTGGCTGGGGTTCAGGATCATAAAACACTCCATATCCATGAAGTTCTCCCCACACTGTATATTCTCCTCATTATCCTTAAAAGTGGACAGGGACTTGTTGTAAAACTCTGTGATGTTGACCTGCTCTGAGGGAATAATGCCCAACAGGGAATCCTCTCCTCCAGTCATTTTTTCTTGGAAAGGATCACCCCTGAAGGAAGAAAGAGGGAACTTCTGGGGGTAGTACCCCAGCTTGGATGCCATGTCGCCTTTCATGTCTTCGTACTGGATGTCGTTGGAGCCCACGTAAAGGAGATCTGTCGTGATTGTTCGGAAAGTTGTGTCTGCGAGGCCATCTAGAATTGACTTCATAACCCCAGTCTTGTTGGTTTCAGAGATACTTGGGGGATGGAAAAATGCATCGGAGGAAATCCTATACGGGGAAAAGATCAGACTTCATTAACATAAACAGGGAGACAAACTCCACGGACAACTTAGCTGAACGGTGTCAAACAAAATCAACCCTTCTCTGGTATTCAGTGCAGGTCTAACTTTGCCACTGTGAGGAATCAGGGTGGGTTGAGCACTTAGAAAGAAATCACCTGGATTTCACTAAAACTTAATTACACTAAGAAGTGACGTGAAAAACAGAAAAACAGAGGCACAGCGAATTGAGTGTTTCAAAGGAAAGCAATTTTCATGTCTCATCAAAACCTTCTGAGCTGCTCCACCAGAAAGATATTTTTCTCAGCTTCTGATTGCAAAGCACCTTGCAGACCAATATTCCTTGGGCTTGCTTCATTTAGATAATACCAAGTGCCACTGCAGGAGCAGCACTAAACTGAGTCACCACCTTCACTGTTTTTCTTTCAAAAGGCACTGAGGGTTTTGAAAAATTGACAACAAAGAGGCAATGGGGACAGAGCCACGCACTCCAAATTTCACAGTTCATCCAGTATGCTTGTATATTCTTATTATCCTGCTATAGCAATCTGAGGTCTACTAACATCCTGAATTTGCTACTGCAAATTTATTAGCAAGGTATTTCATCTATAAATATATAGCTTCATTACATTAATATACAAAGATTACTCTGTTCCTTCCTTCCGCTAAGCAAACTAACGTACTGGGATGTTTGAGCAATATGAGGGGGGTGGGTTGTTACCCAACTCTGTCCACAGTTTCAGGAAAGATGATCAGCCCTCTTAAGTCAGTGAGAGGATCAGTGATCTACTCTGTACAGACCAGAAGCCTCAGTCAGGGCAGTTCAAGTTTGCCTAGATAAACACGACACCAAGTTTAAGCAGTGGCCAAAATTCCAGGCAAAAGGGACAAGGAGCCACTGCTTCTGCAAGAAGCACTGTAATTTAACTCATCCCCCAGGGGACACCTCCAAAAACATTCCGTCCCCTCTGAAACTGGAGGGATCCAGGAGAAGGTCCCCAGGTAGCCAGCGGTCTCTGAAATCTATCAAGTACAGCCTTTGCTCACAGATGGTGATTAGTTGGCGGGAACAACTCCTGGCCAGGAGTTCCCTTGGGAGAGGACCCCACCAGCACCTGAGCATGAATCAATATGTAAGAAAAGTCTTACAGCTCTTGTTATGCTGTACTCCTTTATATTACTCTGCTGATAGAAAATGCCTTGAATATGGATTGAACATCTGCTTTAGGGCCCCCTTCCACCACCTCAGTGGATGAGAGTGGTCTGAATACAAATAAGAGCCACACTCCTTTTGTGTGCTACAAACGTTCTGCATCTGCTGTGGGACATCTCAATGATTAATCAGCAACAGGAGCAAAGCAAGCTTCTTCTTGCTTTTAGTATGGAGGAAATTGTTGCACTCAAGAAATCCTAGATGCCAGTACATACGCTTGTACTGACTTAACCTGTTCACTTTACAGAACTGACAATAAATGGTCAGAAAGGCTATAAGAGTTTATCTGCCAAAATCAGAGTACTGATCACGTCAACTCCTAAAGAGAAGACTTGCACTGTAGGTACCACAGTTCTCTTCTCCCATGAAAACTATAGGAAAAAAGAAAAGAATGCCTCTCTACAACAAAAGTGGTACTTAAAAATGTGTGAAATCATGAGCATTTCCAAAAGAAGCAGAGATCACTTGGCTGACGATACATTTATACTGCCCTTATAGCATCTGAACATTCAGGACTTCTTCCATAGCTCTTTAAAGTTTTGCCTTTCATTAAGCAGGCCTGGACATTGATTATTGAAGGGAATAGATGAACTTAGACCTTCAGAAGACACTGCAACTCCAATGCTGCAAAAAAGTATGAGTACGAACAACCCTTACAGGGATAGTTGCAACACACAAAATATACTGGCTGAGTCAGCTTTTGCAGACACAGTTTGCTCAGCAAATAACAATTATTAGACAGACAGACAGTATTAAGGAATTTAATTTTGAGGGCGTGAGCAGTGAGGGAGGGAAATGTCACTGAAGCATACATTAAAAATGAACAGCAATCATCTAATATGGAAGGTACTTTTCTGTTTCACAGCTGTTCCTAGAGAATCTGCAGATATTACACACTGCAAAGATGACTCTGCTGACAAATCTGCTTTGGGTGAAGTCTGGCAACTTTAAGCTTGGCATTGTAACACCATTTTAAAACCAGAAGTGAAGAACATGTTATTAATTTGAAAACTACCCAAAAATATTAAATAAAACAAGTAGTTCTATAAATACGTAAAGATTGCTGTGGTATCCGCTGCTATTCAAGCTTATTTTTGACAGAAGAAAGACAACCATTTTAATGAGTAGAGCCACAGCCCCATGTCGAGAAGATTATGTCTGAGGAAAGCTTCATAAATTGTTTTCAACTGAGCACTTCTGCTAGACAGACAAACAAATTGTTATGAGGTAGCTGGTCCCTGCTGGAGTCATGTCAAGTACAGACTTCCTCAGAATTAGGTGCCATGGAACCCCTACCTTTATTTGAAATACAAATGAAAGAACACGAATTCTTGTGTGCTCTTTTGAAGGTGGCAGTGAGTTATGTGACAATATCACTATGCATGCATATGCTATGCTAACAACACGGTTAATGGGATCAGGACAGGCAAGCCTTACTTTGAATGTCAATGATTTTTTTTTTCCTCTGTATTTCTACACTGAGATTATTACAGTAATTTTTACCTTATTGTCTCTGCAAAGACAGTTTTCTTTGAGAGTACTTGGGAGTTCATTAGTAGTGTAGTTTAGGCTTTGGGGGATGCTGCTAACATTAATTTTGGTTTTGTTTGCTGCTGGGAATATCCTAATTGGAAATTTCTAGCAGTATGTGTGCATGCACCTATTCCAGCTGCAGTTGATTTTTATTAAAGTTGCAGTAAAACAACCATTTGCCTGATCTGGAATTACACTTTACAGGAAATTCATTTATTTTAATTTAGATACTAGCTTATCCCAGTATAAGATCACTGCTAAAATGCACTGAAGAGATCAGCGAGGTTTTCCACAGCTGTCTGGTGAAAACAAGACTGGACCTTTGGCACTGCAGTTACCAGGCCACAGGTCCTGCACGATTTGACACAGAAAGAAAAGACAGTGGGAGAAGCAATGGTCTTGTTCTTGGTCTTTTCATATGGTCAGGCGCACATGCCAGTGCCACATGCATTTTGGCTCTGAGCATTTCTGTCCAAACCTGGAGCGGTGAGCAGGCAGCGCCCATGAAAACAGACACCCCACACCATGCAGCCACACTGCTCTTTGCAGCTGGCTTCAACACAACCCAAACCCATCCTGCCCAAGAGCCCAAACCCACACTGCCCAAGAGCCAAGACCATCTCCACATGAAATACTCCAGGAGCCCCTCTGGGTTCTCAGAGCCTCCCCAGAGAACAAGCGTCCCATGCACAGATTCATCCTCTCTCCACGGGGCTGGAGTGACAGCTGTGTGCTGCAGAAAGCTCCCCCCATGGGCGGAGTGGCAGTAAGGGAGAGCCTCCCTGCTCCGCCAAGAACGCTCCTGCCCTGCCAGAATCCACTCGTCCAGCTTCTTTGAGTTTTCAAAGCTCTCAGCTTCATTCCTTCCGTAAATGAGCTCTATTACCTCAGTAATTTTAAAACAGCTCTTAAAAGACTGAAACATGGATTAAATATGAAGGAGAGGCTGCACCAACACCAGCACTCAAAATTTTTTATGTATTTCCACGACTGCATGCAGCAATTCACAGCAAGTACTGAATTATGATTGTGGATAAGAATTAAACAACAGAGAAAAACTTCAAGGATCTTTTATCTTGAAGACCAAACCAGAACAGTCATAGCTGAACACCATTTTAGACCTTTCTCCCATCATCGGGCAGCTGTTGCTGGGCACTGCCAGACCAGCTGTGCGAAGTGACTGCCACTAGATGGAGTGGCTTTGACAAAATCCCGGCTTAGCAGTCAGCAGCGACCTGCGTTCAACTTCCTCCGGCCCTTTTTCCCTGCCTACTTTACCAGGGATCAAACATATGAGGTGTTAAACATCACCCGAAGGTTGAAGACACAACTTTGTAAGGCTTTGTCTTGAAAGTGAAAGAATTAGTGAAGAGTTGGGGAGGCACGTCTTACTAGTGCCCTCCACTGTGTGGTTACATATAGCCCTAAAAGATGCTTGGATATCAGAATATAAATATGCTTTAGGCAAAATAAAAATACATAGTACATAACAGGCTGGTAACTCCTCATCAAGGAGAACAGGGAGAATTATACCTCCTCTGGACTTCTTGTTGGTTCACAGGACCAGTTCACTCGGGGAACAAGAACGTGACTTCATTAAAATGCTACTACCTATCTCCTCCTGCTGTTCTGGGGTAGAAGGAGAGCTGGAAAGTTTTTATCATTGTCTACAAAAAGAGCTGCATTTGTTACAATTTTCAAACCAGGATGATTGATAAAGCAATTTTAATAGCCTGAATAGAAAGAGTATTTATGCTTTTCCTTGGAAAGTAATTATGAGCAATACAATGGTGATACTGATAACTGCAAAAATGTTGACATGGCAAGAAAAGGAATCAAAACAAGAAAGGGAAATCCACGATCAAACCTTTTTGGCTTCCATTTTAGAAAACATTTTGATCTCCATGTCTGTACATTTCTTCTATGATAATCATAGTTATTTAAGAGCAGCCTAAAGGACAAGTAGGAAGAATTAAAACAATTTTTGAACGCATAAAAATATATAAATGCACTCTCCTTGTTTACACCTTATAAGTTTCTAAGTCATTCAAAGAAGGGCATTATCTTCTGATAAGTTTGCATAGTGCCCAATACACTGGGACTCCTCCCAAACTGGGTCCACAAAGTACTACCACAAGAGAAACAGCAGTAATTTAAACTCATATACAGTCAGCTGTAAAACTGAGAGAAATGAGATCTACCATGGCAACTGCTGGCCTCTAGGAATTAGAACTGTCCTATAAAATGAAAATTTATATGGCTAATAATTACCTTATCCCATACGGTGATGAACAATACAGCTTCGAGGACAGAACAAGGTTTCCAAGCCTTGGAGAAAGAAATGTGCAGACTGAGAAATGGCACTCTCAGACTCAGTAACACCAAGCAAGGAAAAAACACATGTTGAGAAGAATGCGAAGGCAATGTTACCCCTATCCTATTTACTGGTTTACTACTCCATCTCCAAAACTGTGCTACTCCTAGGCTAAAAATGGCAAATATGCTGTCACTCCTAATTCAGGAAAACTTGCATTCATTTCAGTCAGAATTTTCTCTGTGTGAGGGATCAGGAAGGAGCACAGATGCTAGGAGAGGAGCAAATAAGGGATGTTATCTTCTAGATATAGCAAGGCACTATCAGCTATGGTGTAAACTAGGGCATGCAAGTAATGAACCCAATTTTGTTCTTATGTAACATGATCATATCTTTGGCAAGTTGAACCTTAATCAGCAAGAAGGCACAGCTACATGGTTATTTATGTTAATTAACATACCGTTTGCACGCTAGCAGGATAAGGGCTGGACTGTTCCAATTTGTAGGCAAATGGCTCCTATGTGACACCCCCCAGCATCCAGCAGCTGACAACCTGAACAACAAAAACAAAACAAGAAGGAAAACAGGGTGTTACTCAGTGATGGGCAATGTTTTCAAAAGGAACAGTATTATTTCCTCCCTCCAAAGTTTTGCTGGCAAGATGTGTGTACCAGTTTTAGCACAGGTGACTTGCAGGTGCAGAGAAAAGGAGGCTGTGCCTTACATCCCAAACAGCTGGAGCATATACATGTGTCTAAGATCAGTGAGGTTCAAAAGCAAGGCTGAAGTCCTGCTCCTTTTGGTGCAGGTGAAGGACCCAAACTCTGCTCTCTGTGAGCCAGGTGAGCATGCTGGCAACCTCTGCATCCCGCTGCCCATCTCTAAACTGCTCGAGTTGTTCCACATTGGATTGAGAGCTAAACCCCCAGAACTAAAGGCACCATCTGATATTGCAGGAGGTAGGGTGCATGCCTAGTGAGAGGCTTAGTGTGAAGTCCTTTCCCTGAATTAAGCAAACCAAGGATGCACCTCCTGCATCCCGCCCAGATGCAGGGAAGGAAGAACGGGAGCAGCCGCCCCGTCTCAAACTCCTGAGGTCACCTAAAACGCCTCAGCTTGTAAAATACAACCACTTATACACACATTTCCTACCAAGTTGTAGACAAGATGAAGTACTGAAGTCACAAACCAGCAAGGGGACCATCAGGATGACATTGATGGGAAACTACAGCTAACTGCTCTGCCTAGCTTTTGGGAGAAAGGACAGAAGGCAGAGGTGGCTGTCTTAAAACTGTAGGATTTTAAGATCTTTCACAGTTTACTTTATATTATCTTAATTTCATCTAAAGATAGAATTTTGAAAGAGGGTGAGGAGTCTTGCTGAAGTATGAAGGACTCAGATGAAAGGAAACAGTGAAGAAATTGCGACCTCGTTGATTGCTTAAAATCAGCGCCAGTTTAGGGACTGGTCTCCTAATAAAGGACTTCCTATTCTTCTTTTCCAATAAAGCAGAATGAACAGATATGAAAAGTTTGATACAATGCTATGGTGTTTATCTTTTAAAGAAAATGGAAGATAACTCATTAAGCTGGTTAATTTTGAACTCTCAAACTTTTTCACAGAAGAGTTCATCTTGGATTTCAATATTCCAACAGAAATCCTGTCATTTCCAGCCTCCTCTAGCCATTCTCTAATGCCAAAAGGTGCAGGCACTTATTGCTGAGCAGAATTAACATAAATGTTAAATGGGGACAGAGAAGCCCAGCCAGGTGCAAAAGAGATGGGGGCTGAATACTCAGTCTCCTGGAAGCACCTAGAAGAAATGGCAGCTTAGTACACAACGTGTGGTTTAAAGGAGAGAAGTCTCATTTGAAACAACAGAGCAGGACATAAAAGACCAGGCTCCATTGGATGTTAAATGCTAAAGGTCTCCAGAAGAATGTAATGTCTAGAGGATTAAACTGGAGGAAAAACACATTTATTAGGAAGAAAAGAGAGAGAGGGAGAGAAACACTCCTAGAAAATAGTTTCCATGCACTGGCCAGAACAGAACACAGAAGGTCACGAATCTGTTGCAGCAGAAAAGATTAGTGAACTTTATTAAAAGGGTAAGGTTTAGAGACAGAAAGATAGTAAAAACATCAGGCTCCAGGGAGCATTCTCATAAACTGCACAGAGCGTATGTCTGCGTTCTCATCTCCCCACAACAAACTGGCTCTAACAAGTTTTAATTAAAGAAATCACGAGATAGCAAGGAGATGCCGAGAGCAAAGGTAATGTGGGTTAAGTTATTGGTGTGGTAAGGACTGGTAGGAGAGAGGAAAGATAACTACTGTCCTCACACTTGGGAATAAGACATCTCCAGGTGAGACAGGAGCAAAGTGGAGAAAGGTAAGAAAGGAAGACCCAAGTGGAATTGCCTCTGTGAAGCAGGGATAGAGATTTTAGAGAAAAAGAAGAATTGTGATAGGCTGGAAGAAAGCAGATCAGGTGAAGGAGAAAATTCACGAGAGAAAACCTCCCTTCTCTTCTGAGCTGTGCGAACTTCAGAGACACCTCCGTAAGCTGAAGGATATAGCTAGTGGGATTTTTCAGATCTCACCATAAAGAAAGAACAGATCCACTGCTCGCTCTGCAGGCAATGACTTGCTCTTTTGAAAGTCCATTTCTGATCTGTATTCAAACAACGAAGGAAGATGCAAAGGGCTCTGAGAAGCCATCCTTGGTAAGGTCAGAGAAAAGGACAGCACTGTCCGCACTGACAGTTGGGACCAGGCTGGGGACACTCAGCAGAGGTTAGCTGAGCAAATTTCGCCAGGGACATTAAGAAAAATCAAACTGCTCAAGGAAAATGACGTACAGGATACAGACTTCAGAGGTGGGAAGGAAGAGAGTGCTCAAATGGAGCCACTGAGTGACCCATACCGCGGATAAACACCAAAAGTGAAAAAGAGGTTCACAGGCAATGACAAAAAGTTAGTGCACAGAAGGCCAGCAACACATTGCAAAGCAACATTCCTTCTACCTCAGTCTTCAAGAGCCTGCTTCTCCTGCAAACTTTTTTTAGGTCATCAAGTATTTGCAGTGCTCAGAAGCTAGAATAAAAAGGCTTTTGGCAACTGCAATGTCCCATGCCACCAGCATTAGCAAAGGACAAAAATACATACTCCCAGTTAAAAAATGAAAAACATTCTTTCCTTTCTGGAGCTGTCTGGCCTTTCCTAAGATTTAAATAAGCTCAGATAACGGTCTTCATAGTTACATTCACAATATAATGATATTCAAATATACTGCCTTCACACACACAAATAACTTGTGAAATTATTTGCCAGCATATTAAGCCACTACACCAGATTGCTTGGCAATGGTGTATGTCTTTGAAATATGCAGATGCTTTTCTTTATTTAAAAAAAGGAGAGAGGGAGGAAAGAGGAGAAGTGAGAAAGAATTACAGTAGAATCTGATATCCAAGTAGCCAGAACAACAAATTGTGGAGAGACTCCAACCAATATTACATCAGACATGGAGAAATAGTTAAAATATACTGAGGGATGAATTATGACATTATATATATAGATATACTTCTATGCATAAACTTACAAATAGACATAAACAAAAAAACCACATGCCTAGAGGAAGAACTGAAGTCTCACAAACCCTGCAGTATGTCATGCATAAACTCAAATTTCAAGTGCCAGAGTACATGCAGACAAGCTACAAGTGTAGGTACAAAAAATATAGACAAGATGATTGCTGAACATCCTTCTGAATTCCCTTATACACAGCCTTCTTGGCTAAAAGCAAGAATCTAAAACTAGTATATCTATCACTGAGATCCTATAAAAGTTATTTTACATGTATATATACATATGTCAGCTAATATTCCAGGCATAGTCTGGACTTCAGTGCTGCATTCCTTAAAAGAGAGGTACAATTGACTAAGAACAGTGATTCCTGAGTGTACGTTTCACATAGTCAGCAGAACAGGAAGGTGGGAGCCCCCCAAGATCCTAAACACAAACTTTGAAATGTTTCCTAAAATGCAGAAAGATACCTGTTTCCTAAAATGCAGAAACTACTCCAGTGAGGGCTGAAAGGGAATTGACAGTACAGAACCTGCTTCTGCTCAGTACTTTGTAGTGAGTAAACACACCTTTCTTAAGAATATATAATCCCCATAAAAGAGGTTAAAGCAGGATGAGGTACTATTTGATGCCATCTAGCCTCAATCCACACGAAAAATACAACATCTGAATTCTATAAAACACCCACCTTTACCAACAGTCCCACCAAGGTCTAAGAAGTGACCATTTTATTAACATACACCATAATGAAATACCACTTTTGTCTGTAATTGGGATGTGGCCAGTTTCACCAAGAAAGGATGTTCCTACTGAAGAGATGCAGAATGGAGTTTGGGGGGTGCGTCACCATAATGCCCCTACATGAGGCACAAATGGCAGAATAAAATGTACTCCGACGTTACGTTGCAAACCCAATCATTTTTCATGGGCAACGATGGCACCTTGGGGAAAAAGGGAAAAAAAAAAAAGTTCTTTCTAACGAGAAATTGATTTATAAGTCATTATAGACATTTTGAAAGGACAGGTCATAGCTGGTTTCAGCGATCATTAACAAAACAGCACACTTTTAAAGGGTGTGAGTTCCGAAGGGGGAATCCTTATCCCACCAACAGCAATGGGATGTGCACTTTTGGCAGCAGCACAGTGTCAGTCTAGAAATGGAGACATACAGAGCAGTACTGAGAAGACAAGTTGTCACTTTTTAACTTTGCATTATTAACAAATGCTCTTGCTGTCTATTCTGGCACATTCGCAAGCTTACTTTTAGGTACAAGGGACTTGCGTGCATTTCTATTGTAGATAAGAAAACAAGAGCAGCCTTGTTATGATTAAAAGGGTCTATTTCCCTCTGCCTTCTGTCTTCTGTGTCCATCTGCAAAGCTGCTTTGAACTTGGCCAAATCCCAGTGTTAGGGTCGCCCACAGTACAAATTTTAAATCATCAGCAGACTGTGAATTTGCTGCTAGAGAAGAGGAAAATCTCCAAATTCTCACCTAAATGGTCGATGAGTGGTTTTGTAGAACATTCATCATATTACATAGCCTAAACTATTTGTGAAATTGCAGCAAAAAAATTATTTACTATTTCATGAGGGCTGTCAGATAAAGACAAAATAGACATCTGGAAAGAAATGAAGAGCAATCACCATTGAGAAAAATGAATTCTGCAGATGCCTAGGTAGGTGACCATATGACTGGAGAGGTCACAAAGTCTGCATTTGAGAAGTTACAGTAATTTCTCTTTAAAGCACACAAAATTAGAGAAACTAGGTGACTGGAAGACAGGGCATGAGACCTGCAGAACCAAGAATGGCAACGTATTCATAAAAATCTTGGGGAATACTAAATTAATATATGAGTTTGGATTCTTAGTCTCCTCATCTACCTCACCTCAACTCAATAGAAAAGAAAATCCCATCAGCTCTCCCTCTCTAGTGCACAGCACTTTCAGCACCAAAATTCCCAGTGGGATGATAGTCTGCAAGCATTTTGAGACGACCACATTAAAGGCTGAAAGTCAAAAATGGCTTCAAAAAGGCAGGAGAAAAAAAGTTATTTGTTTCTAAACTTCTGCTGCCCAATCAAAAACTTGTAATAGGGGAAGTTAAAGGAAAGCTTGCATTGGCTAAGACCTGTCAGTCCTTCAATAGAGCATGAAAGCCTTCAACGGGGTCCTTTATGCAACTGAGCTCACATCATTCACGAAAGAACAACAGCCAGGATCAAAGGCATCCACCGGCTCATCCTCGCAATACTATAACCTGCTTCCACCTTCACCTTGAGTTTTATAGGTATTTTGATTCCATTCCTGTGAGTTTAGGTATCATAGAATGGCCAACAAGCTAAATTCTCAGCAAATAAGTCAATTTCTTTACCTAGCCAACTTTGTTTTCTGCTTCTGGCAGTAGATGCCTGCTGGCTCAGTCAAACAATTATTGCTTTTATGAATTCTGCTTTAAAATGGTTTTATTCAGATGGTTCTGCCTCTTATTCCAAAGACCAGCAGATAATGAAGCAAAGCTGTTACTCGTTGCTACAAAACTAATTTTAACCTCAAGCAAATCAGGAATTACACATTCATCTTGTGAACTGTTTAAAGATGTTGCGTTCATTTCTTTTTTGACTGATTTAATAAACTCTGCCTGCATAATAAATATTCTTACTATAGTCATAGGGCTTTTTTCTCTTCTTGAGAAGGAAAAACCCATGCTGGTGGTTGATATAAGGTGTAATAGAAAAATAATTAAGCGCAGCCAAGTAATTTTTGTAATGCTGGACATTTTGTTATTAAACATCATATTCAGTATCGCTCTGATTCTTCACCATAACAGCAATGCCACCCCCAGCAGAGAATGCCATATTCCTTTAAGAAAGCGTGAACAATAACAATGAAAACAACGTGATACATTAAGGAAAAAGGAAAAAAAAAATTACTACACCTTTAGCAGGTTAAAAAAGCTACACTTTGGTTTTTTTTTTTTTAAAACCCTAGTAGATACTCAAGGAGCATTTTGCTATCTGGCTCTATGTTATATATGTCCCTTTATCTTCTTAAAGAAGAAAACATGTGCTGAAACTGTTAATCTTATCATTTGCTGCCATGCAGAAAATAACACCGATGACAATTTTAGAGAAAGAAGGAAAAGTACGGACTTCATCTTCTGACACCATTTTACTTAATCAAACTGCAATCACAGTAACGACCTCTCTCCTACCAAAGGCTTGGTACGTACCTCATCCAGGGGTGTTCTCAATGGAGATTTGCAGACGTCTTTGAGACAAAAAGATGCCCATTTAAAATAAGCCCATCTGGTTACTCAAAATTATTTCTCAACAGATGAAGATTTCACATGACAAACACTGCGTGAAGTTTAAAAGGCTCAGTCTTTTTCAGCTCTTTCCCCTCCCGACTTCCAAATTTCAGACAAAAACCAACCAACCAACCAACAAACCCTGCCGGGATATTCTGAGGATGCTGGACGATTAAGTGACATTTTTTAAGGGAACATCATCGCGCACAAAATTGCGAACGGCCTTTTATTTCGTTTACAGTCTCAAAGACAGAGTTTTGAGAGGAAAAGTGCACAGGAAAGCCGGGCTGAATGCCACCCGCTGTAAATCACCAGTGGGTCAGAACGAGAGGAAAAACCTCCGATGTCAGATAAGGTCCTGTGGGAGCCCGGAAGGCTGCCGGCTCCGCGCACAGAAGAATAGACGCGTGTTAACCATAACGCCACCAGCCGCCCGCACACCCGCCCGCTGCCGGGCTCCCCTCGGCCGCCGGGTCCCCCTCCTCCGGCCGGGCTAGCGAAGTCAAACTGCGCTCCTCGGACCACCGGCTTTTCCCGGGCGGCCCCCAGGCTACCTCCAACTCGCCCCAGCCGCCCGAGGCGGCGGCGCGGGGCCGTGCCCGGGGCAGAGGCGACACCCGCGCGGTCCTCGGCCCCCGCCGCAGCGTGGGTCGCGATCGCCGCGGGACGCGGCGGCGGATCAGGGGGAGGGATGCTCCGCAGGCAGCCGCCTCCCCTCCGCCCGTTCCGCCGTCGGGGCAGGCGGTGGCATTCCCCGAAACCCCCCCTCCCACCCACG
>VZTF01006672.1:234196-553189 GCA_013397755.1 Cnemophilus loriae
GGGCCCCCAGCCAATGTGGAAGGCAGCGCCTCCTCCGGCCCGGGGGGGCGGACGGCGCATCCCCGCCGCGGGCACCCGGCCCGGCCGGGCCGCCCGCCGGCACCGAGTGCGGACAGCGGGGAGCGGCTCCGCTCTCGCCCCGGCGCCGCGGGGTTGGCGTACGCAGGGGGCTGCGGAGGTTGACGGCTGTGGCTGCCCTCATGGGGCGTCCTTTCCCCGTCCCGGTATTTCATGTGGAACACCAGGGGTTTGACATAGTTTATTTCCCTTTTTCTCACTATCCCTGGGTCCCGCCTTCAGTGTTTTGGGGCTTGCAAGACAGCCGTCATGGCAGCCCTCGGAAGTGCTGGGGCTTCCCTCATCTCTGTGGGGCGAAATGGCTCCAAAGGTGGACAGGCAATGGGCATAACTGGAAAGCTGAGCTTTATTCAACAGCCAGTTCCTACACACTGTAATATCCAGCTGGCTTTGATTGTGTGTTTCTGCCTCTGCAGTGTCATACATATGTATTTGTCTTCACACGAATTAATATAGGAACACGATAAATATCATTTGACATAGTGTCTAAAGACATTAACTGGTCCATCTACCATTTACCTGAACTGGTACATCTACCCGTGGAGGAGGAATATGTGATTTTCCTTGTTTATCAGGTTAAAAAAACACTCAACTCTTTCACGAGTGACAGTTAAAGGTTTCAGGTGGCTGTATTTTTAGGGGCATCCAACTCAAGACGTACCTACCATTTGGCAGTGACTCTTCCTCCTGATGGCTTCTCAAGCTGGGCCCCCAAGGTCTGAGGCAACCAAAATCTCCAGGCTCCATCCACCAAAGTGCATCTGCCGAGGATCACAGCCTCATTCTCACAATCCTATGTTTTCCCTGCATCGAGTCCCAGAGTGAGTCTGCAAGATCATAATTACTGCCTATAATTTTTCAGCCACTGGCTCTTTCTGATGGTAATTGTTAAATTAACAAGAAAAGAGATAATTTCAAATGGCACTCCCTGTGAGAAAAGTGGAAGAGAAAAAAAAAAAGGCCAACTCATTTGTGCCCAGCTTGAGTTTCTGGTATTAGTCCGTCTGTTTGGTCATTTGGAAGTGGTGGAATGTAAAAAGAACTTTATTTAGGACTGCGTTAAATCAGATCAGGTTTCTCTTTAGCTGTTCATTTCAGAAAGTACTGACTTCTCAGAGGACTAAGACTTTTTCTTTAATTCTTTGAAAGAGTTGAGTACTTTTGCTTTCAGTGTGAACCTACCAAGTTAAACTTCCCATCCATATTTGTGGAGGGACACATCCGCTCTGCAAGTCACATCAGGTGGACATTGCCAGACCAAAATCACTCCTCAGAGGGAATATAAGGGCACGTGTTACTGTTCATCCTTACCTCCACGTTCTTGGCTTGCTAGAGATTCCCATCCTGAACTGAGCATTACTTCAGTCTCAGGATAATCCTTCTTTCCATCACTTGTAAACTTGGATGGTAGAGAATGACTCTGCAGGGCTGAACGTGTAGCCATGGCCATATACTGAGGGTTTTTCCCCCTTACAATCCCGCACTGTTGCTACTGCCAGTTCAGCCTACAAGTTCCACAGGAGACAAGACTTATGGGTAGCCAGAGGTGATTCAAGCAGCAGGTTCTAAACCTTCATAACCATAGGGCACCCTGGGACCCCTTATGCCTTGCACACCCCAGCCACTCTTCCAGGATCCTGCTTGCAATTTAGCAATTTTGCAAAGGGAAGGTTGTTGCAATCCTGTGACACCTGTTCCCAGTGGAGCTGGTTGGAAACCCTTTGAAAGAACGGCTTTCCACTGGAAAATGCAACCTTGTCAAAATTGAAATGCTTTGCAAACTTGTGTCGGTTGCGTTGAAAATGTCATTTTAAAAAGAGTAAGTGGTGGAGGGATGTTCCAACAGTGTGGGAATGTCTCATTGTGACATTTCCAAGCTAAACGTTTCAATTTCTTCCTTCAAAATGAGTTTTGGTTTCAAAATATTTTCTTTTATATTATATATTGCAAAATAATATAAAAATTTGAAAAGCTGAGTCACTTATCACCATCAATCTGAAATTAATGTTCTCCACAGCTTTCTCGAGGTAAGAATTCTGCTATTCTGATTTGGAGCAAAATTTTAAACTGCAAACACCTAGTGAAACTACAATATCTGAATTTTGCTGGCCTCTCAGCCACATGATGGAATTCTAGAACACATCACAGCTGCCTTTTAAAGTGCATGATTGACCACCCCAGGTACTATTTTCTCCTGATTTGGGCTGTGATAAAGTCGATTTTTTTCCTAGTAGCTGGTACACTGCTGTGTTTTGGATTTAGTATTAGAAGTGTGTTGATAACACACTGATGTTTTAGCTGTTTCTATGCAGCGTTTACACTAAGTCAAGGATTTTTTGGCTTTTCACCTGTGTGTAGACTGGGGGCAAAAGAAGCTGGGAGGACATGGAGCCAGGACGGCTGACCTGAACCGGCCAAAGGAATATTCCATACTGCATGATGTCATGCTCAGTTTATAAACTGGAGGGAAAGCTGCCTGGGGGTTTACTGCTCAGGGACTGGCTGGGCATCAGTCAGCAGGTGGTGAGCGATTGCATTGTGTATCACTGGTTTTGTATACTCTAATTATATTGTTATTATTACTGCTGTTATTATTATGCATCATTTGTTTTGTAAATCCAGTTCCCCCCTTCCTTTTCTGTCTTATTAAACTGTCTGTATCTCAACCCATGAATTTTGCTTTTTTTCCCCCAACTCTCTTCTTCCCCATCCCTCTGGGGGCAGGGAGTAAGTGAGCAGCTGTGTGGTGCTTAGTTGCTGGCTGGGGTTAAACCACGACATATTGCAACTGGGATTTCCTTCAGTTCTTATTTCAGGAAGAAGAGGCAAGGGGGTAACAGATGAGATAATCCAGCTGATCCTATGCTCTTTCTGAATCACAAATTCTTGCCTTATCAGTCAGATATTTTTTTCCAAATACTTTGATTTTATATTTTTATGAAGAATTAACTTTGCCACTTCAGGAATGTCGTCCTTCATCCATTAATCATTTTATTTACCGATTTAGGTTGATGAGAGGAGCCTAACGAGACCTTGATGATTTACTCTGAAAAAATCTGTACAACAATCAGGTTAGATGCTTTGGTTGTCTCGGAAAGATCACTTGCTTCCTAGTTTTGTAGACCCTGGAGCACCATGACTGCTTTCAGGATTTCTCCATCGTGTCTTGTCAAGAGTGTTTCCTCGTGCTGCCTCATATAAACTCAGAGGTCTTGCTCACTTTTCTCTCTTCATCCATAGGTAGAGCCACCTATCAAACAAGACATAAATGATGCACTTGGAAGTGTGCTCATGGAAGAAGCCAGTACACTGGTTTCTAACACTTATCCAGTGTCCTGCTCCCAGGCAAATTGATTTTCACAAAGTTCATGTGGCATTTTCTTAAATCATTTTCAAACAAGAAAGATTTGTTCTTATGTCCACTTCTTAATTTAGAAGACTGTCTGCTTATCCCAAGGACTCATCTTTATCCATTTTAGGGGACTTCACTGCTATGATAGCAGTGAGCACCATGGGTGCACAGAATCCTTTCCACCACTCCCCAGGCATACAGTCTCTGGAGAAAGTCGAGGAGGGTCTCCACTATAAGTACAATTCTGCCCCTGCCACACCTTGGGGACCGCAATAGGAATTCTTTTGGACAAGGAGAACAAAAGATTGAAAAGCAAGACCTTAAACCTTGGCTATTTCCTGTGGTAGCCTTCTCTTCCTAAACCACAGAGCGTGAGGAACCGACAAGTTCAGGTGCTGCTGCAGCACAAACAAGTACTTTTAAAGCAACATGATTTTTCAGCTTTTCTACATTTTCTCTGCAAGCTGTTAAAGAAGCAAAGTCAGTTTGGGAGCCACTAAGTCCTGATTCTCCTCCTTACTTGTTATGTGGTGTTGGCCCCTTTTTTTCCGTACTGTTGAACACTCGCAGTTTTCACTGAGTTCAGGAAGAGCAACACGAGCTCAGCCCCTCGGGACGTACTGCTGTTTGTCTTTCTGTGCAGTTACTCCCCCACTATGAAATGAGGATAATAATATCTTTTTTCTTCCTTCACTCTCAGGCTTTTCTGTTTAAACTATAAGGTCATCGAAGTGAGAACTGTCTCTTACTAGTGGTTTGTGAGCACCTATCACAACAAAGTCATAATCCTGTCTGTGACCTGCAGGCACTAACACATTGCAAATAATAACAATAAAAACCCAATCAGAAATTTCATTGTCCAGGAGCAGCTTTACTGCCATCCAGCTAATAAAAAAAACGGTCCAGGAAATGACAGAACCCATGAAAGCGAGTGGGTTACCCGGGGCCTTTGTTAATTGTCCAACTCTATATTTAGTCAAATGTTGGTCTTTTCTGAAAGGGTTGAGCTGCCAGGGGACAGTCGCTGTTTGTGTCACTGATGAGGCATGGCAGTGTCCTTGTTATGGACTGTCCCCACAGCGCACTTCAGCCTGTTGCTTGGGTAGTACAGTAGCCCTGCTTCTTCCCCAAGTCTGACCTTGGCTTTTTGACTTTGCCAGCTGCTGAGAGCGAGAGATGTGCTGCTGGGTTTTGTAAAGCAGGTGTCCACCAGCTAGGAACAGACTGAGACCACCACCTCATCTCACACAAAAGACCCATGAATAGCTCTCATACAGTAATGGCTTTGTGTCACTACTGCCCTGAACCAAATTAAAACCAGTGATGCAGGCATTCACGTCTCTCTATCCCATCAATAACTATTCCCTGAAGCTATCCAGTTCCCCAAATATTATTCTTTTCAGCTTCTTGCTTTGTCCTTTTAAATTGGAGTTGAGCAACGATGAACCAATTTAGCTGCTGTTCTATGTAATTTAGGTTATGAACTCAATGAGTTAAGGAAAGAAACATGTAACACGGTTAAGAATGCCTGTTTTTAAAAAATTCTCAGTTTACTGCTGACAGTTGGTAGCCATACCAGTCATAATGCAGTTGAGCTTAATCTTCTGCTCTATTGATATTTTGTGATGTTTTGCCTTTTCTGTTGAGGGTGGCACTGGAGGGTAATAACAAGGTTTTTTCTTTTGCTCTGATGGCAGTGATACTGTGCTGTGTCATGCTCCTTCCACCAACTCCTGACAAAGATGATGGAAGAGAAGAGCCAGAAGATTGGTGAGCACTTGGTAGGAGAAACCTCTGTTTTAAAACACAGTTTTTCCCAGATTCAGAGGCAGGGAATTGCTAATCTGACATCTGTTGCCTGTCAGACTCATTTGCTGATGCCTGAGGAAGGAGCCTTAGAAATTTTCCTTTGGGCTGAAGTCCACTGACCCCTCCTCCTTCCATTT
The DNA here is from genome assembly GCA_013397755.1 of Cnemophilus loriae. NCBI lineage: Eukaryota > Metazoa > Chordata > Aves > Passeriformes > Corvidae > Cnemophilus > Cnemophilus loriae. Next base: position 239,573 of record VZTF01006672.1, read on the forward strand.
TGTCTCTCTGTGATGCTCTGGTCTCGGCTCTGGCACACTGGACAGAAGCTGCTGTGCTGGGTGTGAAGCCATGGCACAGTGCTCCCATTTGGAGCAGCACCTTTTGGCTCCAGCGGCTCTAATCGGTGCTGTCCTTTGAACCGTCTGGCACCGCGTGCTCTGTTCGGTGTGGCTTGGTATTGACTCGCTCTTCTTTGCAGGTCACCAGAGCAAATGGCAGAAATCTCATGAGCATTTTAAAGATCATGATTTCAGAGTCTCTTTCTCTGCAGAGTTTGAATCTGTATCTGCAGCTCTAGGCAAATGTTCATGAGCTGCACCACTAATAGTGCATAGAGCTTCAAGTGCCTTCTGTGGCATTTTTGCATGTTCCTTCAGAACTAAAAGCTGGCTGGGACACATGAGTTTAATTTTCTCTCCACTATCTGAAAATTACAAAATGCTGATCCAGGTGGAAAAAGGAGGTTGTTGAGGAGGAGAGTGAGTATACTGTGTTAGAGAGAATGGGCTTCTTTGACCTTGGGGATGCTGCTTTTGAACCTCTTCATTGTATTTTTCTAACACAAAGGAAATCACTGCTCTGCTCCTAAGTGATCTTTCAATGCAGAGAAATACCCTTATTAGTGTTTTTTTTAATCTTCTCACCTTCCTTCATTAAATCATACTCTTTACAGTTCCAGTTCACTTGCATAGAATGTTATGAGCTGACTGAAAATCATTTTCCTTTGTTAATGTTTTTTTTGTCATTGAGCAATAGAGCAGTAATGAGGACGCAAATCATCTTTTCACTATAAATATGCATAGCAAAGTGTAAAAAAAGTGTGTTCCTAAAACAAATAAATAAACAAAATTGTGTGGTGAAGGGAAGGAATTGAGAAAAACAAGATGACAAAGCTTTTTCCTGATGCTCTGCCTTTGCTAGTGTACAGGCATCAAAGTCAGGAAAGTCTCCAAGTGATGTTGGGCACTCTGAATGCTGCATTTAATGGAAATAGACATAGGATTGTATCTGTTACTTCTGTGTGATGCAAATCAATATAATTCTTCAGTATGGCAAAAGAAACCAACAAATAAACAAACAAAACACAACTGAAAACACAGCCTAAGATGACTCTAAAATAGATTGGTTCTTTCATGGAAATATACAGATTTGTTTTCTCTCTTGACTTTTGTTCGCATTTTCCTTGTTCCTGCTAGATATGAAAACAACCCATTATGTCATTTTTTAAATAGGGACAGTATATATCAGTCTGTATGGCATAGATGTTCAGTTCCAGCAATGAGAAACAATTACGAGTTTGGATGAGAACTGCACATTTTCTAGCCCAAGTTTGTTCGAGATGTAGCTGTGCGGAGGAGGCGCTTTTTCTATGTATGTGTTTGTACGGCACTTAATAAAATGAGGCCATTACTGGAGGGTGAGGGAGAGAGCTCAGTTGCTATTGTAATGACTATAAACCTCAGCTAGGATAAAATGCACTCATCGCCTACTTCCTCATCCCTCCCCACAGGCTGCGGAGGATTGTGGCAGAGCTCTTCCCTGTTGTAGCACGCTCTGCTCAGTGCACAGGTGCAGCTGTTCTCAAAGGGTCCCCTTCCCTCCCCAGGCTGGGTCTTCCCATCAGTTTGTCCTGCACAAGGAAGCATAGTGAGTCTGGAGAACCCACTAACCCCTGTGTTTCAGGAGAAACATGCAGTCGTTCCAAAAGAGAAATACAAACTTCTCTTTCTTCTTCCAGTGCCAGTCCTCAGGATATATCACAGTCTGGTCCTCAAGAGACAGTCTGGCTATTTCTTTTGCCTCTGCCAGCTTTTCTATGCCTTTTCTACAAATATTACAATCATTGTGGCTACATTTGTTCATGTAGTCAAAGACTGCTGATGCTATCCCTTCCAGCCTCACAAATTTGTTGTAGTGTCATATAGTATTCAGCATAAAATGTATAGTTGCATGCTTGTTTTTACTAATAAAACACTTTGGTCGCAGAAAGGCTGCCAGCTCAGGTTTTGTTACTTCAGAATATTCACCTGAAACCTTGTGGCACCTGTGTGACACAGAGGTCACCAGCACTTTGAGCTCTGTAAAGCAAGAGGGGTGCATGTGTGTGCTTTACAACTGCTTGTTTAAACAACAAAACACAAATCACAAAGTTCAAGCCCATTCAACTAGGACAAGGCAGGACTGAACACCATTAACTGTTCACCTCAAAGCCCTACAGTGTCCCTGGATCCACTGGAAAATAAATTCACATCAATGGCAGTGAGATTCTGAACACAGATCAGCCTGGGATCAATCCATGCAGCTCACCTTGCAGGATCAACTCAAGGAATAAAATGGGACAAACGGCTGGTGGGGACAGGGTTTCTTCCAAGGAAACCCTTCTGTAATTGTGTTTTGGCACCACCTATCTTGCAGTGTTGTTGAGAAGAGTTAGATTTTCTCACATCATTTTGAGGTTGAGAAGGGGGGGTTGAGTAATGTTCCTGCCACAGGTTGTGTCCCTGTAGCCATCTCAGAAATCCAGCGTGTGTAAGACAGGTTCATTTTCCATCCTGGAATGGGTTTCTATGCTGTGTAATGATTCTCCAGCTGCTTCTTAAGGCATGTGGTTTTGATTGTGCTTATGAGGTGATTGCTGAAGAAGTAATATATCAAAGCACAAAAATAAGGATGTTACCTGCCTCCTAATGTCTGCCTCTTTGCTCCAGTGTGTTTCAGGTGCCAGGACAGCTAAAGCAGCACATGGTTACCTGGAGCAAACATGATCCAGAAATGGTTTTAAACTGAAAGAGGGCAGGTTTACATTAAATTTTAGGAAGAAATTCTTCATTGTGAATGAGGGCAGTGAGTCACTGGAACAGGTTGCCCAAAGAAGCTGTGGATGACCCCCACCCCTGGAAGTGTTCCAAGATCAGGCTGAATGGGGTTTTGAGCAACCTGGTCTAGTGGGAGGTGTTCCTGTCCATGGTGGGGGGTTGGAACTAGAAGGTCCCTTTCAATCCAAACCATTCTATACATTCACATTATGAAGAAAACACTTAAAAAATTAAGGAACAGACAAAATGTTTTATCAAAAGGTTAATCAACAGCATGATGTGTCCCTAAGAGAGCCCTGTCTTGGAAGTATCCTCTGTGGTTAGCTAGGGAAAGCTGACTTCTGAACTCCAACCTAGGGAGGAAATTTAGAAATGAAATGTGGTTTTTTTCATAACTACCAAATATTTGGTCTCACAGTTCATATTGCAAAATACTAGAAAACAACAGTGCCATTTAAGGACTAAGATATGGACTAAACTATTTTATTATCTGTGATCCAATTCCCTATTCCTGTTTCTGAGGCCTGAGCTTTTCTTCTGCTGGTCTGTATTGGCTCCAGCTCAAAGAGTCCTATAACTGACTGAGTCAATAGCAGAGCTTTTAGCACCAGCACCAGGAGCCATCTTCGATAAATGGAACCATGGATAAATTCTTCAATTTCTCCCCTTCCCTCAGCCATTTATAAAAGCTATTTTTATTAAAACTTTCTTGGGTGCTTCTCCTGCTGCAGCTGGGAGACCATGTGATGAGCATTTTCTATTAAACCATAGACAATAGAGTCAGAAGTGCTTTGTTTACTTCAGAGTTGGCTTTCCTTTGTTTCTGCAATGTTTGTTTCCTTTAGGGTGACCAAGAATACTAGAATGTGACAGAAAAGCCCTGACAGATGCTGCAGCAGCAGAATTTCTCTGTTCAGATGGTATTTTTAGATGAAAAGGTGTGAGACATGTTTAGCTTGTTTGTCAGGAAATTGTTTATTGGTTAACTCTTTTTTAGAGCAACACAGAGGGACCATCTATTTTAGCCCATTAGGTTATTTAGGAGGCTGTCCTTCAGGACCACACTTAGCTATTGCACTGAGTAAGAAATGAAATAGTATGGCAAGGTGTACTCCGCTGTCACCACAAACTGGGGTTGTCTTCTCTCGTCAGCAGTGGTATATTTGTGGTTAAGTTATTCCTGACTGGAGAGTGACAAAAGACATAAAGCTTTCTCACCTATTCACATTGTCTAAACTGTGAAAGAGTTTTGCCTGCACACTTGCTAAGTCAGTTTTCTGCTGATTTCAGTGTAATTGGATGACCTTAAAAATGGAATTTCTATAGCAAGGGCTGCAGAATCAAATTCTGTTGTGCCTGATTTTTGTCCTATATGCAAGTCTGTGTAACTGTGCCTTCTGTTTGCTTTGTACTGTCCCCCCCAACATACACACACCTTCACCCCTTTGGAATGGGTATTACTATGGAAACAATTGTGTCCTTGCTATTGTTAAAGGCAGCTGAGTGACATCCAGAAATTCCATATACCCACAGAAAATTGTAATAGTAAATCATCTGACCAGCTATTCTTAGCCATTCTTTTCCTCGTGTAAGAGAAGGATGATATACAAAGGGAGATTATATGAAGGAGCTTTTTTTGCTCATAGGAATTTATGACCGCTCAGCTGAAGCATAAGAGTAAAGGTGAAAAACCTAAGGCATTTCATGAGTAGCAGAATTAATGAAGCCTAGTTCCCTATGGATCTGTGGCCTGTGGTTGGATTCTCTGATGACTAATACAATGCTAGCCATCTGATCACATCTTTTCTTTTAGCGGTGACATTCAGAATGCCTTTGTGCCATGTGGATCCTCAGGTATCTAATAACAATTGAGTTCAAATTGCAGCTTTTTGTCAATGAGGGTACTGATGATGGTACCTCTCATCTGCCCACAAAATGGTTTTCATCAAACTTGTAGAAATCTATGGGAGATTGCTGTACTCCATCATACTTGCTTGAAACAAACTAGGAGGTTCAAAAAGTGTCAGTGGGGAACAAACAGGCATAAAGACGTTGAATATGTGATCTTGTGAACCTCTTTTTCTTGGGCAATCAGCCTAAAATTTTGCCAGGTTATTCAGTCTAGCATGTGGGTAATCCTTCTCTGCTTCACAAGAGATGACATAAAGATTTTTCAGTCTCTTTTAACAAATGGTTAAAAAAGGCAAAGTTGGAGCAAGAGAAATTCACATGAAATATTAGGATCTTTTTTTCTTTTTTTTCACAGTGAAACCTGTGAAAACAGGCTTTGCAGAGAGCATGTAGATACTACAAAGTTTCCCAGGGAAAGCCTGGAGCTACCTTCTGTAACGTCTGCTTTGAATGGGGACTGAACCAGATGACCTTCAGAGATCCGTTCCTATCTAGAGTTTCTGTGCTTCTGTATTACTTACTACTTTAGATTTCTTTTCTGTAGGCCTTTGTTCCCCAGGAAGAACCACAGTCAAGGTCAAATTCTCCAGGAACATGATGTTTTGATAAACACATGCATTCTGGCAAGGGCAAAACCCTCCATGGAAAAGTTCAGATTTTTACTGTCTGAGACAAACTAGAGCTTTTCTATTGAGTCTTCAGTGTTTTCTGAATATTGGTTTTCTCCTTTTTATACTTAAACTGTGTGTAAAGTCATTGCAAAGCTTCATATTATATAAAAAAGCCCTCCTTTTGACATCTCCCTCTCTGAGAAACTGGAGAGTGCAATGCAGAATGACCACTTGGAGCAACGTCTCTTGCAGAAAACAATTACTGCTTTTATTGCATAATTTTGTATGGTGTGCTCTGAAAAATTTGGCTGAAGTGGGAGAAGAAAAGAGAATCCTTATTTTTACAAAACAAGACATTTTATAGCGTGATTGCCTGTCCCAAGTGTAATTAATTTGTCCATTGAGTTGGCAGTGTTCGGAAGCAGACAGAAGTCTCTTGGGATATGAAGACTGCAAATGTTGCAGAGCCCTATATTGGGAATATATGGACACAGGAACTAAAAAAAAAAGTACTCACAAAACCATCATAAATTTATTTTTTCTCCTTAATTTCTTTTCTTTCCATTGACGGTAGTGCAGTGGGACACGGTGAAATAGTACATTAGTAATGAGCCTAAAGGCCAAAAAATAAAAAGGTTTTGCTCACCCTGTGATAGCACACAGGGGCCCATGGCAGGGCTGGAGAGAGCACACTGGAAAGCAACAGCCCTTGAAACACGGGGTTTAGGAGCTCAGACCAAAGGCAACAGGTGGATGCAACAAACAGCCAGGGGCAGCTCAAGGTATCAATGGGGTGATTATGAACAGCATGGCAAGCAGCTGTCACAGCACACCAGCTGCCTCGCCACCCGACAGCTCACACCGAAGAAAGGCAAGAAAAAAAAACAAGCCACTAATAACTGATCCCCCCTCCCTGAGCCTCACTGGCAAAGACGAGTGTAACTGGAGGTGCTGCATCATTGTTTTTTGGTAACTCACGTCCTTTTTCACCCCTACCCACTTGCTGGTGGATGTTGTACCCTCATTTGCCTGTCATCTCTTCTATTTAGAGGCTAGGCTGTTACACATGAAGAGTGTGAAGCAAAACTTTCCTTACGTCATCAGGAAGGAAGGGGAGATTTTAGATATTGGGAGATGGGGGAAGGGACACAACACATTAAGAGCAGAAATAGGGGAGTAATGTACTTCTGTAGCATAGCCTGAAACTATGAGCATTTGCAGAGGTGAGATTGGTAAGGATCTTGGGGGCCTGAGGGGGAAGGAAGTGGGAAGAGTGGAGTGTCTTTTTTTTGTATACTGAGACACAGCTGTGCACTAGAACAGTAAATGACTGGTCTGGTTCCTCAGTACAGACTGAAGCATACATCTACCCCTTAGGGTCATCACAGCAGCAAACTTGCTCATCACTGTATTGTTCTTCATAATCACACACTGGGCGTGGTGGCCACCTCCATATTAAGAGACCTAAATGTAACTGAGTACTTGTAGGTGCTGTGTGGGGGTTGTCTGGCCTCCCATGGTAGTCTGTGAACAGGTCTGTAAGTTGGAGCTAATTGAAATACTCTGAAAATTCCACTGACTGCACTGACTACGTCTCTGCTGAGTTATCTTGGGGCTTGGACAGCTATGGTTAACACCTAAACACCTGCATGTACACACCAAAGTTGTAGTGAGACTCTAGAAAACAACAGATAGAAGTCATAGCAATTACTGCAAGGACACAGCTGTTAGTTGAGAAGCAAGTTGAATTAGTACATGTAGAGCTCTGTGCCTCTGCAATAAATCAACTTCCAGTACCTGAGCTAATGTGCTTAAACCTGCGTGATATCCTCATGCTGCATTATTGCCTGCAGTGGAGTGCACTCGAAGGGTGGTGGTTCTTAGGCCAATGTTGCATGTTGAGCCTTTTCTGGAATCGTGGTATTACTGCACTTTGCAGGAGGTAACCTTTTGAGTTTTTATCTGGTGATGAAACTGTCAAACATGTAAGATAGGATTTGACCCAAAATGTCCTGTATTTTTCCTGCAGTTTCTTTCAAGGAGATGGAAGCAAAACAAACAAACAAACAAACAAAAAAGAAGAAGAAGAAGAAGAAAAAGAAGAAGAAAAAGAAGAAGAAAAAGAAAAAGAAAGATAAAGAGCCAAATTAGTAACATTGACCATCATTAACCAGCACTGCTACTAGCATGGAAGGTGTCCCTGGCAGGAGGCAGCTGAGGGATACCAGCTTTAAGATTAGCTTCAAGCTTAAAATAACTTCAAAGGTATATGCCGGAAGACAGAAGATGAGCATTTGGTGATGCTGGGGCAGAGGTTAGTTCAGAACGTGAAAGATGGGAGAAGATAGAAGCGTAGTTCTTTAATGTTGGGGTTTTTAATAAGACTTATGGTCCTCCAGCTTTCTTTTATTTTTTTTTTTTTTTTGGTGGCAGAAATAAGGTAAAATCCTTGGCAAATCCTCCCACACTCGCTGTAGCTGAATGAAGGACAAGCCTAACCCTGCAAAGGAGTGTAATGTGATTTGCCCGTACTGATTTTTGCATTGGATCCAGAAGCAATACAGTACATCAATAAAGCACAGAACCAGAATAGTGCACATGGACTTTATTAGGCACAGTGGTGCATAGGGGGGCTACTTCAGGTTTTTGACCCCAACAAGTGTCTTTGCTGTGTAGGAAGAACTCCAGGTATCTTCACCATTGATTTTGAAGGAGTCTCTGCTGCGAGCTGCAATGTAGACATAGCCAAAACACTTACATGTGAATAATAATTAACGTGTGGCACACATACTGACCAGCAGCAATATATCATGTTTTCTTGATGTATCTCAAAGTGTATACCCAACACACAATCAGTCACACAGAGACATGGCTTGAGTGTGGTTACAGAAGAGGCAAGAGGAGGGACTGCAGGCTATAAGGGCATTTGCAAATGACTTGCAAATGTCAGCCAGGCCTTATTTGCATTAACTAATTTTCAAATCAGAAATAAATGGGTTTTGACTAGCTAAATTAAAAGACTTAGGAAAAGAATATGAGAAAGGAGAAGCATTTGAAAAATGTAATTGCACACTATAAAATCCGTGAACATTACGTAAGGATTTACAAATCAGCCTTGAATTACTGGTTAGTGAGACAAGCATTTTGAATTTTTTGCTGAAACCCTTGTAGAGCTTGAAAATAATTTAAGAAGGATAAAGGTGGTCTCAAAAATGATGTTAGAAATGCACCCTCATATTCCAGTTTGTAAGGAGCCTTTTAAAAATAATTCCTTGTCCTTGTTATTATTTGAAGTGGACTAGACAGAAGGAAGTTTTTCTTGGAATCCAGGTGGGTTCAACTACAAGCAGAATTTTTCAAATTTGAAGGTCATACCCTCAAAATGCCAGTCTTAACAACTGAACTCTTACCAAAACTCCTGCTACCCTCTGAAGGACCTTTGGCTGATGGAAAAAACTCACCCGACTCTGAGGAATTTCTGGTTTGTAGTTAAAGGTCCAGATGAACTTCTAATTGTCCGAAATAGACACAGTCTCAAAAATTATACTGTCTTGTTGAGTGTTGGGGTTTTTTTACTTCGAAACACAGGCTCTTTGTAATAAATTCATAGCTTTTCTTTGGCTGCTTCCTTTGTTTTCCTTTTGTACATGTCACATTGAAATCTTCCTCCTTGTAACTGGATGTGGTCCCAGTCCCAGTCCATAATAGTGGTGGTCACTGGTGGTGAGCAGTTTTCCAGGGGAATTCATTATCTGGGTCGTTTATAACCGGGCTGAATAAAACTATCAAAAGTGTATAGAGGGAGAGGGAACAATTCCACAGTGCCGAGGGCTGAGTTGGATGACCAAAAGAGTATTTTCTATCTTGGATTTCTATGCTGATCATGGAAGTACACAGTCTAATGAGCCAGATATTCAAACGTCTTTGGGCAAAGCATTTTGGAGAGGAAGAATGTGCACTGGATGCTCAACTTGATGCATCTGAAAGAAAATCAATAGTTTTCCAAAGGCCATAATAGGACAGAAATAGTGCTGGCAGTTCTGGATATTTCTCTGTGAAAATTTGTACCATCCGTTATATAAGCGAGTATTTTTTTGCATCAAAGGCTGTAGTGAGCAATTTTAGTTACTCTTCCCTTTAGATCTTAGTCTTGCTGTCTTTTCATGGATGATATTAGCATAGCAGCACTCCAAAGTCCTTCTTTTTTAAAGTAACATGATTTCCCACCCACTGGCTTGCACTGTTTCCTGTATTGCAGAGTGTCAAACAAAGGACCTCCAGTACAGAAAATAATAATATTTAATATAATGGGAAATATATAATATATAATGGGAAACATATAGCATATAATATATTATATATGGGAAATGAGGAACAACCTTTTTGATGACCCAGCTGCTTTTACCATATCTAACTTCATACAGCATTAAATGTCCTGATTGAATACCAGTCTTGGAGAAATTTCTGCCATATCTGCAGGCTGATGTAATGTTCAGGTGATAGTGCAGGAGCGGGTGTTTTAAAGCAGGATAACGAGGAAATGATCCTCTGGGGAAAGTGTCCAGGGTGTCAAGTGGGTACAGTTTGGGCTGGGTTTCAGCGGGACCAACTGAGTCATGGGACTGATCCTCCGGTATGTGATCTCACACATGCCAAGACACCTTAATAAGAGGTGAGGAGAGGATTTAAAAATAAGTTCTTAAAATTAGGCATTTTTCTAAAATCTAACATTTTAGGAAGAGATTTTTGGTTTGAAATTATTTGATTGCCAGTTTTGTAAACTAGCTTTAATTGCAGAATATTACATATTTTACATTATTAATAAATTAGGGTGTTTTGATCACTTGTTTTGTACTCTCTACAATGCCAATTGGTAAATCAATTACCAAACCAATTATCTATTACAAATGACCACTTTGCTCTGTTACCAATGAAAAACTAAATATGAATTACCAAACCAATTAGAATACCAATTAAAAATTTCCATTGTAATTACCAGTCACTAGTAAGAATTACCCCAATGGCCATTTGGAACACCAATTACCAATTAAAATACCAATTACCAAAGCAAATATCAGTTACAGTAACACTTAAGAATTAGAATACTAATGAATTATTGCATTACCATATCTGATATTGTTTATAATTAAAATAATTATTATGCTCTATTCATATATAAAAATTAAATTACAAAATTTAAACAGCTCTCAAAATCAAAACAGAAGCAAAACCTTTCAGCTGATGGCAATTATATTTCCTCACAGACATTGCAGTATGGGAGGTTTAAACCTGGGGGCCATTTATGCTGACAATTAATGGAAAATGTTGGAATTCCCCACAGAATGGATGTTTGAGGTCACCATTTGTAACAGCCAACTCCATATCTGTTGGAAAGCCCACCTGCTCCTAGTGCTAAGGCATCAGACCTTGGCTTTCCTAGTCCTGAATGCCAGGGGTAGGAGCCATGGCTACTTGCCACCGGAGATCTGCACGCAGGGGTCACAGCTGTCACAGCTGTCACTCTGCCCATGCGTGACACAGAGGTGCGTGTCTTGTCCTCAGCACAAGCAACCCACAGAGAAACACTCCCCCTTCTAGAGAAACAGCTGCTGGAGACACTGCTGCTCACTGCCCCTGCTTCCCTGCGCCTTTTCTGGGCTGCAGACCGGGGTTCGGCCAGATTCAGCTGGTTGGTGCCGTGTGTGCTTGAGCCCAGAAATCCCCAGTTCCAGGATAATTTTTTGGCCACTGGGATGTTAGCAAGGTGAGGCAATGCCCTCTGTTGTGCTGGTGGAGCAGCCTCACCTGGGGCAGTGGAGCTCAGCAGGCAAGTATGGGTAGGGATGGAGGAGCTGCAGGGCTGAGCTGAGCTGAGCTGACGCTCCCACACTTTGGTCCCGGGTATGTGGAGTGCCAGGTGCATAAATCAGAGTAATGAAACTCTTTCCCCTCACAGTTCCCAGCCATGAGAGCAGTCTGACCTGTGGCCATCCCTGACCCTGGCCACTGTCTGGAAGGGCACTATTCAATCCACATCAAAACCTTTTCAGGGCTCCTACTAACTGGCTGACAATGCCAAGAAAATCATGAAACTCCTTGTCCCAGTGCCCTGGGCCTGTTTCACTAGAGGAGGTATAAGCTATGTTAGTTTCTGTTTAAGCACGCTATGGAGCTGCAGTTTAGCACTCCTGTTTCTAGGATGGGCTCAGGGACTTGATGTACAAAGATCTTAAACTGGTTGTTTATTTCAGTTTCCAGTTCTGACCAGCCTCACATCCAGCAGCACCACTGCAGGGCTGCAGCAGCTCCTGTGTTTTCGTGGGGACAGATAAGCTGAGGGACCGCCGCATCACACTACATGAATATATAACCTACTCCCCAAGCTATATGGGATTCCAGCAATACACAAACTATTGCTCATTACATAGAATCTGCAAGTCCATATGTTCAAAGGACGATGTGTGATACATTATTCACCCTTGCAGTTACTTTATAATTACACGTGTTTGGCTAGCTGGGGCACATAACTGCTCCTAGTGTCAGTCAGTGTGTTGGAGGCTTCTCTGAGAAATTCAAGATACTGTGGTTTTACGTAGCCGAGATGCTCCCTTGGGATATTTGGTACAGAACATAAGCCTTGGCAGAAGTCTGTTGGTGCCCCTGTCTCAGGGGGCTTCTTGGCAGATGCCAGTTACTGACAAATATAACCATCCATGGCAGAGCTTAGGAAATGACAGGCACTTCTGTGTGTCCAGCTCAGGGATTCAGGTATTAGAGAAGTGTCTGAGTGCAATGTCCCTTTGCATGAGCACAAATCCCAGCAGGGCGTATGTGGGAGGCGAGGAGTGGTGTGGGACGGAAGGGACCAGTATGGTTACGGATTGCGCTTGTGCCCTCTGTGTCCTTGGCTCTTCTGGAGAGTGGTAAGATCCTTGGCAGTGTTTTAGCACTCCTGGGGGGCAATATGGCATCTCTTCCAGTCCATGCCCACAGCATCTCAGCAGAGGCCTTTAGTGCTTGGCACAGGCACCTTCTGGTGGTCTTCTGGCAGCACTTGAACCAAGGGACTACTCCAAGAGGAGGGCAAGGGACTTCTGAAGCCCTGCAGCACTTCTGTAAAAAAGGTGTGGAAGGGCAGGAGCAGAGCAGACACCTTGCCTCAAAATCTCACAGTGTTTAGTAACTCCTGAGAGAAAAGTATATGAGAAGAGAAAGATTTATTTGGATTTGAAATCAGGGAAGGGAAGGGAAGGGAAGGGAATTATCACTGTTCTACTGCAGTTATGGCTTTCCAACAAGTACTTAATCTCTTTCCCAGGCAGTGTTTAATGAACCTTTTTCTCTCCAAAAACAAAAGTGTTATTCTCTTTTTTTGTTTTTCATTTTCTCTTCCGAAATCTGAAGTGCTGAGACTCCTGAAGTTCAGCAGAACTTTGATTTTTGTGAGTTCTATTTGTGCTATTGCAAGTCAGCAAAGCATTTTTCTGTAAGCACTTGACCAGGAAGAAATATACCATTACCTTTTGCTGCCATAGTAACTTTTATCCAACACCGAAGACTTACAGGCAGTATTATTCACATCTTAATCATTAAAGATAGAGATTAATTGTCTGGTTCAATATCTCATTAAAAATTAAAATCTATCCCTATGCAGTACCTCTTCAGCAGAGTTAAACCAGAGTAGACTTTTTCTGGTTTGCTTAAACTGAGGGATGAATGATCATATTTTATCTTTGCAACATCAGAGCATGGTCACTTAAAAAAGTGTTTATAGTGCTCTATTATTTCCTACCCAGTTTATGAAAATACGAATTTGGGAACTACAGAGCGGCTGGCCAGCTCAACTAAGTGATTTCACAGGATTTTTGGTGTCTATTGGTCTGCTTCCACCCTCAGTTCTTTTAGAAATATTTTAGGAAGTGTAATGGATTCATGCTGCTAATGGATCCATTCTGGTCTGCTCATTGTTATTGTGTCTTCTTTGTCGTATTTGCAACTACCGTGCTGTTCAAGGTCTTTCTGAGGTCTGTAATTTAGCATCTGTTTTTTAATTGGAGAACCAAAAAGTATACCCCTTGTCCATCTCTTGTTTGGAGAAATATGGGATTTCTCTCTAGATTTATACACTGCCAGATGAATTATCAGACTGAGAAGAAAATGTTTTGCTCTTGGAAGGACCATACGCTCTGGGATTACCAGTTTACAACCTAAGCATTTATTATACCATAATGGCTTTGGGGCCAAAGTTTAATTCAGCAGCTTCATGAGACTTACCAAAACTGTTTGGTAGTGGAACCTTATTACTGTGCTATGAATAGGGAAAGGTTCAAATCTGGAAAAGGATGTGGACAAATTCTGGTAACCCAGTACAGGAGTAAGAGCCTGTGGATGCCTCAAATCTTTAGCTACATTTCCTACACCTATATTCTCTGGGATCTTTAAGAACCTGAGCACCTTACCACAGTTTAGCAACTCAGCCTTTATCACATGCTTAAACCCAGTGACATCCACAAACTATGTATTTTCCAGGTGGTTCTTAGCACAAAGTAGGGATAGAAACAACAGGGTCATATTATGCTGGCAATGTGGTGAAGGCACTCACTCTAGCTGTGGCAAATACAAGCTCAGTTTCCCCTCCTGCCTGCAGAAGTTCAAATCCACACTTTTCCACCTTCCTGGGGATGACCGTGCTCTTGAATCTTGCCTCAGTAAAGCCTCTTGCAGCAAGGATTGACACCCACATACCCATGCTGGGAGAAAGTAAAATATAATAAATTTCATATCTGGTTTTGAAGAGTGACCAGTTTTAAGAGGAAAGAGTGATGATTCAGAGAGAAGGGATTTTTGCTTGGGATCTTCAGCATTCCAAGAGCTTGTCATGAGGAAGACTGTTCAAGAGAGGAGGCAGGAAGAAGGCAGTACCGTAAGTGGATTTTATTCAGAGGCACGGGGAACTCAGCACCTTGTCTCTGGCTCTGGCCTAGCCCTCAAGAGCCAAGCACCTCAAAATCCAGCATCAGGATTCATAAATCATCACCAGCCCTAAGCCTTTGCCTATCTCTAGCAGAACACAGAACCTTTAAATCAGCACCCAGGTTCCTGCCAGTGCGAGGCTCTGGCTTGCAAGAATCAGCAGAAGAGACACCATACATGGGCTCAGCTCCAGCACTGCCAGGAAGGGGGCTGTCCCTTACACTTACCTCCCCTGCTCCTAACGCCTGGTTCTCCTCCTGGATAATTTATTCTGCTTCCCCAGCTACCCAGGAAGGATTTAATAAGCTGAACCTGGAGCAGCTGCCAACAGGGTGAACCTGTGTTAGAATATGGGTCAGCAGAAAAGCATGATTACAGAAATGCTATTTAAGGCTTTTCACTAAAATACAAAGGCCACGTAAGAAAGAAAAGGAGTCTGCTGGGTCAAGTTGAGAGCTGTCTGTCCATCCATGAAATAAAAAAATCTGTCAGAGTGCAGCCGGTGTCAGGAGCCGACAGGCGAGGTGCCATGTGTGAGTGGTGTGTGTGTGGCCGGTCCTGTGTGGATCTGAGCAGTTCCCGGGAGGTGACAAGAGCTGTCAGCACCTGTGAGCTCCTGCAGCGCTTGGCAGGTTTGGGTGTGGGGTGCCTGGTGCTATAAACGCCCACTGGTGGCAGCTGCAATTGAGGAACTGTGAAGCGTAGGAATGACTGTGCCACACATCCGCCCCCTCATTTCACCACTACCCACCAAGCATCCTGCACCCAGACCTGCGGAGCACAGCAGGATCGCAGGCAGGATCTCCAGGATGGGGCCCTGTATCAGCAGGCTGCTTCTCCCTGTGCCTGCCTTTACCTTCGTGGCTGACGGCCTTTCAGAACAACAAATGCCTCTAATTTTGTACTAATTTTTTATGGGGACCCTGCCAAGGTCAACAGGCCTAAGATTTCACACGCATGTGCTACCCTAAAAACATTTAATTTGGTGTTTGTTCTTTTTTTCACATCTCTATTATCTAGGGGGAAAAATACCACTTTCCAAAAGGAGGGATGCAGCCGTATTAAAATCCCAGCTGGGTGAACTGCTCACAACAGATCCAGCAGATGCGGGCGTGCTGATGGCAGGGTTTTGCATGCCAGCTGTGCCCTCTCTTGCCTCTCCATGTCAGCTCTGTCCCTGATAGCTGGCAAGGGATGCAGGCCGTCAGGATGCTGTGTGGAGAGTTTGAGACACTCATCTCCAGGCAAGTTTCTGCTGGCTCACATTGGGTGCCAGGGAGGAGAGGACGACCATACTGCCGATGCTTGTCAGCAGCGTAACCGTGTTAACAGAAAACCCAGTCTGCTGAGTTAGCTCTTCAGCACCAGGCTGCTGAGCTGGGGTTTTTATCCTCCTGCAGCCTCACTCTCTCTGCATCTTTCAGCCCAAAAGGGGATTCTTTCTCCTTCTGCCCCAGCACGCACTTAGAAAAACCCAGCAGGTTGAAGGAGGATCAAATTTTGGTCTTGTCAACCTTGCAAATGTTCCTTTAGCTTCTCACCACCCACACATGCTGCATGTATTCATACACATATGCAAATAAGCAAATGTGGTCATATGTGAGTGCATACACACAGGAAGACATACATTTGCACCTATATAGGTTTTGTGTAGTAAGCATAACAATAAGGTACAAAGGACTTGTATAAAACAAGAAAGTCTTGGAGGTCTGTGCAGGGGATTTCAGTCCACCAGCCTGCTTTTTGTTATCTTTTCTCCAAATCTTGTCAGAAATTGTGCTGCCATCTTCATTCTTTTTTTTCCCAAAAAAGTCCTACAGTTACCTGTGGGGTGGACAGATAATTACAAATATTGACTGACTTTAAGGTAGAGAGCAATAAAACATTGCCTAGGGGATAAAAACCCCTGCTCCTCAAGTTGTCATACATTGCCTGAAGACAAAAAGCCAGCAGAAAATACACAATCAAAAGGAACTATTTTTATCCAAAGACAATTTCCTTTCCCACTCCTATCCTCAGAGACAGTTACTGTTTGTAGTTATTACCTGTAGGTCTGATGTGCCCAAAAGCCCAGTCACATCAGGGATATACTGTGCAAAGCACTGTACAAAATATAGTAATGCTGCTGATTTTCTTTTCTCCGAAGATTACCTCCTAAAGGAGACTCCAGGGATGAGGGCAAGCCAAGCCATGAGGTCTTATCCATTGCCAGGAACATCCCGTGAGGAGAAGAGGAATTTCTGAATTTATCTAACACTGCCCTCTCACTCCTCTCCCATGTGGATGAAGAGTCTCTGAGTTGCAAGTTTCCCTGAGGAAGAGGAGGTCAGAGTTTTTGGATCCATCTCAGAAGGGGCAACCCCATCGCTCCCACTGCCACGGTTCTGTGCTCCGACTGCAGGGTGAAGAGCTCAAGGGAACCTGCGGAGATGGCAAAAAAAATTTGTTTTCAGTCATCAGTGTCTCTTTTTCCCAGTTCTGGTCTCCCCAGACAGCTGATACTTTGCAGTCCCACAGAGCTGCTATTTCTTAGCAGCATCTTCTTGCTGCTGGCACCTGCACTTTATGTTCTGAGTCAGACATCCATGCTGTATTGGCACACACACTACCATTTTCTATGGCCAATAAAAATGTGTTTGTGCCTGTGTTCTTGGAAATGAGTCCCCATCTCGCCTCGACAGCATTTAGGTTGTGAGTTAGTGTTCAGATGGGAGGTAATTAGGTCCTACCGGGGGTATGGATTTACCGCTAGCTCTGAAACCAAACGAATGCATGACACATAGCTCATGTTCTCTGTTCCTGAAAGATGTCTCCAGCATTTACCTCTTCTCCCCTTGGAGCAGGTACCACCAGCCTCTGTGTCTCAGCTGTAGTTAAGGCACCTGGGAGAGCAAGTGAGGAGGATGTTGGCATAGATCTAACATATGCTGTTAGCACAACACACAAGCATATCCCTCAGGCTACTTCACTGCCGTCTCTAATGCAAGCAGCGAAGTCTTTTGTAACAAAAACACCACGCTCCTTCCCTTAGCCAGGCAGAGGGAGTGCAGGTGCCTTAGCACAATTTGCTCTTTCATCTCCCAGTGCAGGTTAAACAGAGACCCTACCGTATGCCTGTGATCCCAGAGCATGGTCTTGGGGATCAGAGAAGTATGGCAAACATTCGTGGACTGCAAACCACATCAGTGGATGCCCACTGTGAGTACCCAGATACCTCAGTGGTGAGTTTAAGTAATCTAAGTGCTTGATAGGGAGAGATCACAGTCCAGGCAGCTAAACAATTAAAATCAAATGCAGAGTTATTACTGTGAGCATGTGAGAACATTATCAGGAGTACTGGATACAAAAGAGCTCTCTCGTACACTTTAATTCCTCTTACACTCATGGTGTGTGCCTGTCTGAACTCCCACAATAAATTCTCATAAGTTGATGCTCAATAGGTTGTGCTGCCCTAATGATGCACATTAACATTTTTTAACCTTTCTGATTCTGCTTTTATAATTAGCCCAACATTTTGAAGCCTCATTTGCCAATTCTGTCTGATATGTTGATGAAGTAAATCTAAGGGCTTCCAGTATGAATCTGCAGAATGTGACAACCAGAACAAAACATTGTTTCAGCTTTGTGTGCAGCTACTCTAATTATCATATTGTTTAATTACAAATATTCACATGTATATTTGTGCACATTCATGCCCATACTCATTTACACATGCATGTATACATTCCTTAGAGGGAAGGCTGAGTGATAGTTAGACAGATATTCGGCATATACAGAACCTACTATCCTGAGAAACCCATATTTTTTGAAGTACTGAAACTACTGGCCAGATAACGAGCCCATAATCTCTCTCCCTCCCCGCCAAAAGAGCAGTGGTGGAGCTCTGACATAAATACACAAAAGCAGGAATATTTGAAGTTAAAGCTTCCGTTCCCTGGATGTGTGTGGTATATCATGCTTTAACCCAAAGATTGCTGCAGTATCTAGACACGACTAACAGAATTAAGGTCACAACAGACAATGAATCTCTGAGGATTTTTGTACCGGGCTGAAGACAAAGAAAATTACTGTCTCTGTATTTTTAGCCTACTGTATTTAAATCTGTATTTTTTAGTACTGTCGTGCATGAGTTGAAAATTTGTTAGCCTAGTTTTTAGCCTATTGTATTCGTATCTGCAAATTGTAGTGCTATTGTGCATGCATTGAAAATGTGTTTTTAAGGGCCATTCACAGCCTTTTTCCCCCAGTCCTACCATTCAAACAATTTCACCTACTTCTAAAATTTTTCCTATGAGGATACAAGTCTCTACCACTAAATTATTTCTTGTATGGTATATTCCAGCATTATACTTTAGTGTCCAATTTGATGTCAGAATATTTAAGAAGCAGGAAGGCATGATGATAAAAGATTGACTCTCCACACCCTAAATCTGTCAGGGAGTTCTCATGGGAGCAATACAGCCCCATACATTTTGAAATGTAGCATTTCTTGTTCATTTCAATCATTTCACCTTTCAACAGTTGCTAATGATGCTTAATATCACATTCAAACCATTTACCAGCTAACCAAGAATGAAAATAAACATCTTAGGCCACTTTGTTTAAATTTGAGAAACTGGCCACATTTCAAGAATTAAGAGAGAGTCGTTTGACTGACTGTTCAGCTAGTACAGCGTTGACAAATTGTATGACTGGTGCTGAAAAAATTCAATCCTCTAGATTCTACATCTTGCTAAAAATGCAGATATCTTAATTTTTTTTTAATACTGCAGTGAAACAGAAAGTTTCCCCTGGTATGTGTTGATTGAGAAATATTAAAGGTTAACTTTCCCCATGCTGCAGAAGGTCAAATATACCCCCTTCCTGGGGATTAGCTCTCTGGTAATTCAAGCTACAACAAAACATATGCCTTTGCCTCTCTTCTCCTGCAACACTGGCTCTTCTTAGGGTTTCCTGCAGGACTCCCATCTGTTAGACCAGTCATTTTCCTGGTGTGTATATAGCAAGATCTATAATTATCTAGGTATAGATATGTAAAAGATAGATGATACACATAAATGATACAGATACATATATTCATATACACGTACCTCCACATTTGTAATTCCGGACTCTTTGAAGCCTCTGACAGAATCATGACTGATTTCAACAGAGCCCAGATATGCGACTTTATTTGCAGGTGCAACTGAGCAGTCTGTTAACAGTAGAATCGACCTGAAATTTTCTAACAGAATATTTTCCTGTTAGAAAATGCCAGTTTGTCCAAAGGGAGCTATTTCATGAAAATGTACTAATTACCATGACATTTCTCTTGCAGACAGAAGTTTAAAAAAGCATATTGATTGGACCAGATGTGACCCTTTTTGGACATATTTGGAATAGAACATACTTCCTCCAAACTATTTTTCATGAAGAGAAGTTAATGTAGCATTTGATACTATTTTATTAACTAAAATAGAAGGGGATATGGTTAGTTTATAAAAATAAAACTCCTGAGTATTTCTTTTTCTTGTGGAGACATTTGAGAGCGTTTTTGTATCTTTTGCTGCAGCTCAAGAGATTTTTCTCTCTTGTTTTTTTCTTTTTTTTAATGGTGCAATTCCTAGTGAAAGTCAGTTCCAAAAAAACTAGTTCAATCACAGCCGTATCCTACATGGATTTTCCATGAGGTCAGGCTTGAAGCATCTGATAGGAAATTGGAAGATGAAGAGGGAGCCATGGCCATGTCATCATTAGCCCTTCCTGAGGCACTGTAGAGGTGTCCTGCCTCTGTGCTCTGTGCAGCCTTTGGATGCCCTGGGAGCCAACTCCAGAGGACTGCTGACACCAAAGGGAGCTGCCTTTGGGTCACTGCCTCGGCTCAGAGTTTCTCTTAATTTGTATCTTATAAAACCTTCAGCATGTTTTCAATGCTCAACCAATACTAATATCATGTGAGTCAGGGAGGAAGAAGCTGCTTGCAGTGCTTTTTTTAAAATGGTGTAATAAAGCAGTGGTCACCTTTTCTGAGACAACGGCCAGTGAAAGGCTATTATATTTTTCCTTCTACCCTTTAGAAACCATGTGAATAGATTACTTAAATCTCATTTGCTGTGAAATGTGCTACATGGCCCTTTGTAAGTGGGTTGTGTTCGATGCTGAATAAAAGAACAATATGTCATGAACCTCTCATTATTTTAATTTTCAAACCTATAGTTGGTATTTCAAATTAATGAAAGACATGTGCTATTCACAACAAAATGGTATTGTTTTACTTCATTTTGAAACATTTTTGCAGTGAAAAACATGACCATGAGTCCTCAATTTTCTATTACAGATAGACAACTTTATTGTCAGGCTGATAGTTATGGGATTATGTTTTTTCTGGAAATGTTGAAAAACCTGCCACATTGTAGATAAATTTCAATCTTGCTGGCAGTGGAAATTCCAAAATAGACTTCAGGTGATGCTGTTATGAACAGCAGAATCAATCCAGTAGTTCAGAAGGAGGCAGGATTAGGAAAAAAATTAAAAATAGAAAAGCACCTCTCACATATGGAAATTAAAATAGTCACTGATGACTCCACAAAGAGACAGCTCAAATTATGCTCACAATTATCAGGTAGAAGACTGCAAATTATGCTCCCAGTTCACAAAGAAAAAGCAATCTAGAGGAGAAGTGCTGATTTACATAATCAATATCATCCGAATTCAGGGAGGCTGCCTTTCAGCACACACAAAAAGAGAAAGCAGAGCAGGAGACAGGATTTGCAGTAGGCAGATAATGGAAGAGGAACCCTGCCGAGAGAAAACTGAGATAAAAGAAAAAGGACTTTAGAGAGAGGAGGCAGGACAGCACCACCTTGCCTGTGTGCCAGTCCAAGCGCCAGCTCTAAGAAAGCTGAAGTAGGGGTGATGATTTAAGGCAACTTTTAAGTTTCTTAATGTCATCTGAAATGGGGAGTAAGCCCTTGGGCTGGCTTCTTCCAGCCTAAAATGTGACTTCCGTGCTGGAAGTCACAAGCATTTGAAGGTTTCCAGGAGTTAGAGGCAGACCCTGAACACGCCTTTTAACTGCAACATTGAAGCTCTAAATGATAAGTTCAATTAAAATTATAGTATTCAATTACAATTACCATATTCTAAGTGCCTTTGAACTGTGATGATACAATGACTCAAACCTCTTTGTTTCCCACCCACCTCTTTTTTATGGTGTACAGGCTCCAGGAGACGGATTAACAGCTCAAGCAAACGGGAAGTGTGCCGTGAACTCAGTCACACTGAAAGAGTCCTTCTTCCCCTGAGCATCAGACCATCCACTGAGCAAATGCCCCACAGTTATTCTCGCATGGATCTTTCAACCTGCAGCATCCTGCTGCTGGGGAGAAGCTGAGTGTTCACAGATGTCAACTGCAGCCAAGACCCTTTTTGCAGCTGTGACCTGCAAAGTTGACGAAAGCGTTCATTTGGGCTTGTAGCTGCAACTGCCAGACCTGTAAATGGAACAGACTCAATTATATGGATTCTGATCATACTTGGCTTGTTCCAAAGGCAGGAGGTGATTCCCGTGGGACTGTGAGCATTGATTAGCAGTGAGCTGGTCCTACAAGATAGGCTTTGGACTCTATCGACATTCTAAAAAGGGCTTGGACACATTCGTAGCTTTCAGCATATTTCCATGGCTCAGTGGAGTCGCTGGGACCTGGAGAGCTCGAGGCTGGGGCCAGACCAGAGGAACTTCTGGAAAGCAGTAGTGATGGGAAAGGGTATGTCAGAGCAGGGTACCAGTGCCAGGGCTCATCACTTTACTGCTGTGTGTGGCTGGACAGGCTGTAGCCCTTGCAGGCTCCTCCCAGAGGGAATGTTGCAGGACACAAACTGCAGGGAGTGCAGGCGTGTGCGTGTGCGTGTGCAAATGCCTCACTGCAGTCACAGCACAGAAATGCACACGGCAACCGCGAAGGCAATCGTTCTCGTCAGGCTTCTTCCTTTGCTCAAAAGCAGCTGAAATGAAGTGCTGGAGTCAACAGATTGACCTGTGAAAACATATTCCGGTAGAGAGACTCCCTCCTGCTTCCATTGGCAAAACTCCCTCTGACTCCCGTCAGGGGGTCCCAGCACGCCACATCCTCTGGATTGCTGAAGCAGAACCAAAGCCGGCCGAAATCAGCTGCCGGAAAGTTGACCACAGCTCTCTGCTGCTCCAGGCCATGGTGAATAATGCAATATCCACAACCTTGGAAGAGAACTAAAAATAAATTTATGGGGAAATAATACATTCTTTCTAATCTGAGTCAAACCTAAAAATTAAACAGCTATAATTATCAAACCTAATTTAATTAAAACTGGCTGCTCACCATCTGGTGTTATTTGTATAAATTTGGAAATCTACTATTTCATATTCAATTCCTCCATTTAACAAATTATATTAGAGAGTATATTTCTCCACTGTAATCATTATGTAATTGATCATTTTATAAATTGTATTTCCTTCCACTTGACAGAAATATATTTTGTATAATAACAGGCAAAAGATCAGCTTTTTTCATCAAAACTGAATTTAAAATTAAGATTTACAATATCAATAAAAATAATTCACTGAAGTAAAAAGATGCAGGATGAAGCAAGATTTTTTTTTTATTTCTCAATTTCGTCACTGTGAGTGTAAATGAGAACTCCATGGGATTTTTTTCTGTAGATGCAAGCACGTATTCAGACCTATAATATTATATGTCTGTTATGTGTATGCCTACATTCTATAACAGCTAGTGAAGAGCAACAATTTGATTGGAAGAGCACTGTGCACTTTCCTGAGGCAGTGTAGAAATGTACAGTTGTAGACATTTAAAATGTACTGTCAAAAATATATTTATCTTCTTCCCCCAAGATATATAATGATCATTTATATAGTGATAAGTAGATCACTGTAGAAACTGATGTTAAAATAATGATGAGAACATCATGAGAAGAAGACCACACATTGATTGGCACCTAAATACAAGTGTTTGACACAGCCAGCATGGGAGTCGTGGGTTTCTCAGTGACTTCTTAAAAAATTCTTGTAATTTTTGACATGTAGGTATTTCAGTAAGGAAGTAGAGCAATGTATAAGTATGACAAAAAATAATCCATTGAAATGGGCTCGATTGGATGTGTTCACAGAACGTTACACACAGTGGGAATCCATAGGAAGCCACAGGATGGAGAGGGATCACAGCAAAATGTTGAGACAGCAGAGTGGGTGCAGTTTAGGGCATAGGTTACTTAAATCAGATCTGGAGACATGGAGTTTATTCCAGCTTGCCTGCTGACCCGCTGTATGAATTATGTATGAATTAGCTCTGTTAGTCTATTCACGTCAACGCAGATTGGAAACACGTATGGGCAGCGGATGGTTCTCCATTTGCACTTGGGTCAAGAGCCAGAACCTCTTAGTGGTGGCCTCAAGACAGCACTGCAAAAATAAACAACACCAAAACGCAAAGACCAAATAAGTCGTTCGAACTGGATGGTGAGAAAAAGGAAAGGAAGCGATGGAGAGAAAGTGGAGGAGAAAAATCTTCCCTAAATCTTAAAAAGAGACATTTTTCAGAAATAGGTTTACACGCACAGTTTTGGCATCACCTGTGGCTGTGAAAACATGAGCTAGTCTGTAAGTTACCTATTTGCAATTCCCTAAAAATAAATGCAGGGAATTCCCTTAAAGTGAAGGCAGGAACACTCTAAACTATCCACAGTGACCAGAGGCCCTCTTCAGAGTGAAGCATTTGTTAGTAACATGAGCATATAGAAACAACAAGGGAAATAGTGCTCATTTTTAGCTTGTTTGATAAACAATTATCTTCCACATAGAAAACTTGGCTGGTCCAAGTTTCCTAGGGTTCACCAGCAAGCAAGGTGCTTCCACCCATCTTTCCCTTAAGCAGCACCCAGTCTTTTTCGTTGCCAACCTGGTCTCTCTGCCCCAGAGCTGCCTCATTGCAGTGGGCCACTCCATTATACAATAACTCTTTTTCACTGACAAATCACTTGCAGAACTTCACCCCCTTTTGACTCATCAGTATTTATAGATTAGCACACACCATGGCATTTGGTACTTTGCTTTTTAACAAGCAAACGAATCCAGCATGGCTGAATTTTATAGTTTGGCTGCTGTTAGACTCTACCCTGATGGGAGCCTAAACCCACTGATGCTCTTTGGACCTGAGCTGCTTGGCAGCAGAAAAGGATGAGCAGAGAACAAAGTAGCCCAAACGCAAGATGCTCAGATGTATGCAGAGAATGCAACATGACAAACTGCTAGGTTTGGTTAAATTGGGACTGTTAATTATAGCAGTTTAAATTGGGTTCTGACTCAGATTTTGAATTTGTAGTGGCAAGATGACAGCCTGGAGAAGGTGGTTGCAAATGGCTGACTCAGAGGATGATGATCAGCACGACAGTGCCTTCTGGCTGTGCTAGTACTATGTGTTTATAGGAAAGATGTTATAAGGTGACAGTCACCAGTTCAGCTCCACCCCTTGATCTGTTCACCAGACATTATGGAGACTGGAAAGACCAAGAGAGCAAATGGAGGAAGGAGCATATTAACTGGGTGAGTACAAAATGGCAATCCGCCATCTCTTTGGTGCTCTCTCCTCTTCTTTTCACATGTAGTGCTGGTTTTCCAGATTCTTCTGTGGGCATCCAGCTGCTTCTGACTTGAGTTGATGAAATGGCTTCTAAGGGAAGAATGACTGGGAGCTTGGTGTCTCCCTGCAGGGGCTGCCAAGAGGATGGACACTTGGGAGAAAAGCTCTCTGATAAGAGGGTTGGAAAACTTGCTTTTATTTCTGACCAAATTATGCAAAAATTAAACACAGGTCCTGGAAATACCAGATGCTGATGACTCCAGTGTCTTACCTCTCCCCAAAGTGCTTTTTTTTCCTACCAGTTGTCCTTGAAGTACTTTCAGTCATGCTTTTATGCAAAATGCAAATGTCCAAGATTCCTTTCCCTGTGTACTAATATGGATTAGCTCAGCTGTTCAATTGGTTGTTGAAATTCATTTGCAAGTGTTGTAGGTGACTAAGTTTCGTAACTGTAATTTGTGAGTTACAAACAGGAGTCAAAAATCTAATTCCACAAGAATAATGCAGCTAACTCATGCTTTGATCTTAGAAATCCTTACACCAGTGCTTGGCTGAGGGCACTGTTAGCCAGCCTCGGAACGGAGAGTGGGGAGGATTTGTTACGAACTACTTGTGACTGAGCTAGAAGCCAGGAAGCACTGCCACTATCACTTATCAGTTGCTTGTAGAAATTATAGATAGAACCTGCAGTTTTTGTCTTCAGATCTCTAACTCTGCTCTAATAATTGCTAGAATTGAGGGACTAATATATTCAATAAATTACTTTTTTCATCCATTGAATAGCTGAGAACAGATTGTGATTCCCCGGTCTATTTGCTATTCAAATGAATTCAACAGATACCTTTTCTAATCTTTAACACTGTGGACTGAGAGCAAATATCCATGGCATGTAGTTGCTGGTGCTCTGATAAATCATATGCATCACTGTTGTTCCCTGACAGGAACACTGTGCAGATACCTCAGCTGAATCCTTGTTTATGCAAGCATACAACTGGGTTTTCAGAAGAACTTCCATCTGCGGCTTTAAAAACTGTTTCCTCTTGCCTTTGTTTGTTGTTGTTATTTTGTTACCGAAGCTCTATTTTCCAAACTATCATGGAAAACAAAAGGAATTTAAATGGGGCCAAAGCAAAATTATTTACTCTTTTTTTCACCCATCGAATACCTATTAACATACAGTGATTGAGGCCCTGATGCAGAAGGGTGATTTATGATAGGCATAGCTTTCAATGTGCTGTCGTGCTCCCATTTAATTCAGTGTGACTGTGCAAGCAAAAAATGAAATATGAGCATTGTCTCGGGAAGATCAGGACCTAAGCAAAGATTATCTGAAAACTTTCTCAATTATTCAGCTCCAATAATCACTGTTTGAATACTACTCCTGAAATAACTAAGTCACCCATCACAGTTTCACTGTCATGTAGACAACCCAAAAAATGGAACGTTGACACTATTTCCCTGTGCAAACAAAACAACAAAGATAACAGTGAGCATCCACAAACATAAGCACTCTGTAAGGGGACATGCCCAAGAGACACTGACCCTGGACAAAGGAACAGTCATTGAGGATTTCCCAGAGGTTGCCAATGGGATTTTTTATTACGTAACTTATTTCACCAACCAATGTTTCCTTTTTGTTGTTGTTGTTGTTGTTGTTGTTGTTTCAGAATAAATCTTAGATTTTTGGAAGTAAGCAGGAACATTTCTCAAGCGCTTCCAGGAGGATTTCATAGAGTTTGGACTGCATGTAGCTGAGAGGAGGATGGGCAGAGAACTGTCTGTCTGAGATCATGTCACCCTATTTATTAATCCACACCAGAATTCATGCAGGTAACACCAGGAAGACTGACTGGCAAAAAGAAAACACTGATCTTCAAGTGTTAATTGAATTGTAATTATAATTTCCACAGCAACAACACACAGCTTGCTGGGAGCTATTCTCGTGTTGGGTGAACTCTTCCTGGTGGCTTTTGTACCACTGCTTTCCAGTCTGGGAGCCCATTCCTACAACCACACAAAGATACCCTGCTTTCAGGTTTATGTGCCTGTTCTATAGAGAAGCCATACAGATCTGTCACACAAACTTAATCCAGTTCTCAGTCCCTGCTGTGAAATAGATGTTCCAAAGGTGGGGAGAAACCCTCCTAGCAAAGGCATAAAATCAGAGTGGAGTGTCTTTCCCCAGACACAAACTTATGCTTAGCCATATGAGAAATGTTCTAACCTACATTTATGCCTGAAACAACTCAGTTGGAGGACTGAACAAGGCATAGCTACAGAGATTTGCAGTTTTTGATGTCCTCCAGGGTAGAGATGTAGTGACAGATTGCCCAGTCAGAGAGAAGACTGAGAGAGATGGAAAGATAAGGCAGGGTATTAGCCCCTTCAGATCACCCTGCAGTCTGGGTGAGCAGCTCTGTTACTGTCTATGGCCATTTGTTTATTTTTCTCCTACACATGCTATCCAGCCATTTATGGTATATTCCGTTGGCATATTGTGGTATATCGCCTTCGCCTTTCCCCCCACCCTTCTGAGTACATTTGTGTCTATGTTTGCACCACAGAAGACACTCACAGGGTATTTAAACCAGAGATAGCCAAGCTCTTCCTCTGGGAAGCTACAATTAACATTGCCAAACTCCAAACTGAAATGCTTCCATCACAGTCAGTAGTCTGAAGCTACCTGGGGATGGTTCCCTGTGCCAGAGTTACTCCTGCCCAAACTCTTGCTGTGGTGGAGAAGGTCCACATGGTGGGAGGCCCTTAGAGAAAACAGTTTCTGCCTCCTTACCATGGTGAAGCAGTGCAGTGGATGGAGGAGACTGGGTGGTTCCAGAAGCTGAATGCTGCTCAGGAGAATAAAGAAAGGCAGGGGGCAAATAAAATAAAATAACCAAAAAACCCCAGCACACAGGTGGGCAGGATGCAAATGGGGACGGAGTAGCAAGAAGGGCTGGCAGGTGCTGCGGGTGGTGTGAGTGTCACTGGAGGGCACGTTCTCAGCTTTTTGTGCTTGTTGCACCTTCTTGGGGCTGATGGCCTGCAGCAAAGCAGCCGGAAAAGCCGGCATTGTTTCAAAGCACTTACTCAGGTATGCTTGAAGGGTTTGTGCATGTCTGTTAGAGGTTGGAAGAAAAAAATGTGACTGAAAAACATAAGGCAAGCCCTCGGGGTAGATGTACTCTGTGAGACAGTGTAATCTTGTCCTGCTGCTTACCAGCTTTGCACCTGGTTAACTCTAGGTCAGAATGAAACTATATAGTCAGAAGTGATTATTTGTGACCCCAGAAAAGAACACGACCTTTCTATCTTTAGACTCCACTGAAATGGCAATACCCTGATTATGGAATATTTCTCAGCTAATTAGGAATGCAGGCTCTACAGGTCACTGGGAGTTCATACTATTCCCTTGGCATAAGCAGATGTCTTCAAGATAAACTTGTACTAAACACATCAACAGCTCCACACTATCTCGTGTGCACTGGGGGAAAAAAAAAAAAGGAAACAGCTTCTCACTAAAGCCTAAGGAGCCAGATGACTCCAGGAGCTGGATATTAATTTACGAACATTAAGTAAATAATTGCCTTTCAGGTAGTGGCTCCTGGGCTCTACAGCACATGGCTGCCAATATGTAAGCAGGACTTACTG
The DNA here is from genome assembly GCA_013397755.1 of Cnemophilus loriae. Taxonomy (NCBI): domain Eukaryota; kingdom Metazoa; phylum Chordata; class Aves; order Passeriformes; family Corvidae; genus Cnemophilus; species Cnemophilus loriae. The sequence continues at coordinate 268,143 of VZTF01006672.1, forward strand.
GGGAGGTGCAAATCTGAGGCCAGGAAGATATGCTGCACAGCCTGCAACTCCTGCAGAGTTGTTCAGGATTCATGCAGGGCCGACATGGGCATCTGTGCTGTTCTCCCAGCCTGGAGGGGTTAGGGAGCACAGCACATAGGCACTCGGGTAACCATCATCACAAGAGCCTGTGCAAACTTGGTGAAGCAACATCTTCATTTCTGTTTCTACCTGCCCTCCATTTTTGTCTTTTTCTTCACTCTATTTCCTCTCCCAGACCCACTACAGGCTTCCTGATTGCCTCCCAGCTGCTAGCCAAATTCTCCATTCCCCTTTATGTCTCCTTCATCTTTCCTTGCCTACCTTAAGCAAACCCTCACATCTTCTCTAAACTTTATTCTCTACAGCTCTGCTCTTTGCCTGATCTCTTTTCCCATTTCTCATTCAGATGGATGCCATATTCCAGTTGCAGTTTGTCTGGGATTCTCTTCTACTCATTGTTCTTGCTATAATTTCTCCTCCTATAGCAAAGGACTGCCTTCCAAAGAAAACTGGTCATGTTTCCTGGTCAACTTACCTCCCTCTGCCCTTCCATCAATCTTCTCTGTACCAGCAGCTGTGATTCAGCTGGCAGGCACCACACACTCCTCAAATACAGGCTCAAGGGAGGAGAGTCCTGCTGGTGTTGCAGTGCCAGGAGAGAAGCTGTGTGACAGCCTTTCTTTCTCTGAGCAGCCACTATGGCTGTACCATCTCAGAACAACACTCTTATTTTCCCAAAATATAGGAAGTATTTTATTTTGTTGGCCAAGCAGGAGAGCTGGATCTTTCTCATGCTCATGGCTTATAACTCTTCATGTGACAGGTCATGATGGTGAAGGCGTCTGCTTTGCTCTTTGAGAAGCAATTGAATTTCATCTGCTGTTTTAGAGTGCTGTTCAACAAGGCAGCGGACTTGCTGTCCTGGCCATTTTCTGGGAGGATGATATACTGCCTAGCTATGCCTAGCCTGCACACTGAACACTGTAAGCACACCCCTTGTATGGTTTTATCCTGCAGGACGCTGAAGCATTTGCAGCTGATAGAGATGCAGGATAGCATCAGCGATCCTTCAAGTGCTGAGCTGGGATTTTGTCTGCACTGCCGCACAGTCGTTTTCACACGAAAAGGAGTGATAAATAACAGCCCTCTATGTGCCTCTGCCTGGAGATCCGTGGGTGAATCCTCCCCTCTTATCTGTGGCACTAGTGAGACAGAGATACTCAGAGGGATACATGAGAAGCCCCCAAAGGGTCAGGGATATACCCAAAGCCAGTGTTAGTTGTGTGTAGTGGGCACAGTGCCTGTGAAGTGGGAAAGGAATTGCCTTAATATTGGAATTAACGTTCCTGCTTGACCCATAAAGAAACAAGGACCATATCTTTGTGTGTCATAACAATCCTAATGCTCCTGGTGGAGCTAGGGAAGCTGGCAAGAGAAGGTAGGGGACTGCAGAAAGCCATGCACTGCTGCCAGAGTTGAGCTCGAGCAGGTTTGTACAGGCTGGTCACCCCAGGATGGATACATGCACTGACCTTTCCCTTTCCCATGCAGAAAAACAGGTTCTTCTATCACCATACCTCTTCATCAACCCAGTAGATACATCTGCACACAGCTGGTTGGGAGACAGGAGGGACAGCCAGGTACTTGCTGTGGTACCTGTGTTTTCCTTCTCATTAGCGGAAGCACCATCTCTGATTTCTGTTTTATTGCCTCAACTTCCTTAACACCATTGCTTGTGTGAATGATAACATTATAATGCCAGCAATATTAAGGCACTGCAGTAAATAGGGGCATTTTTAACTCTGAGCCATTTTTCTCTCTTCACTAGGACAGTTTATGTATTGTTCAAACCGGAAAGACTGAAAATACAGTAAGAAAACGATTTCTCAGTGGCACCTGTGATGTCTGTTAAAAATGTGTGGGCTACTGAAGGGAAAACATCTTCTCATCTGCCATGTAAAAGAAATTCAAAGATATCATCCTCTGAAAAATATGACCCAGGCACAGAACAGGTCTTATTTTATATCCTCAGATATTTACATGATACAGTGTAGGGGCAGGGCTTTTTCCAGTTGTTGTATCTGCATATGCTATCTCTTTAAACATAAACAAAGACCTTTCTGCAGAAGATGACTGTGCCTTTCCTTCTTTACTGTCAGCAAAGATAGAGATATTTTGACTGGTAGAGCCATTCAGGAGGAGAGGGACCCAAGAATGCATCATGATGGCCTCCTCACAGTGGTAGGTGGCTCCTAAGTGCCCCCAAAGTTGCCTCTTCTCCAGGCTGAAAAAGTGCCCTCATGGGCCCAGTGCCCCTAGCCATTTTGCTGGAACTCTGAATTTGTTCCCATTTACTGGTGCCTTTCCTATATATCAAGCAGCTCAAGACTGGATGCAGTAACTGATGTGGTCTCATGAGTAAAGAGGGATAATCCCTTGCCTTCAGCTCCCCAGCAGGGAGTCACTCACTGCTATTACCTGCATCACGTGGAAATATATTTCCATGATATATGCAAGTAGCAGGCAGATAGATAATGATGTCCCAGTGATTTGTTTGTTCCAGTTGTGCCATCTTTGGATTTCCACTTCTCAAGGCCTCTACATGTTTTGGGGGAAAGCATAAATGTTTTTTTCCAGTATCATGTTGGCCTTTGGAAGTCTGACATCACCGTCTGGTCTCCCCTGACACAAAGGGAAACTGTCTATAAAATATCCCTCCTTTTTGGTAATAATAGTCTTAAATAGACTTTGGTATTGCAGCAGTAGAGTAGGTTACAATATTTAATATCATTTACCTTTCATAGTGGACCTGTGAGACAGCAAACTGGTTTCATTTTGAATTTATGAATATGTAAATGAGGCATGGAGAAACTAATAGATTTATAGCTAGAAAGGCTATCACAGAATAGGAGCCTGAACCTATATCTGCTCAGCTATTATGCTCTGTGTTCTGGCTATTTCTCCTTTCCTGCTTCTATTTTGGTGTCCTGTTGCCTTCATGGATGAGATGACTTGTATCCCTGCACTCTGTTGAGATATGCAGCAAGATGAAATCTGATCCCACACACCTATGGAAGTGGGAAAGCACTTGGGTTAATCTATCAGCTCATCAAAACTGAGAGCCCCAAGGGAAGCTGAACTTTGCCATCTCCTTTTTTTCTTATGCTGCCTCGAAATGAGCTGATTTTTCATGCTATAAAATGACAATACAAAAGAATGCAGAAAGTTAATTCTTCAAATGCTGATCCAGGAGTACTAGTGGAATAAACCCAATTTTCCTTTTGTCTATTCTGCTATTCTGTTTGGTTTTGGCATTGAACCTTCTCCATCCCTCTTTGCCGTGTTTCAGTGCACAAATCATACATGGATCTCTCCAGCCCCCACTCCCCATTTCATTAAAAAAATGGAATATGAAAGGTGTGCAGAGGCCCTGGAGGGAAGTGACACAAACCCAGATGTTGTACAATCTATGTCCCAGCTGCAATGAGCCTGCATGTGGCAGCTGCTTTTGCGCAGCCATCAACAACAGCAGCTGGAGGGGCTCTGCTGTTAATGGCTCATCCCCCAGGAAGGAGCTAGTGTGAGGAAAAACAGCAGGCTTTATGTACAAGATATCACATCACTGTGCATTATGTTTTGCTTTTGTTATAAAACAAGCAAGAACCTAGACAAAAAGAAAGCAAAATTTGACATGGTCCCTTGCCCTAAAAATGCCATGAGATATTACTCCCTGCCCCCCAATTAGGCCCTTCCCTTTCTAATTCAGTCCATAGGAGATCAAGGTATTTGTTACTGTGTGGGGTATTCTAAATACCTTTCCTAAGGCAGTAAAAAATAAAAGTGGCCTAAAAGCAAGATGAAAATGAAAAAAAGAATTGCGAGCTTTAGAGCCTGTCCAGTGAATGCATATTCCTAGTGGGGTTTTTTCTCATTCTTGGAGAAAAAGGCATATATTAGAAGAAATAAAACAAAATAGAGGTTTATATCCTTACTAAAGAAAAAGTAGTTTCCACCCTCATTGTCACTGTGTTTTGACATATGTTTAGTTGTGTTATATCCTAGGATCATCTAATTTCCATATAAAGTGTAGCTACTTTCAGTTTTACTATATAGTGTTCAGGGGAGACTTTGATTTGTGTGCCCTAGGGTAAACCTGAGAAATGCATAATTTTCTTTAGGTCCCTTCTGTCATGCACCATCGGTAAATTCCTGTACAGATAACAACATGGACGTTTAGTCAGAGGTCTGCACTCCCACGGAGGAGAGTGGGAGGGATAATAATAAATGTGTGGACCAAAGCGGAAAAAAAAAGGTAAAATAAAAGAGAGGAAGAGAGAGAGAAATTCCATTAAGAAAGGTTACTGAATCAAGAAGAATTTATCAAAAGTAGACTGGTGAGAGTGGCTCTTGAATTTTTATGAATTTGTGGGGCACACAAGTCAGTCTGCTTTGGACTGTAATTTCAGGTAATAGCAGAATTGGGACCACTAGGGCATAGTCTGTCACTGTTTCTAATCTCCACTGCTCTGGAACAACAGTTACGCATCAATTCAATTAATCACCGGTGATAACAAAAGTTGTTTTTTTCCCACTTTAGAAATGTTCTTTTTTAATTTTTTTTTTTTTTAGTGCAGAACTTTATCAGACGCAATTTCTTTTTCCCTTGCGAAGAAAAGCTTATGAAGTTCATTTATACAGAGAGCATAAATCCTATCTCCTACTGTTTTCCCCTGTAACCTAACATGAAATATGGCTTATAGCTCAACTAATTCTCAACATTTAGTGCGAACTGATGAAAGTACTTCATCACTCACAGGGATGCACCAGGCTTACAGCAGCACATACAGACCAGGAAAGGTGCATACAGCAGCCTCATGGCATGACACATACAGTTTCAGATATACCAAAGCAGCCAGGTATGTTCATGATGCTTGTTGGGGATACATAGCACTAAAAAATGAGTGCTTCCCGTTTTATAGCAACACACTGTGTCTCTTCCTTGTCACTCTTCCTGTGCCCCAGATTTATCTCCTTCTCTTAATGACTCCCTTTTTTCAATTTGTGTGTCTCCCTGACAGATAATACTTTGTCTCCTTGTTCTCCTGACTCAGTGTGTGTCTTGCCTTGTTTGCTGCTCATTATTCGCACTATTTATTTGCAGGACGTAGATACAAGAACTTGCCCATAATCAGTTCAATAATTCCACTTCAAAACAAGCCATTCTGCTGCCCCATATAATCCTGACAACTCATTATCCACCAGCCCGGGTAGGTCTGGATATCGCATATTAGCTGTGCTGAGACCTCAGCTTCTTTCCCTTGCCTCCTACACTTTAATTCACTATTAAATTTCCCTTGCCAAGTTTTACCCTCAGTTGCATCACTGCAATGGGAAGGAAAGGAGCACAGCAATGCAGCAGGGATGCCCAGCTCTTCCTAACTCCCCAAACACCACTTTTCCTGGTGAGAACACTTGAAACTGTATTTCCAACTTGTGACATATAAATTATTAGAGCCAACTTTACAATATCTCCCATCTGAAGCCTGAAAGATAACATTTGCCAGCCTGCAGGCAAGTGTGCAGGTGTGATCACCCCATGTAATGGAAGGGTAAACTGAGGACATGAACTTGTCGAAGGAAGTCAGCCCTGCACCTTAGATCATTGTGTGCAGCTCCACTATCAGGTGGATGAATGAGACACAGATGCACCACAGTACTGCAGCCCCGGTGCTAGCCAGCAATCCCAGCAGAGCAGGCAATGCAATGTTTTACACTGCCCAGGGGCTGCCCTGGAGAAGTGACTAGCAGCAGAGCAGAGTGATGGCCCCAAGGACCCCCAGGCACTCCACAGGATGGGGAAGTTTTCTTGCTGCTGCATGCAGGAGGATCTCATCTTTAAAGATGAGATGGGGGATGATCTCCATGGCAAACAGGAGTACCTTCCTATGTTCCAAGAGACAGGAAAGTCAGACATTTAGTAAGGCAAACAAGGACCTAACCACATCCTTCATAGAGAGGCAGGAGCATTCATGTATAGTTACTTCAGTGTGAAAGGAAAAGGTTGAATATGAAGTTTACTAGGCAGCAAATAGGTCTGTCTTGTATCTCCCTCTCTTCTTCAGTCAGGAAAGAACACGTCTATTTCTAGTCATGGAGACCCTATATATAACTAACCAGAATGTTTCTTCTTGCAAAGTGGAGGACAGGGAAAATTTCACAGCCCGATTTCTCTCAGATGGTTTGTGTAAGAGTCAAGCGTGCGTTTGAAGCTGAGCATTCACGTATAGCTCAGAAAATGAATCAGGGTTTTGGCTCTGGTTCCTCTGCAGAGACAGCAGCCCCACTGATGACCAACGTGGTGGCTCTTGCATCAGCTCCTCAGAGTGAAAAATGTCTCTGACTCAGTGTTTTGTGCCAGGCCATACAGCACCACCTGGCTCAGCCTTTCAGGTACTGTCACAGCACAAACAATGGAAAGAGGCTCTGATTTTTGGACACTCAGTGGAGCCATCAGGTAAGTTCAGCTGCCACTGCCCTGAGATGGCTGGGAAGGTCCCAAGCAGGTGTTGTGCACTCCAGCACCAAAAAACATTCAGTGCACAGCAAACTGCTCCCTTTTGTAGCACTGATCTCTGTGTCCCCTCCACATCAGGCATTTACTCTCCTTCCCAGCATAAAGGACATGCTGTTTATTCAGCACCATTCCTCACCACATCCAAAAGTGCACTCCACGCAAGCAGAAGCAACACTTAGACCACCATTTCCAGTGCATCACTGATATGTGACCCTTGCAGCAGTGCCCAGGATGACAGGAAACCTCAACACTTCTGACATGCCAGTTCTGTGCAACCCTGGGCAAGGCAAGGCAAGCTCCAGACTTGCTCCAGCTGGTCCTTCAGCACAGACAGGGAGCTACTTACAGCTGGAAAGATGGGAAAGAGCTACCATGCCAGTGAAAGTCTAAACTCTGTTAGGACACAAGTCTCATCATGAACTGTACATATGTAGTAGCATGATCTTTCCTAGAAGGGCCCTGCAGTGATTAGTCCATTTAAGCAGAAGCTGCAGTTATCCAGCTCCAGGGCAGTCACTACATCAACCTTCACTATCCTGCATGTACCTCCCGGTGGCTTCAAGAGCCTTTGCAGCTCTGACAGCCCATACCATGTGGGGCTCAACTAGTACTCTACAGAACCTGCAAGTGCCTGCTCCAGGCAGTGTCCCAGGCAGATGGGTCTCAGGAGAAGAGAAAAGGGATGATATTTGCTCTGCAGATTGGAGCCATTGAGTCACCCATGCCAAGACACATGGCTATGCTGCCTGTTTGGAGATAAGGCTGTTTACTTTGGGAGAGTGGATGCAGATGGCTTTAGGAGACCTGTTCACACCTCTTTTATACCTTTGAGTTCTGTTTGTTGGGTGCTTTTGGCTGGGTTTGGTGTGAATGCTTGGGTCAGAGGAGACCTGCTCTGGCTGAAGAAATATTCTCAGCTCTTTTGCAGTGATTCAGTTCCTAGCTGATGCCCCAAGGATGGGAGGGTCTGAGGGCACAATAAAACTGATATCTTGAACGAGAACCTTGGGCAAGAGGGTGCGTGCAGCCAGAATGCTCTCAGAGGACAGTAATGTCTCTCCATGCTTTTCTGCTTCTTGTCTATCATCTTAATCTTTTTGCACCATAGGGCTTTTTTTTGCCCCTCTAATCACCTTCCTAAGCTGTGCCAACTGACTGCAATTTTCTCCATATCTTCTCTCAAATTCATAAACCATGTTTTCCTGGGTCTCTCTTGTGGTTGCTCTTGCATGACCCTTACAGAAGATTTATGCAACAAGAAAGGGCTTTACACAGTAAAAGCGCTGCTCACAGCAAAGGGCAGAGAGTCAGAAGGCCTTGGGTGGTCAGTGACCAGCTTCACATAAAAGCCAAAGAGAGATATTAAGCAAAGGAGGGAGCAGCAGTGATAGCTGCCTGCCACGACTGTAACACGGCTAAGTACAGAGTGCAGGCTGTGGCTGAGCATCAGGCAGGCTGAGAGCATTTCACTGTGAGCTGCCACCGCTGCCCCCGGCCCAGCTTCTCCTACTCCCACAGCAGCACTGCTTTGTCCCACCCTCCACTTATTCTGTGGGGTGAGCCGGGCTGTGTCCCCACCCCAGAGGGACAGGGCTCATCACACTACCGAGACACATCCCTGATTCAGTGGTTCGGGACCTGCTGGCACTGTGCAACTTCAAGGCTGACCAGACCTACCTTTCACAATCAGAAGCTTTTTTGACATTCTTGCTCTTGTCAAGTCAATGAAATATATTTTTATGGAAGGGTCAGAATAATGCTGATGAACACCATTTCCCACCCCCTTGCATATTTAGCTTGCTGGATCTCTTGGGGATACGCCTCTGTCCTACCTCTGTGAAAGTGGTTTCACTAACCTTGATGTCTCATTGAATCTCTCATCTCTTAAAATCACTTACTGCCTCCGCCTCCCCCATGCCCCGTCCCTTCCCAAGGGCTGGGCTTCACAGAGTCCTGGTGTTTGTTAAGATACTTAAGAGAAATCTATAGAAAGGAATGGAAGAAATATAAGTACAGTGATGACCCAGTACTCTGGGATAGTAATTAATAATCTAGAATCTACTGCAATGACCTGGATGAATTAGGGGGGCTGTCAGGAAGGAATGAAATATGACAAATACAGGCTCAGCACAGTTAAGAGAATTGCAGATGCAAATACAAAACAGCATATCCATGCGTGGACAAGAGTAGTGCAGGGAAAGAACCTGGGGTAATCAGTCATGAAGAAATAAAGATGAGTAGTTAATGAAAAGCCATAATTAAGAAAAGGCAAATACAGTCTTGGGATGTATGAGAAGGAAAATAATATGAAAAATATTACCCAGAGTGTTTTGTCAGAGCAGCTACCATCAGCTGAGATGCAGCTACTAACAATGGGTTTGTACCTCTGGAAGGTGAGGACAGGAATTCGTCTCCAGGCTGAGAAACTATACTCAAGAGCTCCCTTCCCTCCCTAGGCCAGCAAAGCCTCTGTTTGTTAACTAACACACACACAGTGCAAGTTCAGTCAATTTTCAGGCTGTTTCAGGGTCTGAAAGAGCAGGGAGAGCTTAAACCTTCCTTTCTGGATCAGATGGCGGTTTTCACATCTCTATATTTGATGTTCATTTTTTAAATCTCTTGTTAGTACACAGTGGGGTGAGTCCTAAAGCCATAGCAAACACATGTGTGGACAAAGAGTTTATCTCCTGCTCACAGCATGCTCTTGTACACACTGTAGAAATTATGCACAATGGTGGGCAATGCAAAAGGAGATGTGACATTGCTGAAATGCAGGTGAGAGTCTGCTGAGCTGCATCCAGGCAGCATCTAATGTCTGACTAAAATCACATGGTGACTTCTCCAGTTTTCCTGAAATTGCTGCTTGCAACAACTCCCATGCTGTATGGCCAGAAGCATGAGGAGAGACAGGAGGACAGCTGGCAGTAGGCAGGATGTCAAGCCTCTGAAGATAGCTGCTGGCTGGAGGAATTAAAAGACTCAAAGGTGAGATATCCAAAGCTCATAGTGGACTCATTGCAAGTGCTTGCCCGCCTTATCTTTTTCGGAAATTTTGTCCACCTACAGGAAGAGTTACCCACCTGGGCTACCCAAGTCAGCACTCTGGGATGGTGAGAGACTGACCCATAGCAGGCAGAAAAACGTGACTCAAAGAGAAGATCACTGCTAAACCCCCAAAATAATGGGGTTATCCTGAAATACAAATCACTTGAGTTAAAAGCAGAATGTGTTATAGAGAATGGGTAACTGGCAAGACAGGCAGTGGCTGGGTCCTAAACGTGAATAGACAAGGTAGTCTCAGAATGCAACAGAAATGGAAATGCCAGTGGAAATGCCAGCAAATACAATGAGCAGAGCAGGAGTCTGCTGTGGTTCTTAATGATGTCAATGGAAAACTATTGCTGCTGTCAGAGGGGATGAGTACATTTCCCAGATGTAACCACGTTGAGCTATGCATCCCTTACGCTTTTCCATCATGGTGGAAAGATGAACCCTCTCAGCCCTGTTCCCTGGTGACCCTACCCTGGTCTGACTGTGTCTTGACTGCCCATCCATCACTTGCACTGGAGCTGGGAGCGCACTGGGGCATGGTGATAAAGAGGAAGGACAAGAGTGCCTCAAACCATCTTGCAGGGAGGCCCATGGGGCTGATTTTACTTGGTCTCTTCCTTCCCCCAGTGTTTGCCATGTCAGGGGACCATCCTCTGAGGAGACTGATGGATTGTATGTTGGGATAGGAGATGAAATGAGGAGAAAAATATTCAGTGCTCAAGAGAAGAGGAAAATTATGAGGAAGACCAGGTGACTATCTACCTACCCAACTTCCTTAATCCTATAGAGGCAAGAAGTTACTTTAAAAGTCAATATTCCCTCTGTTTCCTCGCCTACCTGTCTTTGAAGTGAGCTCTTGCCTGAATTCTTTAAATTCTACAAGGAAAGGGGAAGGAATAGGGGTTGTCTTACCTCAGGGAAAACATCCATGCTGATAACTGTCTGACTTCCCTTTGATGTAGTGAAACTTGAGTATCTAAGTACCTCTACAGTAAAAATGGACATGCTGGGCTCTATGCCCATTTTAATGTCTTGGTTTGCATGAAGTTGTGGAGGGACTTCTACGACAAAAGTTTGCTGCTAATAAACAGGAGGTTGGTCATGTCCTTCCTGTCCCAGCTGGGCTACAGCAGCTGACATTGCCATCGCAGTAGTGGCTTTTTGCTCTTTGGATATGGTGAGTCCCTACCCCCTCTGACACACAGGAAAGAAAACTCAAGTAAGTGTTTGCATATCTGGAAAGCAAATGTGCTTCATTATTAATAGAGACCTGTTAAAAGGGTGTTGCACTTAGAGACATTAACTGATTGACAGGTCCCTGACCTAAGGAGATTTCTTCCTATGTTTAAGCATCACAGGACAGGTAAGCATGGCAAACAAAGGAAGGGTTGGATGGAAGAGGTGTAAGGGCCACAAAATTAATATTACATGCTAGCATGGTTCGTTTCACAAAAGTCTTACACACGCTGAAACATTGCTGACACCAAGAAGTCTTTAAGGTTCAGAAAAGAATTTGGTATTTTACTGTTATGAGGAAGTTCGAGTGATTTCTAGGGAGCCTGCCTAACCCCAAAACCTTACTGAAACCACTGGAAAAAGCAGCAGTTTTCCATGCTGAGGTGTTGAGTAAGTGCTCCTTCACTCAGCAGTAGCTGACCAAAATTATGGGCTCGTGTGAAGATCAGGACACATAGCGTGGGGGTTTTAATACAAATATTTGAGGCCCTACTTTGGGGCTGTGAGTAAGAGGTAAAAAGATGACAAGAAATCCTTTAAGAAGCTAGAGTCTAGAAACAGCTAGTGGAGCAAACTGCTGCACAGCCTGGGGCAAAGGCTACAAGACAGGCAACCTCTTTGGGCAGTATTCCGGCTGAAAAAAGAGGTTTCAAATTTTGCTAAGGAAAATGCTTCCTGTGTTCTTGGTGCCTAAATAAAAAAGGTTACTTCAAAGAAATATCTGATCGCATACTGATAAAAGGCACAGTAAAGAAGATCATCTGCAGCAAATACAGTGCAGAAGCTGCAGGAATTAACCAAGGAGATATCCAGCTAGCAAGGTAATAAAGTCTGTCTGAAGTTATCGCCACATTGCAGCCCCACCTAGGGCTCTTAATCATGCTTTAGCTCCAAATTCCCTATTATTCATATACAAAATCCTTTGAAATCTGACTTGAGCTCTTAGGCTTTCCATGGCTAAGGATATGGCTTAAAGGTGTTGGGATGCCTTAAACAACTGGCTTTGAAGTGGGGAAACATCTCCTGTCCATATCGCAGACTTTTTGTAGTGATCGGTGGGGTAACATTGACTGTGATCTTTTCAGTTCTTTTACACTCCTACCTTGGAATGCATGAACCAGCCTCTGGAGGGGCTTTTCTTCTCTTCATACCGAGACCCGTGGGTGCTCAGCTCCAGTGTACAATTAACCTTTGCTAATTTGCAGACCTCTCAGGCAAACCAGGCAAATACCATTGGAGCTTGGCTGGCAGTGGCCAGGAAACCTTAGTGAATCTGCTGAAGAGGATGTCGTGCACAGGGGTGCTCTCTTTCACCCCATTCTGTACATTTTCTGCTCTCTGTCTGTTTAGTCTTCTGAGACAGACATGGACATGTTTTGTTTTCATAAGCACAAACCCCGTTTATTCCAAAAACAAATTTACCTTTTATTTATAGGATCTGAATAGAATTGCACTAGATAATTGTGGTCCTGATTGCCCTCATAGGCAGTACAAATGTGTCTTCTTTGCTTGTTTTGTTTTGTTTTGGTTCATTTTTTTCTTTTCTGCATGCCTATATTACGAGGAAATACTGAGCCTACATAACGTATGCAAACAGATTTCGTGGTTTGAACAAGAGGAATCACAGTTGGGTGACATTCTGTAATTCATCAAGAGGTCTGACATTGTGTTATGAAAAGACTTTTCCGTATTTTGGAAAACCTTTTTCCCAACAAACATTCAAGTGCATTGTTTGATCAAGCAATAATAACACTTTAATCTACCTTGTGTATTCTCTTCAAAATAAGAGGTCAGAGAACAATAGTTCTCTCTGGTTTTAAAATTAATCCTTTAACAAATGCTTTTAGATGCAAAGATATGGTGAAAGGATTTTTCTTACTTGGAGAATTTAACATTTTTCTGGAAGAAAAACCATGTCCAAGGAGTCCAAGATGACAGATAATAGGGCTTGTTGTTTTTGTGTTGCAGATATGTATCCCACACAAATGTACTGCTCTCCTGTTCTTCAGCAGAATTACTCTCAAATCAAGGTCTGATGCAGTTACTTCAAACTTCTCCACTGATATCAATCACCTCTGGATTAAGCCTTCAGAGGATAAAGGAAGAAGTATTTGAATCTATTTATTTGCATCCTTAACCCTCATTGACTCAGTATGAAGAAAAGGAGACTTGGCACATGGTGCTAGAAACTCAGTACCTTATAATGAGGGAGTGAAGCAAGCTGGGAGGTGGTGTAGAGCAGCTGAAGCACTGCGGAGTTCACCAAATTCTGTCTCACTCACAGCTCAATGATACCAAGTGGGTGTGGGAAGACACCTTGATCAAACTGGTACAGGATTCTCCTGTTCCTCACCTACATGTTCATCTCCTGAACATGAGAGCCACAAAATATTACTGATCTCAAGCACTGATTTAGGAGCACCTCAATTACCTGGATGTTTCTATCAAAAGCAAACAACCTTGAGCTTAGCTTCTTTTTCTTACCAAAAACTAAATTAGTGCTGGCATTCACTTCTCCCAGTTTGCCACTGAAAAGACAAGTGCCAGTTCCACCCTAGTTCTCCTGGATACCTTCTTTTGCTACCAGGCAGAAATGGATACTTCCATAGGCCGGTCCATCCCACACATTTTCCATACCTCCCACAGGAACATAAAGTACTTGTTAAGCTTTTAGGTGGGCGACAGTGGGTAATATGAATGTGTCCTACACATAATATAAATGTCTCCTACAAGGACATGGGTATTACACCATGCTTGATCAGGATTTTGTTTACTGTACACTGTTAGCCCCAAAACAGCATAGAAAAATTCTTTTCTGTTTTGGCTATTCCTTTGAAAAAGATTAGGTGCCTGGCTGCTTTCAGATTCATTTAAAAGTCTAGAATGCAGCCAGATAGCCCTACAGTCAATCATGACTGTTTTTATCAGGACCTCATCTGTTTCAGGATGTCAGTGGAAGTTCTGCTTAACCAACCAGGGTAGAAGTTGTCCTAGGCATTCCCCCCTCCCTCTGGCTATTATGTTTCTTTGCCATCAGTTCCTGTATTTCATCTATAGTTTTAGGAACACCTTTTGCTGGAAGTTAGAAAAGTGAAAGCAAAAACTGGAAAGTTAAATTCAAGAATAAGTTAATAAGGATAACTAGGCAATAGTGTTGAAAGGCCAGCATTTGTCTGAATGAAAAGCTCTGGATATGTATGGCCATGCAAGAAAAGGCAACAGTCAAAATAATATAAGAAGGAATTCTGTAAAGCTACGGGGTCAAAGTGGAAAGCCAACATGATATTTTTCTACTGCAATTTTTAAGCATTTCTAATGACACAGGACTTTTGAAGGAGATGAGGGAAAATGTATCTTTCAAGTTTGCCCATTTGGCAGACAGTAATTCAGCTGAGCTAAGCAATCTGCAAAATGGAGCTGACAAATGCCACTATCCTTGGTGATATGGGTTTTTCTCCTTTATTTTTAATGAATACAAGAAGGATCTAAAATTTTTCCTTCAGAACAACACTTCTGGAGATTTGCCAGAAAACTCAGGATCACTGACTTGTTTAAGATGGAGCAAAATAGAGCTACCTAAATTTTTAATGAGAAAGTAAGACCTGAACAGAACACAGCTCCAACTGTTTCCTTTGTCCCAAGAAAAAGGCATCACAACATGCCATGCTAAGCTGCTGCCAAGGCTGGCTATCTTGAGGAGCTGCAGCCATGGGTTAAACCTCTGTGAGTCTTCAGGACTCAGTGGTACAGGCACAGCAGGACCATGAAACATCAGCCTTGGCTGACCCAAAACTTATTTTCACCCAAAACATTGTTCTTTATAGTGAAACCCAAGTCTCCAATATTATTTTTCTCTTCATATCTTTTAATAGAGATGACCAACATACTTTTTTTTTTTTCCCCACTTGAATGAACAGCCATAATTCTAGATTCTATGCAGCATTTTAGGTAAATTTCCATTCTTTCCTTTTTATGGAATACATACTCCTGGAAGGACCAAGTGGAGATAATTTAAACAAGTATCATGAATAATTTTATGAAGCCAAAGATGATTACAAAACAAGTCCCAAATGTTTGTGAACCTCAAACTAATTTCCACCTCATTGATGCTGATGCTGCACATTGCAATTCTGAGATGGCCTCTCATGTCTCTCTGATGTTATTGATTGGAGAAGGTGCAGAGATGAGAACTAGGCTCTGCATTTCACATTTTAAGGTCACTTTTAACAAATGAGCTCATTTCACACCAAGCTCTCCTAGAGCATCTTACCATAATAAACATAATAATTAACAAGCCCTCTTGAGGCTGGCATAATAAGCAAGCCCTCTTGAGTAATTTTCAGGCCTGGGTCAGCTGACCTTTTTGTAGGAACTTCATGCCCCTCCGCCAGCCCATCCCCGAGGGTCTGTCATGGCCAACTCTGCCCGCAGCCCTGCTGAGAAACCTGCTTCTCCTCTTATGCCCTGTGCTGCCTTGGGCTGCATCCACTTCCTGCTAGCCAGGCATCCCATGGGTGCTGGGAAAAGGAGAGCACCGAGCCACCATCTGGAGCTGATCTCAAAGCTTGTAAGGCTTTCCTGCATGTGCAGGGTCTGGGTAATCACATATGACCCTGCATGCAGACAGTGCAAAGCAGCAGGCATTTGGAAAAGCCCAATAGCACCCAAGGAAAGCCATTGTTTTTTTTAATTTCAATTAGTTTATAAGAGCATATGCATTTTTTGAAACGTTATAAATGATGAAGTAATTTGCATTTAACTCAATTATTACGTTGTGGGATTCACCAGAGCTCTTCAATTCAGGTTACAAACTGTATTTTCCTAAACAATCAGGACAGACTGCATGTTAGTCACCGGTTTGTCTCATGGACGCTTCAGCCTGGCTGGAAAAGGAGGGGGATCTGCACAGTAGTCCCATTGCAAAGAACACTGCCAGCACATTGAGGGAGGTGATCCTTCCTCTCTGTGTAGCCCTGGTGAGATGTCTGGAGTGCTAGGTTCAGGTCCGGGCTCCCCAGTACGCAAGAGACATTGACATGCTGGAGTGCATCTGGGAATCATTTTCGTGTCCCTCTTCTGGACTCACTCCAGTGAATCCTGGAGAAAGAAAAGCATCTCACCAGCTGGAGAATCCAGCTTCTGCTATAGGGAGGGGGCAACCCAGCCTGAATGTCAATGCAGTTTTCTAGAGAGCATGGACTCCGGAAAGTTGTTCGGTGTAATGAACACAATCCACATTTCCCAGATGGATGGTAAAGATATAAAAACGACTTCTGCCTAAGGAATTTAATTTTTTTATAGCTAAAGGGTTGTCTCTGTTGGGAGGATTCTACCCCTCCACACTTAGCCCCTCAATGATGCTCCAGGAGAGACTGGCTGGCAGCAAGAGCCCTGCTGCCTCTGCCATCCTGAAATTATGACCTTCTTCCAGTGCCAAGACATCAATCATTCAGCTGGGCCTTCCCAGCAAATCAGAACCTCTGAGGTACCCCAAAGCTGCAATGGCTATAATAAACATTCAGAGAAAACTTCCTGGATGTCAGCAGAGGATAGAGCAATATCCCTACAGTGCTATGACAGTTTTACCACATAACAGCAGTTCTTTCCATGCCCCATAACTGCAGGTGTAGTGGTATGATGGGATCACTGTCAGGTCTGGGCAGTGACATGCAATCTGAACATGTGACAAGGCAAGTGTTGTCTTATTTGCCTTTAGTTAAAAATTATGATATGCTGTGTCGGCTGAACCAACAGTTGTGGTAGCCGGGGGGCCAGAGAGCCCAGGTACAGAGGGAGCCCGCTGGTGGGCAGGCCCCAAAATGTAAGACTCCCCTTTTACCTCAGTGACAAAGGCCTCTCCCACTGACCCTATGGAGATTCTGTCTGTCTGACTGGCCAACAGACAGACGCCCCTTGCATCCCTTAAGAGGATGTAATCCAGCCCCACTCCATCCCCTCCTTATCCTCATTGGTTGTTCTTGTATTACCTCACCTCCGTCCTGTATCCCTATATAAGGCTATCCCAAACGGAAGCGTGCCCCTTTTTGCTGCTTTGCCTCATCCTTCCCCCTTTGCCCCCTTGCTGCCCTGGTCCCTTGGTCCCTTCCCCCCTTGCCTCGCCCTTTCCCCTGCTCCCTTGCCTCCTTGCCTCCTCAGACTGCATTGAAACAGATAAGTAATAAACTTCAGTGCTCTAGTGAGGGCCGCCTCTGACTCTTTTGCCTCTAGTGACGCCTGAGCTGGCTGGCTCAGTGAGAGTGGCTGCGTGTCTCCACCGCACGGGTGAGAGAGCTGGCCTGCAGGATGCCAAGAAGCACTGCCAGGGGTCCCTTAGCCAAAGGTTCCCCTTGAGACAAGCAGCAGTTCCTCTACCAACACCCCACTCGACGTTAATGATGATCTCTATACTTGCTGTATCATGATGACCTTGTTTCCCAGTTTCCACTTCCACTTTAGAAGATGGTCGGTTAGCTGCACTTACAAATTGCCAGTCATCCTTAGCTTAAGAAGAAAAATTTCACTGCTAAATTACTACTACCATGTCCTCTCTTATTAGAGGTTCTGCTATTTACTTGTATTTCTTTAAGATTTCATTTCTCTTATCATTGGAATTATTATAAATATCTTAAGTGTATTTGGTATTCTCCAGTTTGGTAATATTAGGTTATAGCTGTGGAACAATATATAACCCCTTGTTTATGAACCTAGAATTGTGCATCTAGGCAATGTATCATCCAATAAATTTATTTGTTTGTCTTTTCCCAGTGATGAATCACTTTCTTCACACCGCTCTACTCTAACCTCATAATGGCATTCATTATCATAACATATTCAAAGCCTCTGCCTGTGAATGTAGTAAGGAGTGGTTCTTATAATAAAGATAAATGGAATGGGAAATCTGGTAGTTAGTGCTAAGCTAAGTTACAGTCACTCTTTAGAATAAGAGTTCTGCATTCATTTGTCCATTAGAAATTAATACATAATTTGGATTAAAACCAGATGTTAGCATCTGGGCTTTCCCAATTCTATTCTGAAGGACTGCATAGAATCATTGAATCATAGAAGGGTTTGGGTCAGAAGGCACCTTTCAAGGTCATCTAGTCCAACCCCCCATGCAATAAGCAGGGACATCTTCAACTAGATCGGGTTGCTTAGAGCTCCATCCTGCCTGTACCTAAGTATTTCCAGGAATAAGGCATCTACAGTCTCTCTGGTCAACCTGTTCCAGTGTTTCACTGCCTCCATCATAAAAAATTTCTTCCTTGTATCTAGTCTGAATCTACCTTCTTTTAGTTTAAAAACATTATTCCTTGTCCTATTGCTACAGGCCCTACTGTAAAGTCTTTCCCCATCTTTCTTATAAGCTCCTTTTAAGTATTGAAAGGCCACAGTAAGATCTCCCTGGAGGCTTCTCTTCTCCAGGCTGAACAATTCCAACTCTCTTAGCCTGTCTTCATAGGATAATTTTTGTGGCCCTGTAGCACGGTGCCCCCAGCAAAGATTTTTTCATCCCAAACTTGAACATTTCTCTTCCCTGGGCTTTGAGATGTGCCCTACCCTGCTAGAATGATCTCTGTACTTGCTATATCATGAAAGCTTCATTTCAGAGGCTGACATGCCTTCCTTGCTGCAGATATCAACAATCTTGTGATTTTTAGCAATATAGTAATGGAAATAAAGGCAAATCAAACTGCTGAGAGGCCCAGTTAAGTGGGAGAGGGGTTTTTTTTGCATTTGATGTAAGGAATTGTCTTATGCTGAAGATGATGCGTGGAGTAATTTGTTCTCTACCTAGAAAGGGCAAACAGCTTTATTTCAGCAGGGAAGTTCAAGCCATCTTTGTTTTAGCTGGGAAACAGATTATAAAAGATATTGATGCTTAGTAGTTTGGGATGTGTAAAGAGTAAGTTCTGGGATCATTTTGCTTTAGGGAATTTTGGTAAGACATCTGCAATAGTAATATAGCAACACATACATACAATAATGATGATAAGGTAACCATGGCAATGATGATAAGACAGAACTGATTCCAATACACACATGTCAGCCACAGAGGAGAGATCCATGAAAATAAACATTTTAAGAAAATGAGTATGTCAAATACATATGCTCAGGCCTAAAAGCCACTTGTGCAAAGGGTAGTTGCTTTACCCATTAGAATATCTTCTACCTGCTTGTTCCTTTTTTTTCTTGTTAAACTAGAGACATGATGGACCTGGAGGGTATAAAAGGCTGTTAGATAGATTTGCTATCTCAATTTTAGCAACAGAGTGAGTTAATGAGGATTTTGGCTTCTGAGGCAGCCATATAAATATCACAGTAATAATTTCTGTTTGATTGGACAGACGAAGCAAGTACAGGACAAAATGTTTGAGCATTTCTACTTCTATCTCAGAATAAACCTGAAGTCAGAACCAGAATTTCTTTGAAAATTAGGGGCAGCAGTTTCTGTCTGAGATGCCTGAACTATCATCAGAGGTTGACAATGGAGTGGCAGGTCTGGGAATGGGGATGATGTGCAGGCCATGTGCCATGCAGGCCAAGCTCAGGCATACGCACAGCCTCTTACTTGTGCAGTCACAAGAGCCCAACCAGGCTTTACAGCTCCACTGCTGAGTCCCAGTCTCTCTCAGTCATACACACAGCATGTCACCATCCAGGTAGCACAGTTATCTCATAGATGTAAAGAAGAGCAGCAGGTAAAGAAGAGGGGCCCATTGGGGAGAGTCTTTAGAGATGAAGATCAGTAGTTTTTCAAGGAGTAACCAATCCCATAAACCTGATTAAGAAAAAATTCCCATTTATTTTAGCAGGAATTTTCCTGTGTTGGACTTACAATATTCAGCCCACTGCAATGTATTTCACAAGCCTTTGATTGCAAATATGGTTCAAAGGTCCATAGGCTTGGATTAGCATTGTTAAAGTCACTGAAGTTTCCACTCCTCCGTCTTTCAGGCTTGCAGCTTCATGGCAGTATCAACTGTTGCTTTTTTGCTCCTTGAAACAGAAAGGAAAAATACAAATTTGTAACATTACAAATCTGTTATGCATAAGTCCTTGGGCCAAAGCCATCTCTGATGGAACTCTTTTGCCTGGAGTTGTATATATTTTCTTCCTGCATTTCACTCCAGAAGTGTCATCACTGTAGGCAGTAAGATGATTTGGTGAGAGCAATTGCAGAGATTATCACAAAGAGATTCTGATCTCAAACCTAATCCAAATCTCTGTCTAATACTCTTCACATTAAGTCCAAGTTCAAAGTACTGTGCACTAAATTATACACTTGGCACCTCTTGGACCAGGCAGCAGAAGCAGGAGATGAATGCATAAAACAGAAAATGGATCATGGCCAATTAGTGGTGCAGAAACCATGGCGGGTCATTTCCAAAATAACAAATGAGCCTGGCAGGCTGGCATGTCTTTGTGCAGTGACCTGGATCAGGCAAGTGTTGAAGACCTTATCTGCGTGGGCTGTTTTTGGTGCTGCAAGACGAGCTTAGGAGGCCTTGCTAGTCTGCAGGCACAGAGCAGCTGTGTGAGGGAAAGAACAAGAAGAACTTGAGATATAAGTCAAACTTGTCACTGCAAGACATTTACAAATCATCTGAACTATGGTCCCCATTACTCAGAGCCTGCTTCTGTCCAAGAGGGATATCTATCCAGCAGGGAGGAGGAGAGGAAAGTCAAAGCGCAGATTTCAGCCAATTCCTTTCACTGATATTTTTTCCCCTTCAGTTTTCAAGAGGAAAAAAAGCATCTGAGAAGCTGGGAACATCTAGTCAGGTCATTAGAGGTCCGTGAGCTCAGCTGAAGTCAGAGCCCACCAGGGCAGGCAAAACACAAAAAAACCATACAAGATGCTCACTACTGCAATGGGGCTGCAGCATAAAGAAGGGAAGGGGCGGAAGGGGAAACAGAGGCAGAGAAAGATGATGAGATTTGTCTTGGTTTGCTGTTGACCACAGTGGTGGGCACTGACCTCCCAGGAAGAGGATGGTGAGACAACATGATGCCCCCAGCTAATGGCTGTCCTGGTAGGTACCCTCTGGTTGGGCAGGGTGGACCCCCAATGTACAGAGAGAAGAAATTGTTCTGATGTAAAAAAAAACACCTAGTAACAATAACGTTAGGGTTTTGGTGTTTACAGATGTCACTGTTAAGTGAGAATGATCAAATTAGTTCATTGCAACTTGATGTCAAGAAATAGAACAAAAGATGAAGAGACCAAAAGCTCTTTTTTTGTGACATACAAGAGAGGAAAAAAAAAGTAAAATGGAAGAGAACAGGGAATAAGGACACTCGAAAAGCTTTTCCTCACAGCTTTTGTTTAAAAGAGAGCTATGTGTTTATATGTACCTAACATTTCTTCCTTGTTTTTCAGGCAAAGAACAGGTGAAGACTCAAAAGAATTGCTTCTTAAGTCCCATTACATTTTCTTTCTGCTTTTTAACCTTACTGGTTTTTTTATGTGGCTCAAAAACATCTTACATCAGTTATGCTTTAGATTTCTTTCCATCATTAAGGCCTTCAGCAAATAGTTTTCTCCACAGAAACACTTAGGGGCTGGAAATTAAAAACTGTGATTTCTAGAACCTGGTACATGAATTGATGAGCTATAGGCGAAAAGGAAGACAAAGGCAACTTTCTTGCAGAAGAGACAGTTGAAATCGCAGCCTGGAATTAGGCTGTACAACACGTATTCCTGACACCAGACAAGTTTTACTCATTCTTCTTTCTGAGCTTGTTACTGATGCTATTACAGATAAACATGTTGACAGCTCATCTTAGGAAAAGAAACATCTCATCTCTGTAGAGAACCACCTGCAGGATGGGGTGTGTGGCTGCATAATCTATACAAATCTTAGGCCAGAAAACTGCATCTGTCTAGACAGACAGGCAGAAAAATCTTCAATATTATTGTCTAGATCTTCAAGCCTTCGGTAAGAAACCGACCCAGGACTACTAGCTACAGTGGGCTGTGTTGAATTTTTGAGCGTTTTTATGTTGAGATTGAAGCTGTGCAGAGAAAAGAAATGCTGATTAATGTAAATTTTCAAGGTCTTCATGTAAATTTTCACCATGAAACCCTTATGCTTCAAAATTCTCCACACAAACTTTTTGAACATTTAAGTTGCTCAAAATACAGTTCAGCAATGATACTTCATTTTTATTTTATTTCTCAGAAATGTTGTTACAATATAAAATAGAATACACAATCAAATAATTCAAAGGAACACAATACCTTCAAAACTAGAAACCTTGATGTTTAATTCCAAAAATGTCAAAACAGGATAGTCTGATATCAGAGCTACTTTTGCTGTTCAGACTGGAATTCGGCAAAATTGACATGGTTATATAACAGAAAATGGTACTGTTAGG
Source organism: Cnemophilus loriae (assembly GCA_013397755.1). Classification (NCBI taxonomy): domain Eukaryota; kingdom Metazoa; phylum Chordata; class Aves; order Passeriformes; family Corvidae; genus Cnemophilus; species Cnemophilus loriae. Next base: position 290,404 of record VZTF01006672.1, read on the forward strand.
TTTTTTCCTGTCCAGTCCTCATAGACATCTGCTAAAATGGGTACAAATTATTAACTATTTATCAATATTAACATTTTTCCTTGCTGCACAACAAAGTTTATCAAATGAGTAATGTAGCTGGTTCTATGACATACTTTTAAGCGAAAACAGCACTTTGTTTTAAACAAAATTTTATCCTGCTTACAAAGGAGTGTTTTATTTTACAAACACACTTCGTAAAATTGCACTAAAAGCAACAAACGATTAGAAAAGGACACAAAAACATCTGACTGCATCAAATAATCAAATGATTTATTTAAAGACCACACATATTCAATAGGAGATTGATTACTATTCCGTAATAGGGTCATAACACAATTGAGCCTATGGTACAATGGGGAAGTGATACTGTCACATTGCATGACCAGCCTTGGACATGATAGCTGTGTAGATAGGGTGAACAGAAGCTTTAGGAAGTAAAAAAAAAACATTTTAGAGTTAAAAAAAAAAATGTATGCAGAAACCCAAAAAGTTGCCCTTTACTAGGTAGACCCAAGACACTGTTGCTTATGACCAGTGGACTTACAGCCACAAAGGAAGTCTGGGATCCCTTGTGAAAGAAGCTTTCTGAATTTGAGATGGTCATGAACTGGAGCTGTACAAAGGCACTGAACTCCAGAATAATACAAACACTGGGGAAAACAGGAAATTCAGTAAGTCAGGAGCAATGGGAATATTACAAGCTGGGAGGCATCACCCCAGGAGTGAGGACCAGGTCAGCCTTCCAAAGGAGTGGAAGGGCTGTGTTAACTCATGGGCTAGATGAACAGAAACAGAAAGAGGTGCAATAGCATGACATTTGAGTTTATCCACTTAAAAAAAAAAAAAAAAACAGCTGTGTGTTGAAGTTTCCTAACTGGAATTGAGAGAGAAGAAAGAGCTGGGTGGACACAGTTGACCATAGCTGTGACATTTCCATAGGTAAGACAGGCCAACTGAGAGGCCAACTGAGCTATTTTTCCACTTGATACGTGAACACAGTACAAACTGTTTTGGAGACTTAATCTGGACTTTTGCATGTGACTGTAATTATTCATGTTTCAGAAGGCAGCTTAAAACTAGACCAGGTAAATGAAGAACTGTTAGGAATATCCAGGAAATGGAAACAGTTACACAAGTGAAGTCTAAAAGAAATTATATTTATCTGTAATGAACCATAAATTCAGTACTTACAGTTACGACAATGTGATGTTTTCCTGAAGAGATTAACCTTCAAGGAAGTGGTATAAATCAGCCCATGCACAACTCCATGCCCAGGACAGCTTGCTAAAACCTAATCCAGCTGTTTTTACACTGCCCTTTATCAGCCAGCTTATGGCAGAGTTTGGCATGTATAAACTCAGAGAGCAAATGCTGAGACAGAATCTGATTGCCATCCATAAATATGCTGAAGGTGGGAAAGGGAAAGCAATAGAGAGGAACAAGAGCTAATGAAGCTCCAGGACTATGTTGTCACCTGGACAAGAGATAAAAACTGGTCATAAGCAAATTCAGTCTGGAATTCGGAAGGATTTTAACTGTCCAAGTAGGATAGCTGGAGAATGGCCGTGTAGTACAAAAAGCACGAGCAGAAAACTTAATTGGTTTTACAGTTTCATCAAACTGGAACTCAATTAATATTTTAAAGGGATTTCATGGCATAGCTCTCTGAAATAATTGAGATCTGGATTCAGTGATCCAGAACATTGCTTCTAGTTCTATTTTACTAAAATACAGCTGTAAATAATACGCTCAGAAAACATGAAAGACCACAAAAAAAATCCTCTGAAAAAAAGCATAATGGGGAAAATAGAAAATAGGTACAAAGGGCAGCATCATGGTTCCAGGAGAAAGAAGAATCTCAACTGGAAAACGAAAGATGTATAGGGAAGGGAGAAAGCACTAGGCAACACATTAGAGCCATCTAGTAAAAAACACCCACAACGACATTGTTTGTGTCAGAAACACAGTGATTTAGTGTCCTTATAAATATTATAGGAAATATGAGCTGTACACAAAGGGCTCTCACAGATGACCCTGGCCTGGGAGGAACTGAAAGGTGAGTCAGAATATGGAAATAACACAGAGTGACCTACTGAGTCTGGGGACATTACAAGAGAAAATAACAAGATGAGTTTCCACTTGTAAGCATGAAAATATACCTGAGGCAAAATCCTCCAAAACACTTGTAGTCAAAGGCAAACTGCTAGCAGGAATACTGAAACACTTTGCAATGGGAGTGGGTGGCCAATTGAACATAAGTGCACATTACAGTTTGGCTGCAAAAATGCTGATGCAATTTTAGGGTGAAGTTCCCTTGATATTTGAATCAAATGCAATAGAGATCTATTTTCTACATAATTTTAATGCAAATGTATCTGGAATAATACACCCAGTTGGGGGAGTTGCTGTGCATGGACAAATTGGAATAGGGAGGGCAGAAAACAATAAAAATATCAAGAATCTAGACAGACAGCCTTACTAAGCAGATTTAAAAGCCCTGTGTGTATGAACAACAAAGGTCCTTTCAGCCCTGTTTTTCTGTGGCTCAATGCTGAGCAGGTATAGATTCATAAGATAAGAATGCCAAAGGGGAGGTAACACTTCAGACTATTACAGAGCAACAGAAGTGCCAAATGGGGTGAAACTAGCAACATGAAACCACAGGCTGAGTAGCAGGAAAATCTTTCAAGATGTACTCAGCCGTAGAAAAACTGCTGGGGGATCTGGTGGAAGCCTGGTCACTCAGGATTTTTACAACAAGGCTGGACAAAACATTAGAAAACATACCATAGGGAGCAATTCTCTGCTGGCTGGGAGCAGTGGAGCAGATGATCTAATAGGCTTCTTGCATCTCTAACCTCTACAGTTTTACGATTTCTTACTGTAAAGCACAATATTTCAAGAGGAAAAAGAAATAAATACAAGGTAAAACATTAGATGGTAAAAAGCCCCAACAAACAAACACAAAACAGATGGAGAATGAATGGAGTTCTGTCCTTTTGCCTTTCTGTATTTAAAGGAGTTGCTTCTGGCACATTGTTTTCTTGTCAGAGGCACTTCATTTTCTTTCTCTCACTTACCATTTTCTCTCTCACTACAGAAGCAGAAATAGCCACTTGGGACTGCTGATGTCTTTCTAAGGAAGGATGCTGCTCTCATGCTATGGAACAGCATCAAGGCTTTGGTCAGTCAAAACATAAAAATTTCATTGTTTTCTATGGGAACATATTTATTTTTAAATTACGCCCCAAGCAAATACATGAATCATGGTATATTCCCCAGCATAGCACTCCTGCTCCTCTTCTGCATTTCCTTCCTCCCCCCTTCCAGTACAGACTCTCATTTTACTACCTTCTTCACCCATTGCTTTTGTGGAAGCTGAGCATTCACAAGTCCATACTACCTTCAGGGAGAATTATGTGTGAACAGCATGTCCCAAAAAAACCAGGGACAGTAGTTCAGGTTTTTCAATGTGCGTTCATTTGTCCCATTCGTCATTAGTGGGAATCGTGAGACCTCTGGTGACTTTGAAATTTTGATCAGCACATAGGTCCTGATGACAGGCAAATGCCCTTTCAGAGGGAATAATAAACTGATTTTCAGAAGTCATGGCAGCTTTGACATACAAACATGTCAGCTAGATAGATATGTAACACAAGACTGTGCACCTTGGCTGTTACCTCTGTCTGCCCTGGGGCATTTTCACAGCACGTGATCCTCCGATCCACGAGATCAACAGGGTTACTGAAACCTTGAGGCGTTGTTTCAAAATGCTGTTTGAGCAGGGGCTTGTCTGCTGATGTTTGTTTGTTGGGTGTTTTTGTACAGAAGGAGCAGTAGAGGTGGTAAATATAGGAGGGCAGTTTGTAATTGTGTGCGTCAGAAAGAGTTTCCCGAAGCGGAAGCTTCAGCAACGCCTCCTAAAGACAGATTCATAATATTACTTCCTCAAAACCTACTTTTACATAGCAGTAATAATCTAACTGTGGTTTTGGTCATGGCAATACCTTTAAATTGGGTGGGGTTTTTATACAGGGAAAAACTGTTTCTATTTCTTGTGCAAATCACATATTCTGTATATAGACTACGAGTACTTTATCTATCAACAAACTGCAGCCAGCTTCAGGTGAGTAGCTGTGATTTACCACAGAGCAAGGCTGCACTTGCACTGTGAGAAGGGGACTATTCAGCCTAGAGACTGAATCCAGGATCTTAGAGCTTCTGCCTTACATTGCCATGCACGTGCTGGGATAGTTAGCCTGTCAGGACCAGGCAGTTCCCAGGGGAATGTCCTCCAGCACACGGCTAGTTTTCAGAAGATAAGCAAAGCCAGCAGAGATGCTGTTGAGTAGCAGGTGGTCTGAAGATGCTTTGAGTCTCAGTTTCATTCTTCTTCCCTTTGCCAGGGGTCAGTCCTTCCCAACCTACTTCAGCCATTTAACATTTTGACTTCTAGAGCTGGTGCCAGCCCCACTGCAGCTCAGGACATGCTGGGAAGAAAAAAAAAAAATTAAAATCAATGTGAAGCCTGAAGTAGCTTTAACACAGGCTGTGGAAGAGTAGAGCCTGAAATGGCTGTCTTACAAGACATGGGGGAAAATAAACTCTTATTTACCCTATAAAACTGCTGGCAGCACATACAGATTTGTCACGGTCTGTGATAGTAATGATAGCAATGGGATGTGGGACTTTCAGATTTTACATCTCAGCTTCACATTGCTGACAGCCCACTGCTCATCAGTTTCAGTTTGGGGGATCTTCTTGCCTATTTTTAGTTACCTAAAGATCTGGCATATAGTCTGAGTTTGTCATTTGCCTTCCTTTTAGAATGAATGGAGAGGGCCATGACTGGTGAGTTGTCCCATCCTGTCCTGCAGGACTCTGAGCTTTAGTGGGGATGTCACACTGGGGACAGCAACACTCACTGATCTACAAGCAAAGGTTCTTGAAACAGACTGCGAAAATGGCTTTGCTCATGCAATTAGGAAATCTGTTTTTGTGCTCACCTAAAGCACTGTATGTCAGCGAGGGAAGATATGAACCATGTCTTCACTCTCAGGTTTGCCCAATGTCTTTAGAAATTACAATAGAGTCTCTCATATTTTTATCTTGGCATGTCAGTGCATGAACACCCTTGCTTACACAAGATAATCACAGGGACATAAAAAACAATACAAGCCGGGAAAACAGAAACACGTGCAAACATCTCTGCAGTCAAAATAGAAAAGTCAGTGTACTGAGCTCTGCCTGACTTTTAAAACCCTCATTTCCTCACTCCTGACAGGTGTGAACAGGACACCATCCTGTTTGGGGACTGTCTTCTAAGGGAAACACATACAGTTAATGAACCTTGATTTTAAGTTAGAGAATGACCTGAATTCAAACCATCTGGCTTGTGATACAGCTCTAGCCTTCCTCTTTACAAAACTAAGGTTCAGCCTTTTTGTGTTGCTTTGAGCACTGTCCTTTGCTCCTCTTCAGGCTACTCAGTCCTTGTGTTCATACAGCACCTGGGGAAAAAAAAAAACAAAACCAAAGCAAAACAACCCAAAATTCACCCAGGGGATAAAAGGAATATGTTGGTGACTCGTTACGCCACACAGAGTGCCCATTACTTTTGTTGACTTCAAGGCCGTAGTCACTCGCAGAGAACAGGGCGATAGTATTTACATTGGGATTTCAAGGAAGACTGCTCCTATAAATTAGTAAAAAGCGTGAGTCATCCCAGCACAGTGTTTGATCCAAGAGATGCAGTTATCAGCCCAGCATAACACTCTAGCATCTGTCCAAAACACTGCACACCCTCATTAGCACGCTATTCCTGGGAGCTAAGCAGGCTGAAGGTTGCAAAGAGGTGCTATTGTTATACCAGGAGTAATTCTTATGTTTTATTGATACCCAATAAACTGTGTGTTAGCCTGAAAGCACAGAGAGAGAGAGAGGGGGAGCGGAGGGCTGGAGTAGTCTGTTATATAACACTCAAACACAGGGAGTGGGACTGGCCAAATCCTTTTCAATTACTTTTTTTCAATAAATGTCAGGTTTGGGGAGGAGGACCATCTGAGCAATTTAATAATTAATAAGAATGCATTCATCCCGCTGTACAGCTGGACACATCACCTGTGAATAAATCCCCCAGATAATATATTTGTGGATCTTCATAATATTTTTTCATTCTGCTTTTTTCACCAATTTTTTTTTTTTTTTTTTGTCAGTCTAGTCCCAGTTGCCCTAGGATTTTCCTGGAAATCAGCTAGAAAGATAACCACTTGGGGGAAAGGGAACAAGCGTGTGGACCTCAGGCGCTTGGCTGTTCAGGAGCAGAAGCGATGCTTGCAATGATTAGGGCTCATGGCAATGCAGGGAACCTGGCTGGTGAGCTGCACAGATTAGGTGATGCGACGGGACTCTGCGAAAGACAGACAAATATGGGTGCTGTGCACAAGCTGGGAATTACTGTGGGTGTCAATTAACCTCACAGATCACAGGGTTTATTAGGCTGAATTATTTATCCCAAAGATAAAACACTGAAAGTAAGGCATCATTAAACAGCACAGCTTTGCACGGAGTTTAGGCAGTGAACCAAGTTTCCGAACAATATAATTTATTAGGGACCTAAATTGTACTGGATTATCAAATCAAGTGGAATAGAGGGAGACAATGCATTTTATGTTCAGTGCCCAGAATGTAATGAGTGTGTTATTCCATTCATGCCATGTCTCAGCCTGAGTTATGAAGAGAAAGGGATATTTCCTCTTTAGGGTAATTTTCCATTTTATATCCATTTTTAAAAACTGTCAAACAGTTGTCATGAAGGAAAAACATTTCTAGTTTGTCACTGAAGCTTGAAACCTGTTAAATGTTAATGTAAAATGGAGCACTACATCTAGTCCCAATACAATGGGAAGATGCTTAACTGTTTGAAGTCTGTCTTTGTGAAGATTATACCCTGGCAGAAAAAGACAATAGGAGAGTTTTGCCTTGGGAAAAGAGAGATTGACAGGTCTGCATGTTTTTCTGCAATCAATATTGTAGACAGAGCTCTTCTTACACAGTGGGGTTCAATTAAAGAAAAAAACACGAGAATTTGGGGGAATTCCCTAAAGAGTTCAAATCCTTTCTGAGAGGAGGGAATGTTTTTTTCAAGATGAGCTTGCATGAAAAATTCATGCCGTGGATGGATACATTCATACAAAAAGAAATTTGATAAATAAATAATTGTTTTAATACTGAGTCACACAGCAATTGCACATCCATATTGACCACTTTAGTTTGCAAAACTAGTCTTTAGTGTAAACATGTGTAAAATTAAATCATCCAGAAAAACAAAATAAGGCAAAAGGTCATGCATGTTAACTGAAGCAAGTAGTTCATACTAAAGTCTCTCACAACATCCAGGAAATAAGAAACTGCCACATGCAGCCAAGAAGCCGGTACAGGGATGAACACAAAGAGACAGACAAAACACAGCATGAAAATGGGTGATAAGCAGAGATTTGCAGCCATCAGGAAGGAGAGAAGAGGAGGCAGCTGCAAAGACAGGAGGCCGGAAAAGATAGACGAATTGAGCTGGAAATATATACAGTTATGATAGCAGCTATGAAAGCGATTACATGAAGCTGCAATTAGCTAGCTGTACTCGACTGCTATTCAGTCATACTTGCAGCCCTCTCCTCATTTTCCCCCATATTGACTGCATGAGAGTCAGTTATCTTTGTTGGAAAAGAGTTATGTACAGAACACTTGGGATGGGCAAATAAAGCGCCAGCCTGTTCTAGGGTCTCTGCATCTCCAGGCCATGGAGAAATGCAAGAGGACTGGAGCTCAGGGAGAGCTCATCACCAAGCACAGCCTGCATTTCTACTGCACTCTTTCCCCACCAGGAAAGCAAAATCAAAGAGGGAAAACTTCAGTGCTTTTTTCCTAGTAATTTCTGTGTCTTTGGTACCTGTCAGTTCCTCTCCCTCGCTTTTTTCCCATCTTTGCTTGGTTGTTTTCTCTGTTGTCTCATGTAATTTTCTTTCCTCAGCCAGTTCTTCCCTCAGATATCTCCAGCTCAGTGCACAGTCCTGTAAACCTCTTTCCTTCCCTTTCCCGCACCTTTCTCCACCTGCCTTCTCCCCTATCCATGCCTCTTGCTACAAGAAACCTTCCTTTGTGTTTCTCTCTCTGCACAGTCATATTCTTTGGCTATGTGATTCTGTCTGCACCAAGGGAAGCCCTAGGACATAAGACTGAAACGGCCTTTTCTTCAGTTGCAAGGTAAGCAGCTCCAGTACTGGCAAGATCCTGACAAATTAGATGAAATATTCTGTAAGAAGCTAGGAAAAGTCTCACAATCACTCACAATCACCTTGATCTCACAGGGGACTTCAACTTATCAGATGTCTGCTGGAAATATAAAACAGCACAAAGGAAGCATTCTGGAAGGTTCCTGACACAACTGGTAAGTGAGACAACTAGGGAAGGCAATCATGAAATGACAGAGATTGTTGGAGAAGCAAGGAGGAGGACCAGCAGAACCCCTAGCTTGGACTTCTGGGGGACAGACATTGGCCTGTTTAGGAGCCTGTTTGAAAGAGTCCCTTGGGAGGCAATACTAAGGGCAAAGGAGTCCAGGAGAGCAAGACATTCTTCAAGAAGGAAATCTTACAGGTGCAGGAGCAGACCACCCCCATGTGCCAAAAGACAAGCTGGTGGGGAAGACCAGCCTGGCTGAACAGAGAGCTTTGGCTGAAATTAAAGAAGAAAATTACCTTTGGAAGAAGGGCAACAACTTAGGAGGACTGCAGGGATGTCACATGACGTGCAGGGACAAAAAAAAGGGACCAAAACCCAACTAGAATTTAGGGCTATGGTTTACTGGTAGACTTGGCAGTGCTGGATGAATGGTTGGGTTCAATGATCTTAAAGGTCTTTTCCAGCCTAAATGATTCCATGATTCATTTTCTTTTCCCTTCTCCGAAGGGGACTCCCGAAGAATTGCTCTGAGTGTTTCTCTTGAACTGCTCCCCAGTGACAATGAGCTTGGCTTCCTGAGCAGACCAGATAAATGAGAAGAAAAGCCATGCCTCCCATCCTTCCCCCCGTAACAGGAATTACCTTGGGAAAAGAAATTTTTCCTATTTTTTTAAAAAAGAAGACAGAATTAACTCTCCCTCAGCCTATGGTACTACAATAGCCCATGCTCTGCTTTGACTGATGACTGGATTAGTCACTTTCAAGTTAGAGAATAGCACCACATAGTAGAAAATACTAATTTTTAAAGAGTTAACTAAAAACTAGAAGCTGATGGTTGCGTTTAGTTATAGGATACATTCGAACTGCATTGCTTAGTCCCAAACTGTGTCCCTTACTACACTACATGTTTCACAACAAAAGATCCCCTCCAGGAAGGAGGCTGGTAAGTAGGAGACCTACGTGGTCATTGCAATGGTGAAGACAGGTTTTGGCAAATAGTGCTTGGGCAGACAGCTAGGTTTATGTAAAATAACCTGAATCTCTGGTTTATAAATCTGTACAATTAATCCTTGCAGTAAAAGAGAAAATGCATGTGCCTGTACATTTTTAAGGTCTTGTCCAAAAGACCCTACTACAGAAAACTCATTTAATCTACCTTAGAGAGATGAAGGGCTGAGTCAACCCTGCTAGGATTTGAACCTATCACTCCAGGGAGCCTAATTATTGCAAATGTGGCGCTTAAACCACTAAACCCTTCCCTCCTGCTCTAATCACTTCTCAAAGAGTCCCTTTTGATCCCCGAAGTTTACGCAGCACCTGTGATAAAGGCAAAGTATTTAACAAAGTCTCTGTAAGCTGCGTGTATCATTATTCTTATTACAGCAGGCTTAAAAGAGCTGGGCAAGGATGAGAACATTGTGCTGCAACAAAGATCACAGTAGCAGCATCGTGAATTGCTTCTCAGCTCCACTCTCTCTTTTCCTTCCGCTACACAATAGAAAAATGGAGTGAGAGGAGAGCTGAGACTAATTGTTCCTGCTCCCTCCATGCTGCACCCCTAACCATGGGTTTACCTGAAGGAAGTAATGTATCTCGGCCACAGGCTAGTGGGCTCCACAGCTGGAGAGTGACAGCTGAGTGAGTCTTGTTCCCCTCTGTATCCTCGTGAAGTGTCTCCAGAAGCCATGCGCTTGGGAATGTTCCTGAGAGGGGTGTGACTGTGCTGCAGGAGCATGGGAGGCTTGGTGTGTGGGCACTGGGAGGGGATTGGTGCTGCAGGGTAGCAGCTGATAAAATATCTGTAACAGGAACTGCTAATGACAGCTCCTTGAGTTTCTTTGCTTATCTCAGGATGCTGGTAGTATTTCTGCACAGCTGAGAAGGCAGAAGTGAAAGCTGATGAGAATCTCTTGACAAGGCTCCTGGTTGGAGGTGGAAGGAAAAGCAGGGCTGAAGAATAAAAGGAAGACTTTTTTTCAAATTCTGAGCTTTAGAAAAAACATATCCCATTTTCCTCCTCAGAGATAACATTGCAGCTAATAATTTTGCCTTTTATTCCCTGGGAGAAAAGGGAATTTTTGTCCTTCCCTTCCTCCTTCCATTACCTGGAGGGGATGCACTTTTTTTACTGACACGCAGATAGACTAAATCTGAAATGCTAATGGACTGGCAGTGTTTGCAGTGGGGTGAACAGTTTTCTGCTGGAAGGCTGGTTGGCAGGATACCGTCCTGCAGTCATTGAATCATTGCACTGAATCACAGCCATGTTGGCAGGATCCCATTCTGAGGAAGTTCACAGTACTGTCAAACACCTGCTGTTGCCATTGAATGGTATTATGCAAGATCTGAAATTCTATTTATCGAAATCCCTATTTGATTTCTTTCCCCCTCCTTTTCAGTCACTAGTCTCAAATGACTGCAGCAAAACCTATTCCCGAGAGCATTTTAATTCAGTCTGATGCCAGGATACCAGTTCTCATGGGGTGAAAATCTGCTCTTCTTCGTGCTGATGCAGAGATGCCAAGGTAGCGCAGGATACAAAGACACACAATCATTTCTACAGCATGCGCTCTGCAGAGTTACTCAGGTACGAAGATCAAACAGATTTTGACTCACAGAAGGCCAACCACCTTTTATTTCCCTTGAAAGCCCTAGTTGTACAGCCTGGTGGGAGAGGCCACGGCTATAAATAGATTTTATTTCCTAGTCTTCTTAGAGATAGTGGTTGTTTCAAGTTTGAGCCACCATGATGGGAAGCTTGGCTTACACACACCTAGGAAGTGAACAATGCCAGGTTATGAGAGTTAGAGAGCAAGTATATTCTTCTTTCTTTTAGTTTATGAGATATAGTAATTTAAAGTGGTATTGCACTGGCATGACCCATACCTTCTGTCCTGCCATACAGACCATTTCACCTTGATGTTTCGGGGCTTTTTCTCAAAAGCAGCAGCTTCACTCTGTCCCTTTGGCTGTACTCCCAGCCCAGCTTGCATCAAGCATCTCCGGCACATCCCTGCTCCAGGGCAGCCCCAGCCATCCCAGCTTTCCAGCCACCTGCATCATGACCAAATCTTCTCCTTCTTTTTATTTCTATGGGCCTGCCATTCTCTTTCCCACAATCTTCTAATTTTGGATATTCTGTTCTGCAAACACCACTCCCTGACTGACTGTTTCCTCAACCAATGAATCTTCTCTCTGCACATAAAAGGTCTCTTCCTGTCCAAACTAAAATACCGATTTGGTTAGCAATTCATGAGGAGATGTCAGCGAGTTATGCCAGACTGCAACAGAGCTCTTCCTGTCAAAGCCCAGTCTTCCCTGCTGGTTCTTTCTTAAGCCATTGGATAACACTGTTACCTTGCATCAAGCTCACAGTCTGTGCGTGAGCTTCTCTTTAGCTTGTTGCACCCATCTCCTACCTTAAAGTTTCACCACTTTTTTTTAAAGTAAAAGTAAAATCTAGACTTGCTTACCTAGTTACACAATAAAACTCTCAACCAGGAGCTCATTAACTTGGGTGTCAGTTCTTGCAGCATCCTTTCCTTTGGCGCTAACACAATCTTGCCTTGAAAGTATTCCTCTGAGCACCACTGCAAAAATCATTTTTGTAGCCTGTCTGTTTGCTCATGTCACCTCTCATTGTGAATCCCTCCAGTGGCTGCCTTTTCTCTGTTGTGTAAAGATATTGCTTGTCCCTGTGCTGTCATTTTCTTTTTAACACTTAAAGGGTGATTTCTGTGTCCCATTTGCCCATGGCTCTCATCTCTGCTGCCCCCTTTGAATCTCAGACAAGTCCCTTTTCTTTCATACCATATTCTCCCCCATGGTAACACTTGGAGTTTCAAACAGCATGTCCCCAAACAGGTGTAAAAAATGCCTTATTTTTGCCCTTGAAATCCTTCCTCTACACTTGCCTTGCATAGGAGAGTTACAAAAGCCTTCATATAGTTAGGCTGGCAACAAGTTCTTCACGATGACCAAGAATCCCTCTCCAGCTGTACATTTCCCCCTTCCTTTCACAAGAAGTCACCATCTCTTCAGCAGATTGTGACACAATAGGATTTAACAACAAAGAAAAGTTTCAGATAAGTATCTTTAAAAGAAACTAAACCAACCAACAATCAAACATTAATAAAAAAAAGCCCTATGAAAAACTGCAAGCCCCACACACAGTTCTACACATGTATTTTAGAACGGAGCCTCAAAATAAATTTATATTTGTAGGAGGGATGTGACAGAACCTGCAACTGGGGTAAGAGATTGGTTGCTGGGATATCAGCAATGCAGAACTGTGTCCAAAGCCACTTGCTCCTCCCAGTCACGTGTAGAGCCTGTGGCAGTGTGAGGGCCTGGACCCCTCTCACAGGTCCCCAGTTAGTGCCAAGCACTCAGGCATTAATCATCTGCACACTTGCTGTCTTCAAGCTGATACAAGCTATTCACTTCTAAACTAAGAGCTTGGAAACAATGGCTTTTAAAAGCAGGAAGCAAGATAGTAATTAACATGACCTGTCTATCACCCAGATTATTAAACTGCATTATAAATGTTTTGTTGCTGAAGATTAATTATGTAAATCTTCACAGGAGTCTTACACAACTGAAGGAAATATTAATGTTTGTTCATCAGCTCTGATTTTTAGCTCTCAGCTGCTTTCTAAAGGTTGTTGGAGTTCTAGTCTGCTATCAACATCACACAATTACCATTAGCAATAGCCCCAGTGCTTCGTGCTGCATGTAGCTAATAGCTGTGTGCGCACGTGGTTGACTAGAGCTTGTAACAGAGATTCCGACAGACACTGTCTGAACCTACTGACATGGGAGGTCAGGAGCTGCAGCTCCGGCTGTGGTCACATCCACTGTAACCTGCTCCTAATTCTGTCACCAAGAATTGCCAGGTGGTTCACAGAAAAATATTGCTTAGTGAAAAATAAAACCTGAATTTTTAAGACCATTGGAACATTAAAATATTTTTTTATTACTTTTTCACTCTGTAACACAGATGCCATTCAGAAAAGCAACTTTTAAGTCTTGTGTGGACTTCTTAGAGCTTTTTATGCGCTGCTGGCAAGCAGAATCAGCTGAGAAGTATTATTTCTGCTGAAATTTTCGTGAAGTTCAATGCAATTACCTTCAGCACGTCCAAAACTCATAGGCTCAATAGAAAAAATGTTTTGGCAAGATGGTATTTTGTCAATAGCAAAGTGCTAACATGAACCTGTGTCTCGAGGACCTTGTGGAAATGTGATAATGTGTTCAAGCTCCAGCTTCAGTTTTTGCCACCAGCACCTCCACTTCTCAAAGTCACAGGATTCTGCAACCCAAGAGCTCTCCTGGACAAAAAAGGAAGCTGTGGTGCAGGTGGAACATTCCATTACAAAAGCACAGTAAGAAACCAGGAAAAAAAGTTTGAACAGGGAGCAACTCTGCATTTTAAGTTACAAGGGAGGGTGAGCATAGTTGGCCACACAGTTTCAGATTCAGGATTTCTCTTTTGTACTCTAGGCCTCACAGCCATTTAACAGTTTATCTTTGCTGTAGAATTGAGATTTTCTTCTAAAAAATGAATCACTTTTACTAGAGCTAACCATGGGACTATTACACGACAAACCTGTATCTTGTTGATCCCACATATCTCAGTACATTGTTGACCCTGAAAAATAAAGGCAGAAATAAAAGATATCATTGATTTTCAGTCCTTCCCTAATGATCATGTTAACAGAAAAACCCAGCTACCTTGTTTGTTTTATACAATCTCCAAGCATCTCTGTGCCTCCTCAGGTGCCAAACCCAGCACTTATTAACACCCTGTTCCCCTGGGCTCCTTGTGGAACACTTGGTTGCTGCTGCTAGTGGATTTCAGGCATAACTGCGCAAAATTAAAAAACAAGCGTGTTAAAAAAAAAAACCATGCAAAATTAACATGTGAACAAACAACAGGGACCACTCAACTGATTATATTTTCACTGTCATGTTGTATTAATTAAAGCTTCCCATCCTGTAATTAAAATGAAGCAGCCAGAGAAACTCCACCATGTTATGCAGGGTAGCTGAATCAAAGGTTTGCTCTGAGGGGTTTACAATTATGCTGCCAGGTAGTACCCAGGGCTTTGAGTGAAGAGATCATCCTGACCAATGGCATCCAGAGCTTGGATCCAGATTTCCGTGAAGTATAGGCTTGTGACCCAAGGTTTTGTTCTGGCTCCATCTTTAATTAGAACCTGCTTTGGTTTTCCCTAACTCAGCTGCAATACTTGGCATGGACCTCCTGCATATTTACATGACAACTAATGAGGATTTTTATTAAACTTGAGCCTTGGCTGGGTGGGAAAAAGGAACAGCTTTTTAGCATCAGATGGAAAAGACTTTTGCCTCTGGAATATTTCTCAGCACGGAGCAAAGAACTGGGGGAGGAGATGGCGATAGGAATGCTGTCAGTGCTGCCACTAATGGGGCCTGCCTGGGGCACACTGTTTGGTATCCCTTGGAAGGTGACCTTGACTGCTAACATTTACATTTTAGCAGCCATTTGGCATATTTGATTGTGTCTACAGCAGAAAACCACACAATTCTCTGAGAGACATGCAGCTCAGATCAATGTCTTCAACGCCGCTGTCTCCCCTGTCCTGCCATTCTCTGATGTTTGCTATTTAGTCTGAAAGTGCAGGCTACAAGAACACCACGGCACTGCCCCTTCTTATTAATGTGGAGAATCGATTCCATCAAGCACCGTCTATACAGGCTGACTCAAGGCACAATCTGCAAATTAAAGGCCTTCTCAAAACAATTAAGTAGTTGAAATTGGTAAGAAAAGTGCTCGTTGTCCAATGAACTAAACAGCTGGCCATTATTATTTGCCTTTGGTGTGATTTATCAGCCTTGGACATGTGGGAGAGACTGTAGGTGTCTGCCAGAGGTATTGCTGGGTCAGATCCCAGAAAGCTTTGTGACTGCAGCTCCTGTCATTTCCTTACCCAACAGGATCTGTCTTGCAGAAGGTGGGGATTTGACAATAACTCCCAGTCCTTTCTGCCGCATGTTTCAGAAGCTCAGCAGATGGCTGTGTGCTCCTACCACCTCGCCAAAGGGTGCTGTCACCCTTCCAAACACAGGGCATTAGCACCTCCGAGGGACAGGCCAACCCACTGATGCTGATGTGCTTTAATTCACAATATCAGGATGGCTAAGAGCACACATGGGGCTAGATAGGATGGCTTACCAGATGGGTGGCAATTTGTTGAGCTGCAAACGCTTTCAATTGAGTAATCATAAGCTAAGGTCTTCAGCCAACATGAGAGTCATCTGGTTTGTCTTTAATATAATTGTAAAAAAATAGGAAATTAAAATTTTGGGCCATAGTGTGTGCCAATCCTTTTATTTACTTCAAAAATAAGAATCTCCCTCTGCCTTCCCTCTCTGCTGCTGAAAGTTCAATCACTTATCAAAACAGCGATGCCCTTTGTCCGGTACATTACTGTAATGCTAAAACATATGTTATATTAAATATTAACCAACTGTTAATTGGAGCATCATTTGGCCAAGGAAAGAGGTGGCTTCATATTGTCAATGGTTGTTTTCAGTCTTCTCAGTACTTTGCTCTACAGTTAGCCTATCCTGTTACTCCGTCAGCCTTGAGCTTGAGAAGCATGTTGCATCATCTCCTGAAATCAGTTTTGTGCTCCCGTTTTGCACCTCAGTTTACGTACACTGGGAGTCTCCATTGTGGACACTATTGCCCAGGGTGTGAGCTGATGAACTGAACTCTATATTTCAATTCAGTTTGCCAACTGTCCTCCCAGGTGAACACAGGAAAATCGCTTAATTTACCTTGTGCTTCTGTTTCCCAGGTATAAACTACAGAAGGAAAAACACTGATGCTTAAGTCATTAAGGCTCTCTTCTCACTGCAGGTCATAGGAAGAAATATGCATTGTAAAATCCCATGCTAGAAAATCTTCGTCAAAATCATTGCATCCAGTTATACTGTTGGCAAATTCTTAAATATGAGATTGGTTCATTCAACACACCTGGAGATGATGAGTGGCCTACAGGCTACAATTACAGTGTGAGATGAATAACTGTCTGATTAATTGAACAGCGGTGATTTTTCAGAACAAGCTGTGTAACACACCTTCATTTGCATGGCAGAAACCTCAGGCCTTACAATATTTTCCAGATTCCTGAGCAAAACCAGCTTCTCGCTGAGAGCTGCAGTTGGGGCAGCTGCAGGGAGGGACCAGTTGGAAGATCTGCATAGCTTAAGGAATGACAGAAGTCCAAACTGCTAGGGGAAAGGACAGTGCACACTGGAAACTCTGACCATACTGCAGTCTGGTCCTTCTTTATCGTTCCAGTAGGGACAAGATGTAGAAGTTAGCAGTTGAATTAATAATTAACATTCCCCAAGCTTCTTGGATGTGGTCCTGTTTTTGCAGCTTCAGATATACCAAACTGGGCAACCTCTAGTCTCACAGATCTGGGCCTATGGCCCATGTTTCCCCAAAATCCTAATGGTACTGGTAAAAACTCTGAGGCTTCAGAGCAGAAGTCACTCATCGGCCACTCAGGCTTGGAAAGAAACTCTCTCAATAAATAGTTAGTCCCCAGACTGGGAGCTCTCCTTAAAGCACTAAGTACCTGTCTTACCAAGATAACTGAGTGGGGTGGATGAGGGTGCTCTGTTCCTGTCATCTTCAACACCTCCATAAATGTCTTGGATGCAGGACTGGAAGGAATACTAAGCAAGTTCACAGATGATACAAAACTGGGAGGAGTTGTGGACTCCCTCAAAGGCCAGGAGGCCCTGCAGAGATACAAATTAGAGGACTGGGCAATGACAAACCACATGAAGTTCAACAAGGGAAGGTGCAGGACTCTGCACCTGGGATGGGGCAATCCTGGATGTATGGACAGAGCACGGAGTGAGATGCTGGAAAGCAGAGCCGTGGAAAGGGACTTCACATTCCTGGTCAAGGGAAAGTTGAACATGAGGCAGCAGTGCCCTGGCAGCCAGGAGGGCCAACCCTGTCCTGAGGGGCATCAGGCACAGCATCACCAGCCGGGCAAGGGAGGGGATTGTCCCGCTCTGCTCTGCACTGGGGTGGCCTCACCTCGAGTCCTGGGGGCAGTTTTGGGTGCCACAATGTAAGAAAGAGATTATTAGAGAGTGTCCAAAGTAGAANTGGATTAGAAAAAGGTTCTTCAGCCAGAGAGTGGTTGGGCACTGGAACAGAGTCCCCACGGCAGTGGACACAGCACCAAGCCTGACAGAGTTCAAGGAGTGCTTGGACAATACTTTTGGGCACATGGTATCATTCTTGGGCATGGTCCTGTGCAGGGCCAGGAGCTGGACTCGATGATCTTTGTGGGTCCCTTCCAACGCAGCATATTCTGTGATTTTGTGCAAAGTCCACTACCCCTGAATTAGAAAGAACAGGTATAGGATGAGCCTCTTAGTATTCCCTTCCCTTCATGCTGCCCTAAAAGATGGATGAGAGAACTACTGAGGCACCTCTCTTTGGGCCTGGGCTGACCGTCCTGGCCATACGGCAAGGCTTGGCTACCAGCTTCAGAGCTGAACCAAGGAGAAATGCTGATGGCTGCAGCCAGGAAACAGTGAGGCACTATGGTCTGAAGAGTTATCCCAAAGTTAGAGTCACTGAGGAGCAGCCTGATCCACAGAGCCTGTGTGGCCAGATCCACCATTAGCACAGTTCTAGATTTGCTTACTCAACACAAGCTGTTACAGGAGGGAGACATTAAAGATTAGCCTGCACATTTCAAAGTCTGGAAGACTGGGTTTTTTTCTGTCTTAAAGAACTCAAAAGGTCTGTTCTGTTTTGCAAAGAGTTAATTCTCTGTTAAGAAAAATAATGCATAAAAAAAATATTTTCATTGTGCAGGCCCCAGGTTTTTGAGATGCTTCAGTGGGCTACTGGGAAATCTCTTTAGGACAGAGTCTGGCTGAGCTGTCAGATTGACTGCTAGAGGCACAGCTGAGTTTCAAATGGACGAGCAGTGTGCGTGCGAGACGCATCCCAGAAAAGGAGGATATTTGACAAGTGAAGTGTCTTTATTTTATGATGGAGAACGAACAGGAACATCAGACAGGTAAATCGGCCTGCCAAGCATGAGCGTTCCTGACTGACAGGCTCATCACCAGCCCTGCCTGCTCAAGAGGATCCAGCATTCATTCCAGTGAAAAGCAACTGTTTAAACCGTTGTTTGCTGACTTTTCATTACTGATTATAATTGCCATGTGCAGGTTCAGAAGAGCAAAGGGAAGCAAAGGGAAGGCAGAGGGGAATGGGAAATGATTCTTCTTGAACCAAACAGAAATGAAGGAAGCTGGAGAAAGTGGAAAAAAAGCCTCCAAATGGTCAGAATAATAACCAAACAATCTGAGGCAGAGAAGCAGGACTAACATTGATGTTTATCAAATTTTAGTCATTAAAATCACAAAATACCAATTAGAAGATATGTCAAGGATTGACTCCTACTAACATGCTCTAGCAATGCAAGCATCTTTATATTAGAAATTTTGAAAACATAGCCCTGTAATTTGAGATTATTTACTACCGTGTTACCATACAAACATGTCTAATTAAGCATTTTGCTGAGTGCTATGGTAAAGATGTCCAAATAAACAAATGGACTAGAAGGAGAGCATGAGGACGTTGGATAGTGTGACATAAATTGTTTACCCATCTGAGTGCGAAATGCCTTCTTTAGTCACAAGTGCCAAGGCCACTAGTGAATGTGTCCTTTCATCCCTGAATGGGTGAAGAAAAAACCTTGCAGTACAACATCATGTATTTTGTATGGACTGTATTCAGCAAAGTGTTTAAACATGTGCTTTAATCTATTACTATTCAGCAGTTAAGTACTTAACTTGTACTAAAATCCAGGAGAAAAGATGCGCTGAATCAGACACTATACACTGAATATTTTAAAGCAAAACTATTTTGGCAATGCTTGCAAACACTTTTAAAACTTTACTGGGACCATTTTGAGATCTCTGTACTTCTCAGGCTCTGGTTACTGTAAGGTGAACTGTACACAGCTCAGAAGGAAAAAAAGATTAAACTTAATTAATCCAAAGTGATTCAGAAAATGTCCAGAATAATTTTCCTGTACATAGGAAAAGGTCTTAGTTTTGAAGTCTGCTATTTGGAGAATATTCAGGGCTAAAGACAAAAGTTAAATATCTCATCAGAAGTTTTTGATGTTCCCCTTTCCACCACTGTTATAAAGTTCACAATTCTAATCAGTAAAATTATAAGGTATTTGATCCTCAAGCAAGGCTTGGCACAAAACTGAGCCCTGCATGCAGCAGCAGTGAAAACAGAATAACCCCAGGGGTGAGAGCAGGGAGGATCTTTGGAAAGAAATAAATAGGCAGGATATCCAAAATGGCAGCAGCTGGAAGCTGCTCCGAGGTGGGATGTCAGGATGAACCCCCTGGGAGATGCGATACCGCACACAGGGCAGGGGAGGAGGTCAAATGTGCAAGGCCCTGTAATTTGTCAGACGGCTAACACCATCATTACCTGTGTGTGTGTGCACGGGGCATGCTTGCCGATAAATTACACTCACAAATTTCCAGGCTAAATGTGCTCTTATTGGCAGCCCAGAGCACTGCACCCCCCCATTAGGAGATATTGTTTTATAATGGGCAATAAAAGTTAGCTCTCACAGCGTGAGCCTGAAAAAGAGTCACTGCTGAAATTAGCAGCAATGTCAATAGTTTGGATTTTGCTGCATATTACCTATTTTTCTTTTTTCTGACATCACTGGGAGGAAGAGCATAGGAAGAAGTGTGGGCTTGAAAACGGATGTAGAAGTGGAGAAGGGGTCTGAGGATGGAGCAAGGGAGAGGAAAAAGGGAGAAGAAAAGGTCCCTTGTTACTATTGTGACCCAGTAACAGACACACCAGCCTCAAACAGCGGGCATCGCTGGCAGTAGCCAACATCTTAGCAACATCATTGAAAGAAAGGAGGTGAGAGGACAGAAAAGGGAAAATTCGAGTCCTCCTGTTCCCAGTGGAGACAGGATCAAGCCTGTAAGGAAGGAAAACCAGCAGCCACTTCCATAAGGTGACTTCAGGGAGGAGATCTGTCCCATCACCATGCTGGGTCCAAGAGCAGCATGTGACTTATCACAGCTGTATTGCCCTGGCTTTCCCACAGCCCTCCCAGGCTAAGGATGAAGGCTCTCTTTGGCAGCTGACAGCTGCCACTCCCAACCAAGGGAACCAAGGAGTTGCAGAAGATGCCACTTGTCCAAATTAGATAAAGCCAGAAGCCTTGGCAGTGGCACTGTCACTCCTCATGAATGCACGCTGTTGTGCCTCAGTCACAGTGAGCCTGCCTGGAGTGGGAATAGGAGAGGGTGGCGAACACAGCAAAAATATCAACACTGTGAAATTTAAACGTTTAAATTTTCATACATAAGCTGCATCTAGTGCTTTCCTAAGAGTCCAATACTCCTGTTTCTCAAGACCCCTGCCTTGTTACTCCCAGAATAGCCGTCTCTTTATACCCTGTTGAAAAACATCAGCTGCTGCACTAGTACCTCCTCTGATAATCAATGAAGAGAGCTAGCATTGAGATGGCAGAGAACAACTGCAAGGTAATGTACACTGAGAGACACAATTTGAATTACCCATATGCATTGCTGGGTTCTGAATTATCTGTAACCATTTAGAAAAAAAAAGGCCCAGGCAGCTTACCGAAAACTTTGCTATTTCATGCTGATTGCTGTCTCAGACTCTGTGAGGGAGAATTTTTAGCATTATTTTTGTGCCATTATATAAATTGAAGACCTTTGTTCCATTCTGGTTATTTCAGATCGAAAAAGAGATATGGTAAAAATAACAGGGGCCTGGGGACAGGTGACAAAGAGGATTAGAGGGATGGAAAAGCCAGTGTGTAGAAGAGATTGAGACGTAGGATTTGTCACAGTTCCAGGGTTAGCTGCTCCTCTGACCTCTTCCTAGTATAGAGGCATGCTCTGCTTCTTCAGGCTCCTGTGGGAGTCTGTCTATCTGCCTGTCCTTTCCCTGCTAACAGCTCTCTGACAGCTTAGTGAACATGTCTTTCAAGGAACTTGCTTTTTAATGTCCAGCATTCTTGGGATCTTTTGACTCCTGGACTTGGCAAAAGAAATTTATAGCTGGACTCTGGAAATAGCATCCTCCCAACTCTGACTGTTTTGTCATGACCCCTGCCATGCTAATTGCTAATCTGGAGGCACTGTGCAGCCTTCCAGCTAGTTCCCTGCTATTAAACTGAGCCAGCGTTTACCTAGAGCAGTGCCCACTGCCGCTCCATCACATACCTTATTCTTAGCGACTTAAAAGCAGCCCTGCATCCTCCACACCGTGGTTCAGTGATGGTGACACATACTTGAAGCTTTTTTCCCTTTTTAAAAATGGGGGTTATGTTTCTTCTTTTCTGGTCAGAGGGAACTTCACCAGACCTCCATGACTTCTCAAATATGATGGACAGTGACTTAGCAGCTTCCTCCACCGGTTCATTTATAACTCATGCATGCATCTCATCAGGTTGTGGAACCAATCATAGAATCTTAGAATTGTTAGGTTTTGAAGGGACCTCAAAGATCACCCAGTTTCAAACCCTCCTGCCTCCTCTTATTTACCAGGATGTTAGATGTTAGCCTGCTGCCATCAAAGGTAAAGCAGGCACTGAAGAGTGAAGAAGTGATCAGCAATTTTGCCAATATTTAAACCTTCTGGTTCTAAATGCCCTGGTCTGTGAATGATTTTGTACCCTGACTTGGTGTCAGTTGGTCTCTCAACTGCCCAAGAGAAAAAGCAAAGTGGCATAGGTCCACTTTTGGCTCCCATTTGCTTACACATATCAAACATCAAGCTGATGCCACTGAGGTGTGAGTGAATTTATTCCTAGGAAAGCAACTAAGAAAAAAAAATCCAAAAAATCTCCTTGTAGGGGCAACCAACCCTTGTGAAGAGTTAATGGAGAGAGCTGTTTCTGTAAAAAATAAAGAATGAGTTGTACCTTCAAATCTCCTCAACTATGGAAATGTAAAAATCTCCTCATTTTTCATTTTTTTGTATTTATAAGCCTGTTTTGCAGAACTGCCCTTCTTTTATACAAACACCACGGTACATACCCTTCCTTCCTTTGCTGTCATAAATTATCTTGTGGATATGCTCTGTGAAGTTACTAACTGTACTTTTTCTATTCATCTTGGCTCTAACTTTTTCTAGATTGCGTCTCCTTGCCAATCCATCTTAGGCAAGTGAGAGAGAGCTTTGGTCAGGGCTCTTCTCCCCTCAAGGGTGCACCACTCTGTAAAGTGTCTGTAACAATGCACCTTTTAATGATGCTCCCCTTTGGCTTTTACTGGGCTCATTGCAAGGCTAGTACTCCATTTTCCTGTAATAACTCAACTGCCACCAGGTTGGTGCTCCTGACAGTTACATCCTTTCCGAGACTTTTCTGACTTGCCCCATCGGGAGCAGGGAGATGCAAAGCGACTGCCATGCTCTGGGGAAGTGATAAGGGCTCACCTCTTCAGTGACCTGGAGTATTTCCACTGGGGATACGATCAGCAGCAGCCAGCAGAAGAGCACATGAATTAATGCTCCCTGCAGCTCCCTGGGGTGGTATTATTCACTCGTTTCCCTGCACATCTTCCTGCAGACCTGAGCACATGTATAGTTTGTGCCATGTTTACCATCTTAACCTCTTCCTTTAGTGGACTGTATCAAAATAGAGTCAAAGAAAATTCATTCCCTATACTAGATGCTAATACAAATAAGAGAACTCTTCAGCTGAGTGAGTTCAGATGGTAAAATAATTGGTGTAACTATACTCAGGAAGAATATATGCATGCAGGATGCAGTCAAAACATTTATGCCCTTTACCTCCAAAGCACACAACTCTACCCAATAATCTACAAGAGCATTTTTGCAGACTCAGCCAGTGGAAAGAACTGATAAACACTTGAGTGACCCTCATGTATATTTAATCTGGTAGGCAAGAGTGATGAGTGCACACACACACACACAAACGCATATGTACCTTCTTCTATTGCTATACAGTACTTCTGATGTATTTTAAAATATTAGAGACTATACAAGCACCTCCCTACCTTGCATACCAGAATGAGAGGGACAAGGAGGAGCAGCATGATAAGGCAAAGTCCATGCATGAAAATATAATATCTGAGATTCTGTTTTATTTTCACAGGTCAGTACCTGATTTTGGTAAAATATGTTAGGAGGCTAGTGTCCTCCCTCACCCAGATGGGCTCAGGCATGCCTGTTTCAGAGATGAAGGCAACGCTCGCAGGGTAGGACAGAATTCAACAGCAGCCACATCAAGAACAGAAACCAGTATTGTGTTGAAAACAGAATAAAGCAAAACAAAACATCCTTCTCTGAACAGCAGGACACAGAAATGTGAGAATATCCCTTCCTGGGAACATTTAGCTTCCCTTCCCTTCCCTTCCCTTCAAGTCTAGGACCCTCGTCCTCATCCTGAAAATTCCTGAATCCACAAGTTTAGCAGTAGCAGTCTTTCTCCCCCTCTTTTCCCCACTCTCCATCACTTTATATAACAATTAATCACCTATATTGCAGGGCATGTTACATCTGGCATGATGATATTTTGTATATTGATAAAGCAGGCAAGACCACATAGATATTCCACTGCTTCCTGTTTCCTTAAATATGAGGTCTCAAAAAAATCTTGAAAATTAAAGTGATGGGCTGAGACTGTAAGACCACCATGGCTGACATAGAAGTGCTGTGACTGACTGAAGTCGGAGTCTCCCTTGCAAGGCCCAGGCACCACCCTCCCCTACTGCATCCTAGTAAGCAAGGAAAGTAGTCAGCCATAAGTGAAATCTAGGAACTAAACACCTGGGACAGAACATCATTTTTCCTAGGGACACTGCACTATGATCCTGAGATTTTGCTGAAAGAAAAAGGTTGAGCCTCTTCCTTTGGACATGGTCAGTGGAGGAATGGCTATGGTGAGACTGCCTTCACTGGCCTATTCCCTGGTGACCTTGTCAACACAGGATATGCAGAGAAGGGCAATAGTAGTTCCTGACTTGTGAATGGTTACAATTCTTCTCAAGTTTGATAAACCTTAGGGCAAAATTTTCCACTAATAACAGATGAGTGCATGCAAAGCTGGTAGCCTCCAAAACTAGGCGTTTGTATCCCCCCTACCAAGACTCAGTTGGCAGCTACAGACACAAAGAGCAAATTTTAGGGACGTGCACCCTAGAAAATCTAGGAAAACTGTAGTGCACTTTCTCATCCTTGAAGAGCTGAATCCATTGCAAACAGGGATCAAATTGCTGATATGCAATATTCTTACTTAAGGGAGAAAAAGAAACACTCTGACAAGGTAGAGTTGCAATAAATAATTGCTAAAAAATATCTACATCTCGAACAAATTGCAGTCTTCTGGAGGAGGCTGGTGGGTTGCTTTTCCCATCACGCTGTAACCTTCCCTCTCAGTCTGAGACTATTAACTTCTGACAAGGTGTGAGGCCTGATTTAGACTGATCTGATCTGATGGAGTGACCTATTTCTATTGCCTGCTCCCTCGCTCCTCCTGCTGCTCACCTCTCTGATGGCCACTCCGGCTCACTCCCACAGCTCTGCTAGCAGCTTTTGTATTTCAGCTCTTGGAAGAGTAACCATAATGATGAGAACTGGACATGGTTTCTCAGCTCACAGGAATTTTTAAAGCCATTTCTCCTGTCTCACACGCCTCACAGGAAACTCTTAGGCAATCCCTTTTCCTTTCTTCACTTAATGTTATGACTACCATTGTAGCAGAAATGCCCCTCAAACATGTAAAACAATCTGGCTACATGCTAGCCAACCATTTCTTGACACTTTTTCTCCCTTCTCTCCACCTGGTGCCAGCTGAGGGTCTCTTCTCCTGTGAGATCCCCACCCTGGGAACATGGAGGGGCTGTGGGAAGCAGAGTGGGATGGGCATGTCTACACTCTTGACTTGGACTGCAGAAGGCTGCACATATTTGGGTAAGTCTTTTTCTAGAGAAACTATGCAGCGTCCTGTCTGGCTCGGAACTTGTCCGTTCTTGGACTTCTTTTATGACTCGCTGTGAGAAGCAAGCCAAAAGCTGCAGAATTTTTGGGATTTTGCACATCTTTTTTTTTCCCTTGGGATTAATCTTTTTCTTTTATTTGTTGGTGGGTTTTTTGTCTGCACTCTGCAAGCTATTGCCCTTTTCAAACTGCTTGACAGAACACTGCTTCGTGACACAATGTCGACAAGCAAAATATTGAATGGTTAAATGATATTTTCTAAGACAATATGGGACAGCTTATCACCAGGAAATGGACCATGGCCAGGGACACTGGGAGAAAAACCATCACCACCCCAAGTCAATGCTGGCACTTGATATAGCATTAGGACTTAGGGTTCTAATTGTCTTAAACCAGTATTTTGTGATCTAAGAGATATAATGAAAAGGTTTAGATTTTTTACAGCTAGTCTTTATACTAGGACAAGCTGAAAGAGCTTGGAGTTTTGCTATTGATTCTGACCTAAAGTGATATTGATATGAATTTTAAATGCTGCGTTTAGATAAAGAGGGTGCAATAATCAGTTCAAATATAGTCTATTAGTGCTTGTTCAGGCAATTTTGTATTGTATAACATGATAAAAATTGGACAAGACCTTATTTGGTTTCTGTGTTTGAAGCTTTAGGAGGTATGTGCTTTTTATGTTCTCATGTCTAATCAATACATCCTGGTTTTTTTGGATGGGTCCCAGAGTCACTGCCTAAGGACTGATGGAGCTTAAATGCTGGGACTTTACTTCATAGTGCTGTTTTCCCTTCCATTTCTGTATAATCACTGTCATTCTGGAGGGACAAGGTATTGTGTATCGAGGACTATATTCACAGGCCTTTTGTGTTTGCCTTCATCATGATAATAACAAAAGTACTGGTGGTAGCAATAACACAAGCAGTAATAAAAATATAAATGCATGTCCTGAATAGCACCCTATTGTGTCTGAGCTCTAATCTTTGTAAATGCTGATCATCTTTTGTCTTCCTAGAGCTAGAAGATGCTTTACTGTTTCAAGTTTTTCTGCACAGAAACTCCTTTCAAGGTTGAGACATTGTTGGAAGCTAACAATGGTGGCTTTGAAATATATCATTTAAGCTGGAGAGTGACAAACACCGTACCCTACTCCTGGGAGAGTAGCTGTGCTTTCACTTAATGAGGTAGCTGAAGACATCTCTGGTCCTTTTCCTACTTTGAGCCCAAATGCCAGAGGCAAAATGGTGAGCTTTCCTTGCATGTGTGCAAGGATTTCAAGCTCTGTGTCTCTATGCACTTGCAGCTGTCACCTTTCTGGAAAGGTCATTTTGACTTGCATAGTTATTAAATCCTGTCTCCTTTGTTCTACCCAGATCAATCCTAGGCCAATGCATTGACGAAGCGATGTCTGATTCTTTGTAAAATGGAGCATGATGGCAAATACTGTTGGTGGGCGAAGGCAATTTAAGCTTGACTGTATCCTGCTTCCTTTTGAGAGCAGGGCATCTCTTGGTGGCTGGGTAGCTGGGTCTCTGTGACCATTATGCCTGTCAGTACCACAAAGGGCAGCATAGTAAGAGTACACCTGTACCAGTTATGATAACTACCTGGTTCAGTGGCACCGAACAGAGGCAGACAGAGAAGTATCACTTAGTGATTTTTGCATGCATGGTAGCAATGAACTGTCTATCTACCCCAAAAGATGCCTTGACTTGAAAAGCTCATTTGCTTCATAACAATGGCTGTATCTTCTGCACTATTTTCTTTACAATACACAGTTCAAAAAGATTCCTGAAGAGAGACCCTAAGTAGCACCTCTGTGTGTTATATTCAGAGCATATGCTCGAAGAGAATTCTTATAAACTCTTCTTCGTATAGCACTTGGAGAATCAGTACGCCCAACATTCTAAATATAGGGTAAATGTCACATGCACATGGAAGAATTCATCCATGAAATACATTACAGATTTATGATGCACAACTCATTAGGTTTTGTTATCTGATTCACCAAGTTTTCATTGAAGACAGATTGCCAAACAGGAAAAGAGGCAAAGAAAATCCAGTCAATTTATTCTGAAGGATCCATTCTTTCCATAGGACACTGTTTTGGGAGAAGTCTGCTTTAAATCAGGGCGTATGCAATTGGTTAATGCCACAATTTGATTTGATGGTACTTGGTTGTCCTTATCAAATGGTATTTATTTCATCAAAGCAAAGGAAACAGAAACTTGTCCAGAAATTGGAAGCCTTGCTCATTAATCTAATGAGAGCTGTTTTCTCTTCCCATTTCGCTTTCATGCCTGTTGGGGACAAGAAGGCTGTTCGTTTTACCATCGTTGTCCATACAGCTATCCCACACTGCAGAATCCATGATGACTGCATTTTTGAAAGAGTGTCTCCCCAGGGACTGTAATTATTCATCTTTCAGGAGACACAAGATCTATAATACACAAGTGCTGCAGACAAGAACTAGTTTACAGGTTTATCTCATGACTGAAAGTATAATCCATCTTCCCTGGCATGATTTAGGAGGTGCTGCATAAGAAAAGAAAGAAAGTGGGTCAACCCCATTTCAACTTGTATTCCCCTGTTCACATAGGTCTTATTCTTTTAATTTCTCATTGAAGACAATTAACGCCTGAGTGAGCAGAAGAAATGGGCCCTATTTCCTGTATCCTGTAGCACACCTTGTAGCCATTAGGGTTGTGCCTCCACCAGATTTGGACTCCCTGCGAGTTTTCTTGCCCCAGCAGCGACCCAGCCTGGCATCTGCTCTGTTATGAGAAAGCAGAACAAAGAAGCCCTGTTTCTGGTGGAGATAGCGGCTTGGGATCTGGAAACCTTGACAACTTCATGAGGTGAGAATCAAGCTATTAATAGAAAACTTGAGTGTATCAATGGAATTTTCCTAATGTTTACATGGTAGGTCTAAGCCTCTGAACAGGAATTCCAAAATTTCCCATGTTTCTTCTAATGAATGATACCTTAAGACACTTTCTTGTGTCTCATCCTTCCTCTTTTGTTAACAAGTCAGTCATTTCCCACTATCACCACAGAATAGCCCTGTAGCTATCACTGCAACTCCTTTCCCAGGAAAGATTATTCTGAAGATGGGACTTCAAGTAGTTTAAGCTTCTTGGAATGCAATTTAGCATTTAAAGACACTGAAGACACAAGACTGCCATATGTTCATGTATCTGTTTGGAAGTCCAGGTTGGGTGTTCAAAAGAAAACGTGAATGGACATGGCTCCAAACTGAGAATTCATCTGCATAATATGTAATGTGTGACCACGTTGCCTCCTTAGAACTTATTTTTTCACCTTCATCCCCACATATTTCTAATTTCCATATATGCTAAAATCCCCATTGGAAACAACCCATTCCTCTGTGTTTGTTCTCCCCACACTCTACAATAACCATCTGTCATTTCTAAAGTGTAAACATAGCTTGTCTTTTCCATTGCGACATAAAATGTTACTCAACAACCCTAAAATATTTGCATTTTCTATAAAAATCCTGGCCAAATCTACTTTTTGTGGTCTTCCACACAGCCGTGCCTGCTCGAAGGGCACCAAGTACTAAAAAACCTACTAAAGGATTGTTAACAGAGAGAGCACAGGGTCTCTAGCATTGGATACGTTAGGAAGCAGGCATCAGTCCTGGGTGCTCACACAGCAAAGTATTTCAAATACCAGAGTAAGACAGGAACAGCTAAACTGTGCTCCAGACATCTAAATTTAAGGATTTACGTTTCTTCTGATGCAGCAGATGACATTACCAATTCCGAAAGCAACAGAAGGAGCGTACCGCTCTGCCTTGCTTTTGCCATTAGAGATTAAATCAGCTCTGCTGGGTCTTTGCAGATAAAAAAAACCCCAAAAAACTCTCAACAAATCAGTTCAAAATTCAGCGGTGGTCTTAAAGGGCCTAAATCCAACCACCTCAATTTTAGCTGCAGTTTGTGTATACCTCTAAAATATACTAAGATGTGTGGAAACCCTAAATCTAGGGTTCTTTGAACATATAAATCCAAATATCACTGTTGCTCCTTGAGGCTGTCTCTTATTTTGCTAGACAGAATTACTGATTTTAGTAAGGAGCCATCCTTTGAAATCAATATCATGGTCTGGGCAATATTTAGGAAAAACATCTTCATCTCTAATATTTATACTCATTCAATTATGACCATCTGAAGTGAACTAAGTTAAAAATAAGTCTTTTTTTTTACCATTTCACATCAGTGAGTGAGCTGGCTGATTTATATGATCATTGGTATCATCATAGCGTCTAGGAGAACTTGCTTACAACTACCTTAACTTTCCCGGCTCATGTGCACTTCTGGAATATGAAGTTCCAGACACTGGAAGGCTGCAGACACTTCAAGAAAACAATTATAGGCAAAAAAAAACCCCCAATAAATTAATTAGATAGTTTTCATAAGTCTTAAGTCTTGCAACAAGAAATAAGCCACAACTAAATGAAATTTTGGGCTTCACCTACTCAGACTATGTCCATTAAATAATATAGGTCTTCCAGAATCTTACTCATTTATTTATTGCAAAAGCATATTAGGTTTTCAGCTCACCTTCATTTTCATGCAATTTTAGGATGGTAAACTGCAGCAGGAATTGATTTGTCTGGACTTTGCTAATTCTCTGTACCTGCCTCCCATGTTACTATAGTTTCTCCCTGACACCTGCCCTTCTTTGACATTTTTCTGGGAAGCTGACCACTGTGCTTCAATTTATTAAGCCCTCCACATGAATATATCAATTGCCTCCTGGCAACAGGAGCATTCATTATATGTCTTTGGGGGACAGGCACTTTCAAGAAAATTTTCTGCGTGAGGGATGCCGTTGGCTCTTTACAAAGGAGGACACTTTTACCCTTTCTTTCATCAAAATTATTCAAAGGCAGAAATACTGACATTTCTGTCAAAATGGTTGCTCACCAAGAGATGAAGGGGCAGTTGTAGAAATGACATGTACAACAGTTGTGCCCCAGCTTTTCAGAGCAAAAAAAATGTCTCTTGAAGGGGAAAAGCATATATACATGACTCTGTGCCTCTGATACTTTGTGGGTTTGGCTGTGAGATTTGCTTGAAGCCCTGATGAAGCCCAGACTCCCAGACCTCAGGGGCATGCTCACTGGTTTCTATATTCTAACACTTGCTTGCTTGAAGGAAAACAGCAAACTTAGTCTTACCAATGATTTTAAAGAACTGAACTGGGATGTTCGGGATATTATTAGAGGACTAGACACTAATTCATAGACAAGTGTGCTCTCAATGCAAATCTGTGAGTGCCAAGAGGATCCAATCATTGCAGGGCTCAAAAAATGCATTCAGATGACTGTAAATTAAAAAACATAATTTTTTTTAAAAATATACATTGTAAAATTGACTCTAACAGGATACTTCAATTTCTGGGCAGCAGGACACCTCCATTTCTGGGCACCAGGACACAGAATGAGGAACTGATGAGCAGAAAGGAGACAGGTGGTCAGTAACAAGACAAAATGATGTGACACTGTATCTGGAGAACTTGTAATCCAGATTTGGAGTCATATAAAAGCTTAAACATAAAGTGGGAAAGCTGAGACAGAAAATGCCCTGGCAGACATTAACTTTTGAAGCCACAAGACTGCTTGTGCCAACACTCCAGGTCTCACTCCTTTAGAACCCTTTGCACACAAAACCTACCTCACAGCTGCCTCCATTGTTCCCTTACTTCCCTGATCTCTTGTGAGAACATCCCCAGGATGTCTGGCAAAGAGCAGATCCTGTCTGTGCAGGGTGTTAGTCAGCTGCTGGCTTCCCCGCTCCTGTGCAGCTTGCAATCAAATTTAAAGAGAAGTCAAGGTTGTTATAATGAATTATACTGGGGAGACAACAAAGGTAGATTGTAATAAATCCATGCTTTTAGTGGCCAGTGCTGAAAGTTTCTTCCCATAGCATGTTCCTACAGCATTGAGCAGGATGGTGCCTGGAATGAGGACAGGATATTCTGCTAAGGAGGCTGTGATGGTGGGCAGCAGGAAAGAGAGGCTTGTCCTGGATGCCAGGTGAGGTGAAACCCCTGGAGAAGCAACAGGAAGGAAACTTTGTTCCTTCTTGGCAGCAATGCAGCATGGCAGAGACCATGAGCACAGAATGGGCAGCACCACAGGGCAGATGAAGAAATATCTGGGTAGACAACAAGAACTGCCTGTAGCAGGAAGCAAAGGTTTGGGCTCGTAGAAGAAAGGAGACTTTCCTAAGAATCTAGAGAGGACCATAAGAAATTCATAGATCTTGAGGAAAAACTGAAAGTTGCTGGACAGAGTGAAGAGTGAGGAAACTTCTATTAACCAATTTTGCTTTCAAATGTTTTATTTAATTTGTCTCACCCATCAATATCTTGGTTTGTTTCGCTGCTCTTTTCTTGTTGTGGTTCAATTTGTTTCAGGGGGTTGTTTTATTTATTTGTGCACATCTGTGTAAAAAAAGCATGACTTTGGATCTTGGATACCTTTCTTCTCTATTAATATGCTTGCCTAAAAGAAAATGAGAGGTGGGTCCTTCTGAAAGTGTCAGCTATTGTTGGGCCAACCCAAAGATACAACTGATAGAACCAAAAATAAAGCCAAATCAAACCACCTTTGCAAAGCTGTACATCAAAGAGCACATAGTAACAGATGAGTAAAGCTTTTCAGCAACTTGCCACTATGAGTTAACCCAGTAATATACCAAATCTAGAAATACCCACCATTTCACAGGCTGTTGGATCTGTTTTAAACAGCAGATAACTGAGGAAAAAAAGTAAGACAGGATGAGGTATCCATTCATGCATTCTTGGAAGGGATCAGTCCGTGGGTATTAAGTCAAAGGCCATATGTGTGACGATACAGTGAAAGTGATTTTTTAAGACAAAATATGGGCTTAGATACCTTGCTGACCACCCATTTGTGGTTAAGTGAAAGGACATACATCACTGGAAAATATTAATAGCTAGTCTTCAGGGAAAAACAGTGGAATACAGTCAGCATTAATCACATCCCTGACTCTATCTCAGGAGCCAAGAAGAGGTCATTTTTTTTTCCATCAGGAACATCTTGGTACTTAAAAGAAAAAATGCATTCACACTTAAAGGTTTCTGTGGTGTAACCATAGAGATGTGTTAATGTAATAATCACACACAGCCATGTAGGGGCTTGTGCTGTTTTGTGCAAAGGGGTTTAGCAAAGTCCAACCTTTCTCTACACAAATGCACCCTTTTATAAGTAAAGATAAGGAAATATGCAAGTTTTACAAAAGCAAAGGTTTTATTAAAATTTAATAAACTTAGTTCCCCTAGTTATTTTCTTTGCGGTCTAAAATTGTGACAGAATCTCCACATGGTGCAAATCAGTGCACCCAGGGTAGCTCTGGGGATTTGCTCCTGCTAAGAAACCAGTCCATCACTTCCTCAAGGCTCTGACATTTTGAGGACCGTGTTACGACACAGAACAGCAATTCTGAAATGCCAGAGCAATCCCACTTTATCACCACATGATCTTGCTGAGTAAAATAACAAAGCTCAGCTTCTCTGTGCAGCATACATTTCAGCATGCAAGTTTATTTTTCTGCAATGACAGTTTTCTTTCTCCTCTAATTTTGCCAGGAATTACTATGGGCCTGCAAACTCCTCAGGTGATACTGGCTCAGCAAACTGATTTGTTACAGCTTCTGGACAGAATCAAAATTCATTACACTAATCAGGTTCTTTGATAATTCTGTAGAGCACCGCTCTCAGGTGTGGTGTGGAACCACAAATACAAATATTCTTAGTGTCCAGTAGCTTTAAAATCTGGTGAGATATCTTAATGGACAGTTCATCATCTCTGCTGATGTGTGCACACCTACTGTTAGCATTATACTGAGCCATACTGAGCAGGCATAGTGCAACCCACCAGAATGTGCTATTTTCTGTATTTGTAAGAAGTGAGCCCACCTCTACGGGAATTCATCCTCAGCACAGTACAGAGACATCTGGTAGTTAATAGCAAAGCCACAAATCATCTCCAAACTTACCTAAACAAAGCCATGGATGATCTAATTTATTGCTGGTGACAGTCCTGCTTTGAGTTGCTGTAGGTAGCCCCTAGCAGCCCTCTAGCAGTTAACAGGAAAAAAATTCCTACTGGACTTGAAATGAATGGAGGGTATTTGGGGAGAGGGGTGGGAGGAGTTTAAGATTTTAAAAATTACACAAACATTTCCAATTTGACCAGGAATTTGTCTCCTCTAATATTGAAAACATGTTTCATTTTCAACTTGCTGATGCATTCAAAAGCATTATTTCTCTAAAAAGTGAGGAGATAATTGCCTGCCTGAGAATGAAAATGTATTGGATACCTTTAGCTGGTTTCCATTCTGCGTATCCACAATATTCCTTTGAGTTTGTGATTGCTGATATACACAATGTACTGTAACAAAATGTTATCTTGTTTTTGTGCTACTGAAAGGGTTGTTAGCTGTTTCTCTCCTGAACTGTGGCACCACAATATACATATTGTACTCACTGGCAGGCAATTCTCTGACTGCTTCCACCTTACATCTTACTATTGGCAGAGCTGTATTTCAGCACTGCACAGACAGGCACTGATGGGTACTGAGCTCTATATCTGGACCTGTTCAGCAAAGAGCAGCAAGGCTCATGAAAAGTCTAGAAAACATGTCTTATGAGGAACAGCTGAGGGAGCTGGGGCTGCTTAGTTTGAATTAGAAGAGGCTCAGAGGGGACCACATTGCTCTCTGCCACTCCCTGAAAAGAGGTTTTTGGGGCCGGTCTCTTCTGCCGTGCCTGCAGTGACAGGACTAGAGAGAATAGCCTTAAACTGAGAGAGGGGACATTCAGATTAGACATCTAAAAAATATTTTTCACTATTAGGGTGGTCAGGCATTGCAAGAGGTTGCCCAAGGTGCTGGTGGAGTCGACATCCCTGGTGGTGTTCAAGAGGCATCTGGATCTGGTGCTGGGTGATGTGGTTTAGGAGTTACAGCAGCAGTGCTGGGTGGATGGCTGGACCAGATGATCCTAAAGGTCTCTTCCAGCCTTGATGGCTCTATGATTCTATGTATGCAAGACTGCACTTCTACATGGTTCCAACTTGCTTGCCCTGGCAGTTGCCGCAGCATGGCTCTGAAGCTTGCTTGCTTGCCCATCAGGGTTGCAGAATGAGGAAAATGTGGACAATTTTCCAGAGACCAAGAACATACTCTACACAGGGGTCTGCCCAGTTAAACCTCTCTAACCCATATTGCTATGTCCCCTCCAAAAACTTCATTTATCCAAAGTAGCTTCATAATAGGTAGGGAACAGTCAGAGCTCTGACTGAGCTGCAGCTGAACAAGCTCCCAGCGGTTAGGAGCAATAAGGAAAATCCTCTTGAGTGCTCAAGCAGGGAATTAATTATTTCCAAGCTGTATTTTCACAAAGGTGTTTAGACTCCTGATAGTGGCACCTGAAGGACTGAAAAACAGAGAACGTGCTTCAAACATAGATATATTTGGGAACTTTGTACAGTCACATTTTTTCAAGACAACTGTTTGACAAATGAGAGCACGGTGAGTGCTAAACAAAGGTGATCTGTTCAAATAATGTCACAGCCTGAAAGAAAATACCACCATCAGAACTAGTCAAGTGTGCGTCCGTCACGACTAATAGCTGGTGTCAGTCCCCCTGAGTGACAAGGCCTGTGCTCTGGGGCAGGCGGAGCAGAGCACCAGCCCAGCAGGGCTGTGGTGGCAGCACACCAGCTGGGACCCTCCAGCTGGCCGGGGGCTGCAGCGGCCCCAGGGCTGCGCACAGGGAGCCACAGGAGCAGGGCTGGGCGACTCAGAGTGCTGGTAAGGAGGATAAAGCATCCTGGAAAATATAGGTCACAAGCCAATGCTAAACTAACATGAGGAACCAGTTCATTTACTGCTTGACAGCTGTAATGGGTGGGGTTGGGGGAGAATGAATCTACGGGTCCCTGAAGAACTCGCACTGCTGCTGTCCACAACAGCATGGATGGTATCAACAAATATACGAGTATTAATGGCACTGCAACTCTGCTGATTTTCATTTAAAACCCCAAAAACGATCAATCGAACAAACAAAACCAAAGGTAAAAACTTAGCTGAAAAAGGTCCAGTGAAGAACTGAGAATTTCCCTCCTTTTCTTGGTTTAAATGATGCCCAGTTCAAGTTATAGGAACACATGTACCTTGACTCGGTAAGGGCTTTGTTGTGGTTACCAGGAAAATAGGAAGAAATTACTGTGCCAGTGATTTCTTTTTCAATTATGAAATAAAGGGTAAATGACTATAAAAGATCAGTGACTTGTACAGGGAGTATGTGATATCTTTTCTCTTTGTCCTGACTGCTGCCCCTGTAATCACATAAGTAATTGAGAAGACACTGCACCAGCCTTTATAATTCCCCTTCAAGGCACTTAGAAAGGATGGGAATTCATTCTGTTTCATTTGCAGAAAAACTTTGCAATTCTGAAGTTTCCTATACCAGAAAATCAGATTTATGAGGTAAAACAACCATAGGGGAAATGTGAGTCTGATGGAGGAGGAAGGCTGATTAGGTTATTGGTGTGTCCACAGTAATAACCATGTTTAAACTGGAACATGGCAATGTCCTTAACAGGCCTCCTTGATCAATCCCTCTAGAAAGAAAGTGGAAGGAAAGGAAAAAGGTAAATCCAAAGAAGGAACATTGTAGAAATAGTGCAGAGCAAGGAATGTGGGAAGAAAACACTGCACCAAAAAGCCAGCAGTGAGCTGCACGTTTTCCCACGTATCAGGGATCAGTCAATCCAGCTCGTGGTTTTTTCTTACATCCTTCTTAACTGCACAGGGTGCTTGTTCAGTGTAATACAAAATGAGATGTGTTTCTGTATTTTAGCTGAGTTTTTTAAGTTCAAACCACCTTTAAAGTGCATTAGCAATCCTGTAACACCTGACAAAGAGGAAAGGCTGGGTACAGCTCTTCCTCCCCAATACACCCAGTCTTCTGCGCCACACTCTCTGCCCCCAGAAAAGACACAGTAAGAAAGAGGCATTCTAATCTTTACGGACCATTCACTTCAATGGGCTTTGGATTGCTTGAGCTCTCCACTTTTGTATTCTAAAGAAACCAAGAGAAAGCTCGTGAAGATCAGAGGCAGCTGAATGTCTTTATATATAAAATAACTTGAAAGGTAGGGCTTAACCCAGCAAAAGAGAGAAAAATTCACAGTTCACCTACTCTATCCAGTCATAGATTTGTAATTTTGACACTTGTGATAAAACTAAAAGAAAAAATGTTAAAATTACATGGGGAAGGGAGGAGGGTCATAAGTCTAAACTAAAAGCCTGAAAAAAATAATTTCAGGACTTCAATTGTCCATACAGATTTCCTCTAAATACTGACAGCATGTGGCACTATCTTACTCTAATTTTCTCCAAAGGGAAAATGTGACACTGTATTAACATTGAATTAATCAGAGGAGCCAAATATATCTGTATGCACAACGTATCTGTATATCCCTATCTCAGAAAACTTTCTACCCCAACTGAGCACCAGCTGGAAGAGAAATTCTTGCAATGGAGCCCTTTCTGTTTAATCCCTTAATCTTCTCAACAGTAGGGATTCTCTCTTAAACCCGACTGGAAAGTAACATCTGCACTGCTGAAAGAGAGAAAGCACCAGAAGGGAAGCCACGGAGGTCTCAGCTCCCTCTCTCCCACTCAGTAGTTTTCTCTTGAAGATGCCTGTTTAAAGACAGTTTACATTTAATGGCAATGACACAGATCAGGCAGAACCCCAGAGGCTGAAATATTTTCTATTTCTGAGCAGTTATGGCTCCCCATTCTTATGCTGTGGCAAAGGCAGGAGAACTCTAAATGACAAGACCACAGAGACGGATTAACCTGCAGAGACAGATTAACCTGTAAGTGTTGTTATGCCCTGAAAGTTACTACCTTTCGTCCCTTCACGCATCCCTTCTTATTATTCATGGTTAGTATTTTGACAGATTAGACCACAGTGATGTTCCTGTCTGTAACATGTCCTGACTGTCAGTCCTGGGGCTTTATTATGGGTTTCAAAGTCTCCTCTACAGTCGAGGTTAAGCGATATAGCAGTACAGATTAGTCAAGGGGCTGCCTCCCAAATACTAGGCCCCAATTTCATGGGTCTCCTGGTTAACCTAACTTCAAAAAATCCCATGACAAGTCAGGCACAGCACTCACAATCTGGTTATGTCTTCTTACAATCTAATGGAAAGGGGAAAACATCCCTCTCTAAATAGAATTAAATGTAGAACATGTAGTAATGTATAGAACTCCTACGTATTAATGTCTTCAAAATCTCAAACCACTCTGAACTCAGGTGACCAGATGGGTCACTAATGTCACTCACTTCATTCTATTCCCTCTTTGAATATCTATCTGTCTTATTTCCTCTCTGCCTCTTTCCCCCCCTTTTAAATTCTCACAATGCTGCAGTACAAGCATCTGTTGCAGAAAGGAGAGGTGATGGTAGCTAGCCTTATGTTGTTAGACTGGCCTGTTTCTGAAACAGCACTCACAGCCAATTAAAGCAAACTTTTTACCAATGGCGAAGAAAATTTTCACGGAAATTCTTCACACTTACTTTTTTAGTAACCGTTCAACTTTATAATAGTAGTCACTTGGTCTGGAGAACAGAACCCGACCCATGCCATATCTTAGGTTAAAAACTACTTTTTGGAAGAAATACTGAGTTGTGAGTCCAAATCAGGCATATCCTGAAAAAGGCAAGTGCACAGTGATAAGAATGTACCTTTTTGGTCTTCCATCTGAAGTCTGTAATTTATCGTAGGTTATACTGGATATTCTGTGACTTCTGGTGAGGATTAAACACAAAGAATACTCTAGTTTAGCTTTCTGGGCTCAGAATCTGTGACTTGCTTTACGGTTGCAGAAAAATTGGTGTGTAGGCCCAGAGCTACCTTCAGTCTTGGCTGGAAGCTTCTGGCTCCTCACCAGGGTGAGACCTGCCCAGGAACCAGTGAGTTACTGAGCTGTGACACCACAACCCCAGGTGAGACATTTAGATGGCACTGCAGTGATGGTCCAGAAATATATTCAAGGGACTGGGGACCTAAGTTTACAAGCAGCCCTGAAACCCTGTGAGCATCTGTAGGGCATCATGCCTGTGGGTATTCTCTTTATTCAAGTGATGCTGATAAAAGCAAACACCTCCCCTATTGAACACAACACACTTTCCAGGTTGTGCGTGTCCAAAACAGACTAGAGACTCGAGGCAGACCTTCTGATCTCCTCTCTTTTCCAGCTGGATCTATCACACAGAAGACACAAGAGTATCTCAGACTCTCATAGAATCAGGTCTTACTAAAACATATAACTAATAACTTAAAGATAGATAAATTATGTCAATGGGGAAAATTTAGGTAGAGTGACTGAAACAGATGAACTAGAAAGGCTGGTAAACAACCTTCCTTCTATCCTCTGGGTCCTGGAAAGGTAGGCACATTCCTCCAGTCCTTGCTCAACTTTCAGTGCCTTCTTGAGCCAAAAATACCCTGTTAAGGCTTGGCAGTAAGCCTGCTTCCCTGTCAAGCCTCCTTCTTCTCTCACATGCTTCTCACTCTGTTCCTTGCTTGTTGCCCCTTTTGCCCCCTGCCCACCCCACCCTTAATTTGGGAAAGCTGTACCATGCCCACCTTTTCTTAGGGAAAAAGAAATCATCCTCCTTTCACCTCCTCCCCCAAGGTTTTGGCTTGACCCAGAAGGCGGCAGTGAGGACCTTCTTACTCTCATAACCTCTGCAACATGATGTACAATACACAATAGTGGGCCACAAATAAATTAGAGAAGGAATACTCATGTTCCAAGGTTGTGGTATACTCTGCTGGTTTTATGTCTGCAGTGTTTCTCGTGGGGCCCTTTAGAAAGCCAGAGTTAACGCAATGGTCTAGGAGTAACAGAGTGCAATTAGTGAAGGCTCCTGGAAGCATGCAAAGCAGGAAAATCGATCTTTGCAAACCTTGGCCTTAGCCTGCAAAGAAGTGGTTTATGATCATGGTGCTTTTTGACCTGTCAGCATCACGGCAGTATATTACAAAGGCTGTTGTTGTTCCTCCCTGGAGCTGCACTGGAAACAAAAGTGGATTAAGGGGCAGAGGGCATTGTGCTGCCTCCTCAGCTATCCAAATGCAAAAAGAGATATATTGCATGGCCAAGAAGAGTTTGTAATGTAACAGCTTAGTACTGTTGTTGACACACCAGCCCAGTAAGAATCCCCAGGCTGTTGCATTCAGAAGGTCAAGTGCCTCCCCTCGCTGTATTTTAACCAGGAGGCTCAGTGGTGAGCACTGATTCACGGTCAGCATCTTTTCATGTCTGCCCTGACCCAGATTCTGAGCCTTTGCTCCAAACTGGCATGACACTGCAGGGATCAGAGGCCATTTGCTCTATTGTTGGCAGCTAGGTTCAAGACTGTCCAGGGAGAGGTGGAGTGGAGGTGTTGCAAAAAGACAAGCCTCAAAAACAGATACCTTTACCTGGGAAATCCTAAAATGCCACTGTGCAATCAGGTGATGCCAGGGATATGCAATACACTGCCCTTAGGAGCCAACAGCTCCGCTTTGATGAGGGCTTTAGTG
Organism: Cnemophilus loriae; assembly: GCA_013397755.1. Taxonomy (NCBI): domain Eukaryota; kingdom Metazoa; phylum Chordata; class Aves; order Passeriformes; family Corvidae; genus Cnemophilus; species Cnemophilus loriae. The sequence continues at coordinate 330,630 of VZTF01006672.1, forward strand.
GAATAGCAGTTGGGTGGTGATGTAAGCACACGCACCTCTCACTTCCAGTTCTTTTGATCCCACTGCTTTGAATTGCAGACTCAGGCTGAGCAGACAAAAGAACACACTGTGAGAATATGTTTGTTCCTCTCTTGTTCTTTTTTTCCTTCTTTCCTTTTCTTTCTTTCTTTTCTTTCTTTCTTTCTTTCTTTCTTTCTTTCTTTCTTTCTTTCTTTCTTTCTTTCTTTCTTTCTTTCTTTCTTTCTTTTCTTTTCTTTTCTTTTCTTTTCTTTTCTTTTCTTTTCTTTTCTTTTCTTTTCTTTTCTTTCTCTTATCAAAATCTCTGCAAGTGTGCTGCGAAGGGGCAGGAGGGTGTCTGCTGCAGATTATTACTGAGACCACTTGTGACACTTTCTCATTAGCCTGTGTAATGGGAAGCCAATCTGCTGCTCAGGAAGCAGCACTGCAAATTATTTTCAGCCACAGATGATGCAGCCTGGCTTTGAACTGCATGGGCCTTGTTGTAACAGAAGCACCAGCAATATTCATTTAATGTGCATTGACCTTTCCCTGACCTGGGAGACAGAGAGAACTCCTGCTCTGGCCTTTTTCTATCACCATGCCTTTTTTTGAAAAGATTTCTGCTTGGCAGACTACCAGGAGGAAAATACTAAATGCTGTCTGCAAAAAGGTGCAAAGTTTGTTTGGCTTCAGTACAGCTGGGGGAGAGAAACAAACTCCTTTATCTTTCCTGTCCTGTAGCCATGCTGAGGACACACAGCAACTTTTGAACCTTAAAGGACAGTGATATGGAGTGAGAACAAAGGAGTAATCTAGACAAAGGGTGCCCCTAGGGCATTAAAAATAACTATTCCCCTCACCTTCTGTTGCTGCAGTAAGCCCACACCACTTGTCACTCAGCAGGAGATCTGTATCAAACAGGATGAAACTGGGGATGACAGGAAGTTCCTGACTGTAGACAAATCCATCAAGTCTTTGGACATGAAACTCTGAACTACTGCCTGCTCCTAAAATGTTATCACTTTCATATGCAATTGTAGGAGCACAAGCTTTTCATTTTCTGTGACAGCAGAAGAGAGACTGGGGATGATGCCCTGACCCCAAAGTTTGACATACGACACAGCAGCAGGCCAGCACAGCCACAGGACCCATTGCACCAAAATCTGAGCACCCACAACAGAGTCAAACATGAAACAGGTGTGGAAGGGCATCCTTCCTTGAAAACACCTCTTCCTTGAAAATCAACCGGAACTTAAGGGAAGAGATCACAAAGAAGCAGAATACTAGATAAGAGATTACTGCTTGGTCAAAAGCATAAGACTTCATACTTGAGTTGGATGAGCCTTTACTGACAACACTACACAACCATCACAGTGCCTGACTGGGTCAACCATGCCTCAAGACTTGATCACAGAATCACAGAATCTTTAGGGTTGGAAGGAACCTCTGGAGATCATCCAATCCAACATCCCTGCCAAGGCAGGGTCACCAAGAGCAGGCTACACTGGAACACATCCAGGTAGGTTTGGAATATCTCCAGAGAGGGAGATCCATGACCTCCCTGGGCAGCCTGTTCCAGGGCTCTGCCACCCTCAATGTAAAAAAGTTCTTCCTCATGTGGAGGTGGGACTTCTTGTGTTTTAGTTTATAGCCACTGTTCCTCATCCTGTCATTGGGCACCACTGAAAAGAGTCTGGCACCCTCCTCCTGACACCTGCCTTTGAGATGTTTGTATGTATTGATGAGGGCCCCTCTTGGTCTTCTCTTCTCTAGACTAAACAGGCCCAGCTCCCTCAGGCTCTCCTCATGAGAGAGATGGTCCAGACCCTAAACCATCTTTGTGGCCCTTGCTGGACCCTCTCCAGTAGCTCCTTGTCTTTCTTGTACCGAGGAGTCCAGAACTGGGCACAGCACTCCAGATGTGGCCTCACCAGGGCCGAGTAGAGGGGCAGGATCACCTCCCTTGACCTGCTGTCCACACTCTTCCCAATGGACCCCAGGATCCCACTGACCCTTCTGGCTGCAAGGACACACTGCTGACTCATGGTTAACTTGTCATCCACCAAGACTCCCAGGTCCTTCCCCAGAGCTGCTCTCCAGCAGGTCAGCCCACAGCCTGTACTGGTGTTTGGGGTTATTCCTCCCCACATGCAGGCCCCTACATTTGCCCTTGTTGAACCTCATTAGGTTTCACTCCGCTCAGCTCTCCAGCCTATCAAGGTCCACTGAAAGGCAGCACACACCTTGGGTGTATACCTAAGGGTATACTTATATATCATCTGCCACCAGAAGACAATTTTTGTTCTATTTATTCCCACTCCATCTTGTTTTCTGCCTCCTTGCTCTACAGATTACTCTGAAAGCTGAGAAAAACATACTGCAGTTTCAGTTGCCTCATTGGAGGAAGGTCTTTATGTTTCCTTCTTGGCCTTTCTTGCTTCTCTGGTTTATGGATTGCTGACGTACTCGTGTGGCCTTTGTTTTGATCTCTGCACTATATGCCAGGGTTTGAGAGAACTCATCCAAGGAGCAAATGGGCATTTGTCAGAAATATTTATGCAAAGACAGAGCAGTGATGTCTCAGAGAGCCTGCCCTGGATGCAAAAGGGTTGTGCCACATTGAACTGTTCTGCCATCAGTTGTCACCTTGGCCAATCATGTAAGCAAATGTTGGACTGGTGCCCACTTCAAAGGAGCTGTGCTGAAAGATCTCACTTTTTCAAAGTGCTGGCCGATTAACTGCAGAGCTGTGAATTCTTCCTCTAACGTGTTTGCACAAACTGTGAGGTTTAGAAGGGGTAAAGGTTCCGTTCCAGCTATTTATCCTGTGTAGAATTAGAAACCCAAAAAATAAGGCTAAATTAATTTCTGGCAATAGAGGAGTTTAAACAAATTGCAGAGTCACGGGACAAAGCCTTTCTGCCTGGAAAGGCCAAGAGGGAACAATACTAGAGCCAATTGCAGTTACCTGCTATCCCTGGTACTTCTAAAGCTGACCACTCATTGCTGTTGCTGGCTGCTTATTTTTTACAGCAATCTTGAACGTTTACATTGAATTAATAAAACGCAAACATTCATGCCATTAACTTCTGGGCTTGGTAATTCTGACATTTCTGGTATTTTTTCTCCAGTGTGCAGAAAGCGCTCCCCCCTCCCTCTCCTCCAGTTCTGTAAAGGCTCCAAGTAGCTCAGTATAATCTCTGCCCTTTGTTCCAAGATCCCCTCATGGGTCCTGCCCCGATTTGGGATCAGGCTGAATATATCCTCTGACAAAATGACTACACCCCATCTTAGCACACTCCTACTCCACATTCTGCTAAGTTGATTATAGAGCTAATTGGACACACGGAATAGAGCAATTTAACTTCCCTGGAAGATGACAGCACTTAAATGCCCAGAGCCATTGAGAGTAGCTCTACGCAGGAGCTAATTTTTCCACCTCACTTATCACAGGCAGCTTTCATGCACTGGAAGTTTTAGGGCAATACTTCTCATCAGAAAAGAAACCGAGTGTTTGGAAGCACACTGCATCAGCCCAGGACATTAATTTGCTCATTCTCTAATCTGTGTTGAGGTGTGTCCCAAATGGCCCTTTTCCCCACTGGGCAACATAAGAGCCAGCAGCATTACAGGAAAAATGATGCAGAGGATGGAGTGAGCCTGCTGCTGTTCACTGAACAGAGCTGAGGAAAATGGGATGAGAATGGAGGGGGAAAAAAAGGAAAGACTGAGCATTTGGAGAAAATTAAGCAGAGGAGCAGAGAAAGTAAGGCAGATAAGAGGAGAGGGGCCTCTCCTTCCCTTGAGTTGCTCCCTCCTGGACATGTAAAGCTATGGCACTGAACAACTTTGGGAAAAGCTTTCTGGGCACCTGGCAAGAGGCTGCTGAAAAAAAGAGCTGAAGACTGCTCCTGATATCCCTGTAGTTTTGAAACCCTTCAAAGGAACTGTTTCCTCCTAGTATTCATCAATGCTGGTTTCCCGTGGGTGTGATAGCAAGAGAACCCCTTTTTAAAAGGTTTTAGCTACTTGAAGGTCACCTCAAACACCACTCTGAAGACAATGACACAGGTAAACATTTCAGCCTCACCTATGCTCCAGCAGAAAGTACAGAAACTTTGCTGTTTTCTGTGGTACCAAAGAAGTGCTTCCTTGTGAAAACAAGAGAGCCCATATATCCAGACATCTCAGACTATCATGTGGCTTGAGCCCCACCACACACCTAAGCCCTGTTCACAGCCCTCCTTCCATGATGGGTGTGGGGCCCTGTGCTGGGGAACACAAGCACTGCCCTAGGAAATGCAACCTGTTGTGCGACAGCACGTCACCCCCTTTCCCAAACAAAAAGCAGCTGGGAGAAAACATCTACCCCTAAATGTAGATTTATTAACACTCAGCACCAGGAAAGTCAAGGTCAAGGGTTAAAGCTTGCCTTTATCCATCACCTCTCGATATGACCTTGGTGGGGCTTTTTGCAAAGGGCAGGGACAGTTGACGCCGTAATGAGCTGCTCTTCCCAGGAGACCCAGCACGATGAAACAGTACAGAACATCCACTTTCATGTATCAGTGCAAGAATACAGGTTTGATTGGTAATAAGTTTCCCATTAAAAATACATGGGAACTTACCTCAGAGAGACAGAGAGTAGACCCCACAGGATAAAGTCTTTTCAGCCAGCTTTTAATGAAGACAATTATATCCATGTATTTGAGGCTTTCCTTCTTCATTCTTCTCCAAAGAAAACAGGCTCATTTAACGGGGATAAACTAGAATGAAAAATAAATTCACAACTGTTGTACTTTCACTGGGTCAATTACATTTTGAAATCTGAACGACTGTGGTTTTAATACAACTAAGACGGTCCATAAAAATATTAGCTCACATGAATGTGTAATAGCTACTTTTCAGAACGAAACGGTTTTTAAATTGTGAGGAAATTAATAGTTTCTAAAGAGACAAGAAAAATACAACTTGGGTGGTCACTGAGACCATTCATTTTAATGAGTTAGCCAGTATATTGAATCATACAAGGAAGGATCTAATGCTGTTTTATTCTGAGGACCTATTGAGGCATTCATTCATCTCTCAATCAAGACTGGATGTCACAAGTTTTGTCATTTGTTTGAACTTATATTCCAAACACGGTAAACAAGGTGCTCTTTGGCACTCTCCTTCACTTTCTCTTGTTCTCTCCCTCCCTCTCCAGGCACACATGGAGAGCCTGCAGCAGTTTGCTCAGCGGATTTGTGGATTTTACCCAGTTGACTATGGAGTTTGTTCCATCTATCTGTATTTCTGAATTTGAGCTCCAATCTCATATTCATAACTGATGTATCTTGAAGCATGGAAATCCACAGCACACAAAATAGCCTCTTCTGCCCGACTGGTTCTCTGTTACTACTGACACTGACACTGACATTGGGCCATTATTTTTATGCAGGTAAGGACAGGGAAGAAGGCCACTCTGTCACCAATCCAGACTGGAATGATGCCAAAAATTACTGGTGTTTCATGTGGAACAAAGGCAGAAAGACAGTGCACATAAACCAGTTTGCGCCCCTGTGTGCTAGCAGATCTGATCCATCAGGATTAAATTGTTCTCATCTATGAACATTTTACCTTCTGTGCAGTACAGCATCTTCTGAGGTTTCGAGCTGAAGTTAGGGGTCCAGATGGAGTTCAAGCATCATTCTTAGAAAAAAAGAGGTGCTTTGGAGTACTCAGATCATGATACCTTTAAAGGTGCCTGACAAGTTCAGAGCAGACACTGTAAAGAACACCTCTTTTTAAATTGTCTCCAGCTGGGAATCAGAAGACAAATGAACCATAGTCACCAGCATTTTTTAAAACTTTGGTCTTGGTTTAAAGAGCTGAACTGTGAACATGGTATCATGTGAACCATAACAGCCTCATAAACTTAAAGCAGACCTGGATCTGCAACACTCTTAAAATGGCCAGGACACAGGGTCAGTCACTTCTGCACCCACCTCCAGCAGCAGCACTGGGGAAAAGAGAGGCACAAACATCTGCCAAACACACACATGCTCCCACCTCAGGAACCATCACACCAGATGGTATAAAAAACCCATCAGAGAGCCCAGGCAATAGCCCACGGCCAACAGGGACTACAGCAGCACTGAATCTTGGCTAACTCTAAAGCTGGGTAGATTGGGAAATATGGCTCTCTGTTCACTCTGCCTTGCACTCTGCCCTTCTGTGAAGCAGCCACAGTGGGCCACCATCATGGCACTGGGCTGTGTTCCACTCCAGCCCCAGAAGATGTAAAGAACTCACAAAGGGGAGTACCCTTTATCAAAGTGCCCAGCTCTGCCATTAATGTCATTTGGGTTCAAATGACATTAATTTGCAAAATTCTCTGATTTCTCTCTAGGTGCCTTCTGTGTTGTTTAGGCAAAGTGCCTCTCTTAGAGCACTCTATTTTTTCTCAATATTGCATTTATAAGAGGAATTTCCTTACCCAGAACCAGCGGACACTCTCCCTGCTCCACACTTCCCTATCTTCCTCCCTGTCGCCATAAAACTATTATTAAAAAACAGGAAAAAATACTCTGGCAAGCAATCTTCCCTCCACCCTCCCTGCTATCTGTTTAAATATCTTTGACTGCAAGACATTCAGTACAGAACAGTCATCAATTTTTAATTCATTTAATCTCTTGGTAACAGTGTTCTCGTGAACTGAAGGGCCCCTGAGGAAACTTCAGAGAAACCTCAGATGCTGGATCCAGGAATGAAATTTTGAGGATAGAGTGGACTCTGTGACACTGTATGGGTTAATGGGGGAAAAAAGATACTTAAAACTAGAACCTTTCACCCCCAGACAAATCAAAACACATTGTAAACCAGAGCTCTGTACTCTAACACAGCACAGATTGAAACAAGCACCAGGGAGAGAATTCCCTGCGTCAGAGTTGTTCATGATTCAGCAAACTTGGGAAGGAGCCCTCTGAGTAAACATGTGGGTTGTCTGCGCTCCTCGTCCTGCTCTTGCTTCTTCGTTCTTGTTCCAAGAAGCTCAGAGAACATCCTTATACACTGTCAGTAATTAAATTCTGCCTGCTTAAATGCCCTGGAAGTCTCAAGAGAGGACAGTTTTTCTCCTTGAGTCTGTAAATGTGGGGGAATCTAATACTGTGTGTATCTGCATTGTTCTCCAAAGAATTGTCACTCAGAAATGGACAAAATGCTATCTGTGTACCACGTGAATGTTAATTGGCTCTGCAGGCATTTTAGGGTAGGGAGCAAGAGGATTTTTGGTTATATTCAATCATGTCATATAATGGTAGCACTCACAGGCCCCAGTTGTACTGGAGTGTTGCATGAAGATAGGGAAAGAGCAAAACCCTGTCCCCAGTATTTTATCATCTCATGAAAGAAGTTAAAAATAACCTATAGCTCCAGTTCTGTGGCAGCCAGAAATGATGCATTTTATCTGAATCCGAGCTTTCTCATCATAGGACGTAAAAGAACTACATTTCTCTGAGGAGGCTTTTGGAAGGAGAAACAGGTTTGATCACACGCTGTATGATACCGAACTTAACGCACACATAGAGCCACTTCAGCTGTACAGCACCCAAGCAGCACAAAGTGCACATGCACCCGTAGCTCCAGACATCCAAAGCGTCTAGATACCACTGGCTGTCACAGAGAAACGCAGTGCTAACAAGGGTGGCAGCAGAAAGAAGCCTAAAGCCTGCAGCTGCCCTCCTCACCTCCCTCAGCCCTCCTTCTGAGTAGAGATCCCCGCCCAGAATTTCCTTACCTATAATACCCGGCAAGCTGCTCTGTAGGGATGGGCATGGCCCAGTCCTGCTTGGCTTCTAGAGGCCGATGCCAAATAGCTGCTTCAAGCAGACTCAGTTGTGAAGAGACTGTGACTGTTTACACTAAATCACACAACATAATTCCCCGCCTTTCCACGTGCACCTTAACGTAACAGGCAGGCTGCTACTGTAATGATGGGCAGCGCAAGAACACGAGGCATTACACTACAGAGCCACTCAGTAAATTAGTATGTTTCCTGCAAGATTATGCAATGTATAGGACATTCGGAGTTTATTTTTTCAAAAAATGGTGCCTAGAAAATCGCCATGGAAAACATGGCCTCGATGTTTAGTGCTAAATCCCTTTCCACGACACCCACTGGCAGAACTGCAGCTCAGCCAGACACAGAGATGCTGGGACAATTTGCATAGTTACTGTTTCTTGCAGAGACTTCCCGTATTTGTGATGCCTTTTTCTAACCAAGTTATTTGTCATTTACCAGCAGCAACCTCTGATTCTTTGCCTGTGTACCTCCTGTTCTCTTTCACACTATTAAGAACATTATTTTCTATTCTTCTGTCAGTGGAAAGTGCTGGTGATTAGCACTGCAATATCTGGTCCCCTTTATTGAAAATGTTAATCCTTCCTTTTTGCAGGGTTTCTTTAGCCAGGAGTGTTAATACTTGGTTAATAGAATCAGGCTGCCTTTTTCTTCATCTCTTGTGTTGCATGTGTTTTAGGAAGGGAATTCTTTTTTATCTTCTGGTCAGAATTTATTATAGTCTCTTGTTTGGTTCTTTTTTTTTTCTCCAGAGGAGCTGCTTTGACTTTTCTTGCTTTTTTTTTGCTGTGATTATGTTCTGACATTTAGCACCCAAAACACTCATTGTTCTGTGTCTTTTTTGGTTCCTGTAGTCTGTAAAGGGAACTTAAGAGTGTGTCCATCAAGGAGGAATTACCTGTGTTCATACCCAAGAAGAGGACTGAGAGCTCAGAGTCTTCCCTCACCCACTGCAGAGGTAAGGCTTTCTTCGGCATTCCACAAGCTTCCCTTCAACCTGAAGATCCTTTCAGCATTTGGATAGTAAACAGCATCAAAGATCACCACCCACTGCTCATAAGACATTTTTTTTCCATGGAGAGAGAATGATATGAAGCATGGGTCGGTCACCTGTTGTACCTTCAGGAATCACAGATCCTGCCCCAGGGGAAAAGTGAGGCTGCCAACATGCAAACCAGAGATGGCTGCAGAATGAAGTGTAGGTAACTTCAGTGGCATGATGGTTTAATCCTGATCAGGTAGCAGTTCAGTGAAAACTCCTCTTGTTTTGATGTGAAGAGCACAGACCGTATATCCCACAAATTGCCATTGCGATGATTTTCTTTAAAAGGAAAGACATCACCTGGAGAAATGCAGTCACCCAAGGAAGAAAAATGCCAAGTCATCTGAAGCTTTGTCTCTCCTGATTGCAATCATATTTTGTTCTCAAGTAAAGAGAAGCAGCTTTGGCACTGAAGCTAGGAAGCAGTGGATGTTCAGCATGTGGCTGCTGGGGATATGGGACTCCAAGACGATTTTCAAGGTTGCCCCAACACACAGATATGCTCCCACTGGAGATAGTTTCAGCAGGCACACCCAAAGCTGGATGGAGCTATGGGAAGTGGTTGACTCTCTCCCTCCATCTATCCAGCCAGCCAGTCAGGCAGCTGAAGAGGCCGGGAGCAATGGGGGCACTCCGGGGGCGCTTTCCTTGCGTCTTCTACGAGTCAGACCGTGAGGCTGGCAGAGTTCTCCTTCGACCCTTCGCTTCTAAACACCCATGACCCTTCCTGTGCTACAGCTCCCAGGCACAGGCGGGCCGGGAGGAGCCGCTCCCGGAGCGGGAGCGGGAGCGGGAGCGGGGCTGGGACCGGCCCCGCCGCCGCCTGCGCACGGCGCCGCCCGGTGGCAGCAGCGCCGCATTGCACGGGCAGCGGACGGAACCCGCCCGTGGGGCTGCGGCGCGGGTTTGAGCGACAGCCGTCCCTAATTTTGTTAATTGCACGGCTTCTTTTTTTTTTTTTTTAATTTTTTTTTTTCCTCTCCAGAAAGCCTCAGGCTTTTGTTTGCAGGGAATAAATAAAGAGGGATTAGTTACGTTTATCTGTGTTTTCCTAAGTCTTTACAGAATAACTGTTACGTGTAATTAAGTAATTTGTCTGTCCTTGACCAAGCTGATAGCAAATTACCAGACATTACTGATGACGTTCCATTACATTTTAAGAATAGATTACATGGATCTGGGATTTATTGATTTTTATGTCTTATTTTAGGCAGGATCAGCTGGAAATAATGGTCTTATGAAGGTGAAAATGCAATGTGCTTTGACGAGTTGCCTTTATCTAGCAGTATTGTTCGGCTATACGTGGATGTAGGACTCCAAAACCATTTTCAAGGTTGCCCCACCACAGAGATATTCTCCCTCCAGAGAGAGCTTCAGCAAGCACACATGGAGCTAGGGGAACTGGTTGAATCCCTCCCTCCATCTACCCATCCATCCAGCTGAGGAGCTGTTGTCTTCTCCACAAAGGATCTGCGCTCAACCAGCTGCATAGCAAGTTTTCCATTCACAGCCTTCCCTTGCCCAGTGTCAAACATGCTGATGGGATATATTCAGGCAACTTTTGTTAAGGGCAATATCATCATGGATTTGCTTTCTGTGATCGTGCTAACTGATATTTAAATAATTCACACTCTTCAAGGATCCAGCTTAGCTGCTTCCCCTATGCTTTACTGCATCTCAAATCACTAATCCATATACCCTTTCCTTAAAATCTGCTTTTTGTGAGGTTTCCCATATAATTGTCACCCCAGATTGATGAGTTTCTCTTCAGGAACCACGAAGCATCGATGTACAGAGGGAATGTCAAAACATCATGTCTAAAACTAGATTCTCTTGTCCAAGATACAGATACCATTTCATTTACGCACTTTGAAGGCACTTTATTGAGCATGCTAGGTCCTTACAGACTCCCAGGGAATATGTTCTCCTCAAAACTGAGACTGGATACTTCAACCTAAAATTTACTAATCTTATTACACCTTTGGTTTTCAAGTATATAGTAACTTACTATAATCACACAAATATACTTCATATTAAACATATGCACCACTCGGCCAACAGAAGGTTTGGAAGTATGTCCACAGCTCCTGACAAATTGCAAAGAGGAAAAAGTCTTCCAAGGAGACACTGCACTGATGCATTTGCCAAGAGGCCTGGCCAGAACTGATTACAGCCTACCACTGAGCTCTAAAAAGTGTGGCATCAAGGCTAGGCCTTCAAAACTGAAAGGCAGCAACTAATCATAATTAAAGGGTGGGGTTGTTTTTTTTCTTCCCCTGGGAACGAGCACTCGGGGCAGAAAATGAAACTCTTTCACTAAACCCCATTGTGTGGCTTTGTCTTCCAAACACACTGGGGAAAATAAGGGGAGGAGATTCAATAAGTGCATCCAGGAGAAACTTGGGATACAGCCAGGAGTCGTGATCTGGACAGTGCCAAGACTGTCAGCGGCACAGAGAGGAGGGGTCGCTTCCAAAAGACTTTTTGCAGAGATTTTATCCCTGCCAAACCCTCCTCCCAAGCCTGTAAGTAAGCCATGATGGCTATGCCTTTTTTTAGTACATGCAAAACGTCTCTTCCCAGAAATTAGAATGTCATTGTGATGCTTCTGTTTCTTGAGGAAATGTAAGCAGTTCCCCCAGAGAAGTAAGCAGCACCCAAGGACAGATGCCAATGCACAGAAAACATTTTAGGTGTTTTTGGTCATGGTGGGCATGGGTCAGCCCACACCTGTAGATACACGGGCTAAACTGGTCTAGTTTCCTGGGACACGGAATTTCAGGGGTTGTTTCTCCGACAACCTGACCTGGCACACAGGCAGCAGAATATGCTCCAGGGAAGGCAGCTATTTTCAACAAGAGAAGTGAGAGAAGGTGGGAGCCCCCCAGCCCAGAATGGGGCAGCCCCAGCAGGCAGCTGGGCTGAAGCACTGGCTACCCACTGATTTGGGTGAGGTTTACCAAGGTGGGATGGCTCTACCTGTTCACTGGCATTAGCTAAAGGGCAGTCCCTCTCCCTGCTCCTCTCCTCTCTCCCCTGCATGCATCTGGATGCGTGTCTGGCTGCTTCTCTCAAACCAGCTCTTGTGCTCAGTCTGCCCTTGGTGAACTGATTCAGCTCATTAAACTGGCTGAAAGATAATTAACCATGCCTGTGAGGGAAAAAGGGCAGGACACACTCCTCAGGGACAGGGAGAGGCGGCCCCAGAGACATTTCTCCAGGCTGTGAGTGGCTAGTCTTGACCAATCCTCACTTTCAGGTAGGCCAAGGAGGGACTAGCTGTTACAATTCTTGCACAGGCTACCTTCCTTGAGATTACATGCCCTGTCCCCTTACCTGCATCCAGGCTGGCAGGTGGAAGCCACCAGGGAATTTCACATGCCCCTCACACACTACACACACCACGTTCAGCATGAAGGAACCTCTTCTCCTCTCCTTCACCTCCCACATGCAGCATCACCAGTCCTTAGAGCTTGCCAGAACTCCACCAGCAGCAGCTGCAGTTGTGCCACCTTAGTCTGAATGGAACTGTCCAAGGTTTATTCCCACTGAGAAATATGTGAGGGTTTCATATGTGCCCCTGAGGAAGGATGCTAATTATTCTGCTTTTTTTAGGAGTTTTTATAACTGACCTCTCTGTTGTCAAAACCACAAGTCCCACAGATCAGGATATTAGATACATTGTCTTTTTTCATCAAGGAGAGCGCAAACTTCACTCAGTTTCTTTCTTCTCCTCCATGGGGAGAAGCAGAACTTCTTTTTTCAGTAGCCCAGTCATTGCCCCTTTGTTCTGTTTGTATAAAGCAAAATGCAAAGAATCTTGAAGAGGCAACCAACCATTTTTAACTGTTTTTGTATTCTTATTACAAAGAACAAGCATGTCAGAAATATTTTCGTTTTTTCCCTTGGAACCTGTCTTTTTATGTAGGCACTTCTTGAAACATAAAAAAATAAGTCCTTACTTCATTTCCCTTTCCACTTGGAATGGGTGGAGAATCACACAACAGAAAAGGACAGTTCATTTTCCTAAGTGGTTTTATACAACCAGCAGGATGGCAACTCAGAGCTGACACCGTCTCTTCAGGGCTTTGGGTCTTGGCCAGGTCACTGTAGAGAAAAAAAGCCCAACATGCCTGGATTCCTTGCAACAGCTTTTCTAAGTGGCTGCTCCTGCTGTTCTGCGGCTGCTGCCCCACGCTTCACTGGAGAGCACTGATATCCCATGAGCTGCTCATCTGCTCCCTGCCCTGCCTGCTCAGCCTGGCAGTCTGGCAAGGACCCGGCAGTCCTGCAAGAGCGCTGCGCCACGCTCTGCTCTCCTGTGTGCACGCCTGCCCCAACATCGCAGGCTGGCCTTCCCCCAACACCGCAGGCTGGCCTTCCCCCAGCAGGCAAGCGGACAGGGCAGGAGCTCTGTGCTCAGGTGCGGGTCCCCTGCACAGTGTCCTTTCGCCTCTGAACCCAGCCAGTCGTTCCCCTGGCCAGCGGTCTCATCCGCAGTGATGCGCATGGGGCGTCACTGACCGCTGGCTCAGGCTCTGGTCATTGCTGGGCCTGGACATTTCTCCTTGGACAGCATTTTGCCAGGTGCCAATCTTTACCTGACCCCACTCTGCTCCCTTCACATGGGGAAAAGGTCACTGAGGCACAGCTCTGTGTGAGCTTGAGCACAGATGGAGCTTGCACTGGTCAGAAGCACTCCAAAGCACCTCACTGCGTGTCTTGTTCTTGTCACACAATCCCTCTTCCCTCAGCTGCCTTGTGGAGCACAGCAGTCAGGCTTTAGTTAGGCCTCATGTCTCCACGCTGTCTCTGGAAAGATGCTGTGGAGCAGCTTTTTCTCTCCAGGCAGCTAACCTGGGTCTCTTTACCTCATTATCTGTGAAATACAGGCCATCTATAACAGATTTTTCTTACATCTGATTGCTGAATGTGTGGAAATTCTTGCTGTAATACCTTCTCCTCATTCAATTTTTAGCAGATTTGGACACAATTCCACTTTATGCAGAGATGTATCATCATTCCTTCTGAAATCCAGGAGTGTTTGAGGATAGCTTTTAATTTGGGGTGCTGTAGAAAGCATTGGCTCTTTCCTGGTTTTGAGTTTTCAGCTGGTGCAGGGGACAAGGAACAAAAAAAATGGACAAACACTGAGTTATGTGCTTGTTGAGTGAGACTCTCCCTTATTTAAAAACAGTTTCGTCTTTGGAAGGGTTTTTCCCTTGACAGAGATTCTTTACTCTAACACTTTTAATGAGCATTTATTACTCCAGTTGCATTTGTCAGGGTCTGTGGAGATTTAATGTAGTGAAATGAGACAACGGACTGGATTCCTGGTGAAATATCAGATATTTGTACTCTCTTAAAAAAAAAAACCAAACAACTTCATATAGTTTTTCAGCTTTTCTTACATGGCAGCACCCATTCTGTTTCACATGGTGCCAACAAGACACTTTAAATTTTCCAGGACCTTCTACCTTGGCAGCTCAGCAAGAACAGCTTTCTCTGAAACCTCCCTAATCAATTGACTTCGCCAAGCCTTTTGCTTAACAAATCCTGCAATTGCTTCCAGCTTTTTCCCACAAGTGATACCAAATTAATGGGTTTGAAGTCTCCTGGTGAGTCTCTTGGCCTTTCATTGTCTGATTAGGCACGCTCTGGCCTGCTGGGAGAAATGTACTGCATTGATAAAGATGCTGGAAGGGGTTCATTTCATGTCCCACTTTCCTTTTGCATTCTTGGGTTCATGCACATCAAAATGTTACAAGGAACATGGATGAGATTAAAAAGCTCAAAGTCTCTCAATACAGGCACATCTCACGCCGTGATTAATCCAGTGTCTTACGTATCCTAGGAAGTCATGCATGCTATTCCAAATCTGTCTTGCATTTAAGAACTTGGCCCAAATTCATAAGAGTGTATTCTTAAAATATATTTGGGGCTTAATTGTACGTGCAAATAAAATGTTCATACAAGTAACCTAAGGACCCAGCAAATCTAACTTTATGCCTCTGTCAAACGATCCAAAACAAAGCAGTATATGAAATCACTACCTTTTTAAACAAGGATATTTTGAGCACACAACTGCTTTGCAAATGCTGTTTTCTCTGTCATATGTTTAGAATCACTGTCCTTAAACAACAGACTTTTCTTAGAAAGAAAAACAACAAACAGGATTTTGTTCTTTTTCTAAACAGTTTCAGCTCTATTTCCGTCTTGTACCAGAAATTGTTTCTTTTACAGGTAATCCAGTAAATCCCAGAAGCGGCTAACTCTTGCACCCCCACTACACAGGAAAATGCTCACACTTCACTTTCCACACTCTTCCTTTGGCCACCAGTCATGCTGCACATATGATAGGGTTCATGTCTTCTTTCACAGGATCTGTGTTCAGATTGCTAATAACGTCCAGTTCCCTAACTGCCCCCCTAGAACTAGCAGGTTCCTCTGGCCCTAGGCTTCCCTTGAGGACAGATACTGATTGTTGGGCTGGAGAGGTGCTCTAGGACTTGAGGATTATGAAATGACCCTCTGCAGCATCCATAGGAATCCCACCACCAAGCCATTGCACACCCGGGGCAGGAAAGCTCAGCACAGCTTCTCCTGGCATGAGGAGCCAGGAGGCTCCTCTCCGAGCCATTTCACAGCCAGGAACACAGCCACAACCCGGTGAGACAGAAGGGCAGGCAGAAGATACTTTGGTCAGCCTAGTTGTTGAGGTACCAGCCTGGGAGGGGAGAGATACAAAAGCCCTGGATTTTTTCTGTTTAATTTCTTTATGACAATAATCCAACATGTACGCAGGAACACAGAATCAGCGCTTTAGTTCTGGTCCTTGGTGTGGATGGCACCTGCTCAAGACAGTCTTGGATAAGGTGGGAGCCAGAAATCATGACATGTGTTTGGCTTTGCGTGCTAATCGTACATTCACAGATTATAAACTCCAATTTTAAGAGTCCTGTTCTCCAGCATTTTTCAGTCATCAAACTACTTCTTCCCTCCTAAACCTTTGGACTGGAGAAAACAGGGACTTGAAACATTCTCAGTTCAGAGAGTTGTAGGCAGAGTATTTGAGGTAAATCTCCCTATTCAATCAAGAGCTCCTCTGAACCTGTTACCCTTCTTTGTTTATGGGGTTTGGTAGCACTGGTATATCTCAGCCGCTCTTGATATTGCTATACAATTTTCCTTGGGTTTGTTGGGGGTTTAGAGCTTGTTTTTTTTGTTGTTTTTCTTCTGAAAGGCTTATTTCTCCTGTTCTTAACTAGCAGTGAGTCCTAGATCAATGCACCTTCCTTCCATTCCTTTTTTTTACCTGAAGTTGAAGGTAACTTTTGCTGGACTGACAATCCAGGGGATTCTCAACATTTTATCGTATAGTGAGCAGTAGGATAAATGTCACTTAATCTCTTAGAAGATGTCCTCAAACGCTTCTCACTAGTTTTGATCCACAGCCACTCTAGTAATGGTGTCCCTTGAAAGGGACTCAACACTTGATACCTATTACCTCCAACTATTAACATCAATACATTTCTCACATTTTATAACTTACTCTTACACCCATCTCTAATAAACCCTCAGTGGGAATAAAATTTATTCTTTTCCTGACAGTACATTCGAAAATTCCTCTTTGTGCCAGTAACACTGTGTGTGATACCTGTGTCCTTGTTCCCAGCAGGCTGTCTAGGACATTCTTGGTACAGCACTTGGTTTCAGGTCAACCCATTTAGCATCTCCTCCAACACTATTAAGAAGAACACCGCTGAGCAAACAGGACCTGACACCATTCTCTGTTGACATCATTTACATTCCATACTTGGGCAGTGACAGTGTTACGAAATCACAGTCACATCCAGAAAAATGTCTGGCACCACTTAAGAGCAGCATCAACCCAGGCAACCCCTATGGCATTGGGACTTAACAGGTATGCAGCCAGGGCAAGAGATGTCACTCAGTCCCTCTAGCAACGTGTTTGTCTCCATTCTGTTGTATTTCACCACGCAGGATACCAGGGTTTGCTTCTGGCACCAGGGCGAAAGCAAACAGAAACTTCACCAGAAACTTCTTCTCCTCCCTCACATGTGTGAAGGAGAAAGGAAAGGGTAGAGCAAAAAGGAATCCCACTGAAGGAGTCCAAATTCTCTTTCTGTTGTCATGACTTCTGATGCCTGCATGTTCTGGCAAAACAAGAAAGTCATTGCAGCTCCTGGATATTTCTTTTCAGTCACTGGTTCTTAGTCATGCCTTGTGCATTTTCCATACTTCAGGCAGCTCCACTATCTGTTTTTATGGTCTTCGGGTGCCAGACATGCTTTTTTCTTTTCTGCTGAGATATTTCAGATAATCCATAAGTCAACACCATGGGAGTATTAACATTTGCCCTAAGCTTCAATGTGAGCTAGGCAGCTGTCCTTCGTGCAAGAAATTTTTGTTTTGTTGTCAAGGGTTAATTACCTTTACAGTAGTACTTCTTTGTTTCCCACTCTTACTGTCTTGGAATTTAAGGGTTTGCCGCAAGTTTTTTTGTTACAGATCACAGGCTGCTGTTTTACCATCCCTGAAATTGCAAGATTGACTCGGAAACCTTAGATCAATCACAAACTATGTTGGGCCTTCACCTTCTCTTTACACTACCAGTTTAAAAACATACTTCTCATTTCGAGGGCAGTGCAACACTTTTCAAATATTTGTAACAGTTTCACAGATGTCTGTCTTAGATGAAACTGTCTGAGTGGATAGAAAATGATTAAAAACATCTTCAGGAACACCTATTGTCAAAAATAAAGCTGCCTACTGTGTTCTTTTTCCTCTGCAGAGTTGACCTAAAGCTGACTTTGTACTTTCCTCAGTTACCTGTTTCCATTTTCCCAGAAAACTCAACACTTGAAGTGCTTCTCTCTGCCTTGTAATTCCTGAAGTGCTGGCCTGATGCAGCTCACCCATGGTGTTGTCTGCTGTCTGTCCAGCACTCGGAGCCACAGAATATCCCAGAGGCAGGCTCCCTCTGGCATCCCAATCTCCAGCTGGTCAGTGTGGGGTTGGCCTGAGAGTCTGAAGCACATCACAGCCTGGCCCAGCTGGTTCTTGGCAGACACCCTCAAGGCCATAATTTCTTCTTGCTTTTTGCGGTCATTTCTTGGTCAGATTGAACGTGTGCTGCCACCTCCAGACATACTTTTCTGGTATCAACTTTTCTGGTATCAACTTTTCAGCATTCAACCTCCTCTCAGTTATGCCAGTGTAATGGAAGTCAGCTCGCTGGTGGAGCATTGATTGCTCCATAGGAATGGCGGACATTGTGTTAATGGAGACCTTGCTGGAGAAGATCCTCAGCTTAAAAATACCAGGAAATCTTTAACAGCTGGCTTCCTGCATTTGAGTTTTGCTGTTAAAGATTTCCTGGTATTTTTTCACCCTGTCCATACTCTTTGATCCAAGGGATAAAATGTCTATGAGTTTGCCCATTGATCCCAGCTGCAGTTACATTTTCAGCCTGACTACAAGAGGTTATGAAATGGAAAACTTGAGCAGACATCTGTGGATATTCCAGATATAAATCCAAAACAGATTTTCCCCAGCATATTTCCCTTAGTATGAGGTGACGCTCTCTTGTACAGCAGCTGATGTGCTGCTCCACCAAATGGAGAAAGACATAAGTAGATGTTGCTGTCAGTGGAGACCATTTAGCTCATTACCAGTTCATCATACACGCATGTGTGTCACCTGCAGAAACAGGACTTGGATAATATTAGCAGGCTGGAGAGGACCAAACAGAAGATTTGGAGCATTACAGCAGACTTCTGAAGTAAGAATCAGACTTTCAAGTATCAGTTTTTCCCCTACTCAGAACACCAAATTGTTGGGTGTTGAAATAGGCAGCAGCTACACTGGTGAAGGCTATGTCCTGGAAGTGTGCCTCTGAACAGGTTGCTTTGCTAGCTGTTGAGATGACCACCAGCAAGGTCTTGGCATAGCCTCTGCCCTGTTCTGGATCCCAAATGCCAGCTGAGGCTGGTCGATGGATGACCAAGGAGGCTGACCTGATGCACATTGTCACAGAGCTGTGAAAAGTCCCAGTCTTCAGCTGCAAGTGAATGAGAAGCAGGTTTGCCTATTATCCAGCACAGAGTTCAGAGCCAGCTGTGCGATGCACATGTCCAGCTCAAGAGATTTTTCCCATTACTGAGACAGAGAAATGGTACATTATCTCAATAGACTTCTGAAGAGGAGAACCAACAGCATTTCGGGTTAGATCAACTCAAACAATGTTACAGGACTTCTACACAAAACACCCACTGAAGCATCTAGTGATAATAGTTTGTACACCTGACTTATAACCTACATTTCTGAATATTCCCTTGCACGGCCTCATTGCAGTTCCAGGGAGCTGCAGCACCAGAAAAATCTTATGAAAGCGTGTCTCAGGTTTACAATTCTATAAGTCCCAGCTGCTGAAGAGGTCAGAGAACTTCCAAATGCAAGTGCATATCCAGTTCAGCTGGCAACTGCCAGCAAGCTAAATGAAAAAATCCCAGCCCCACCCCCCAAACATATTCTTTGCTAGGCACTGAAATATATCACCTTCTTCTATAAACATCTGGCATCACCAAGTCTCTTCTATAGGACAAGAACAGTTGGAAAAGTACCACAGCTTCTTCTAATAAGATACTATTGTGTTTTTAGTGCACTCCAATATCAGGAAGCATTTTTCAAGTGCGTCACAGAAAATTAATTTCTTGCAATATTCCTTAATTGAATTGCATTTTAATCTACCATTTGATCAATAATGCAAGACATTTATATTTTGGGATTTTCTGTCTCAAAAACAACTCTTTCTCACAGATCCCACTTCTTCATAGCTGTGACATCACATGAATCGTGACATCACAGTCATTACCATGGAAAGACACTTACCTCACAGTCTTTATTGTGTTATCAAACAGAAGCAGCTGGGTAATGTGGGTGAATAATCCTGTTCTGTATATTCAGCAATAGCAAAATGAATACTGAAAATTACTAACAAACTAAATAGCTACTTCTATAAATACTCCCCTTGCAAAAGTTCACCCTATTTTAAAAGCCACTTGTTAAATGCTATTTAGTATATATATAAAGAGTGGTGGATGAAGACCAAAGTCCTTGAAACAGACATGAAAAATAACTCATTGCCACGTGTAAAGTAAACTTCTCTTTCTTTTTGCCTTATCTGTATGACTTTTCTGTCCCCATCAGCAAGAAAGAGGCATTTTGCTTGCTGCGACTAGCAGCTTCTTGGGCATTTTTGGTTTAAAAAAAGAAAGTAAACAAGTGTCCTGTACATCAGTTACCGTAGCACTTTCTACCACTGCATTTCATTCCTCTCAGTGTTGAGAGGCAACATTAAACCCCTACTTGGACTTAGAACCACCAACTTTCTCCACAACAAATGGACACAAGTAGATAAGTGACAGGTAGTGAGGGATGAGCACAAAAAGTCTGTTCCGGAGAGTCAAAGAATTCTGTTTAATCAGTATGAGTGGAAAAGGAAGTGTGATAGGGTTGGGAAATACTGCAACAGTTTCAAACCAACATAATTTGGGTCAAATTTAAAGCCAATACCAGTGAGCAAAGCATTTTGAAAGGAAGCAAATTTCAGCACCCCACGATCTGAATTGCTTGGGTACTCGGCAAGACAACCCAATGATTCATCGTGTTGTTATGACTGATGGTAGCACCATTAACAAAAGAGCTCAACAGCATCTGGGCATCATGACAGGACTCAGAAAATGTATCCTGCCCTACACGTGGATCAACTTTGTGCTACAGAGACATGTCATGTCCTTGTGCTTAGATGATGAAGCAATACCGTCCATATTATACGCAAAATCCAAGCCACAGCCCCATGAGTTGTCACTGAAGGCAGATCTGTCTACATGTAGAGAGAAAATGTGCACCAAGTAGCACAGAAAGCTCCAAAGAAGATTTTGAATAACAGAGCTGTTCCCTTTCCTTCACACCGGAACAAGTAAATGAGATCTTTTTCCCCTGTTCTCTCTTTAAAATATTAGAAATCATTACCAAAGCTTGGCCATTATATTCCCTGTGCTTAAAAGCCCCTGTTTTCTTCTTCATGTGAAAAGAACATTGAATGCATCACATTTGCCGCTGAACAAATGCATTTGCCAGTTCTCTTAAATGCCAGCACAATTGCTTTAACAGAGTTAATAAGGGGGGTGGTAATGTGAACAGCCTTATTTTTGTCCTTAGCGCCCCAAAAGGAAATGTGTTTCTTACTAATAATAGTGTATGTGACAGAAAATACTAAGTACATGCAACTGTTCTCATTCACTTGCCAAAACGGATAATTCACATCAGGGCTTAAAAAAGTAAAACAAAATAAACAGAAAAACACCCCAACTAAACAAATTAACCCTTCCCCTTCTACCAGCAATTCCCCTAAACCCGAAGCTTGAATCTGAATTATTTTGCCAGTGACCAGAGGGTGAATTAAAGGGAAGAAGAACAGAGCTTGTGTTTAAATTCCCTGAGGAGCTTGTAAGAAACCATCCTGTCTGTCACTTTTTTTTTTCTCCAGTCAACCGTTAAGCACACCCTGCCAGTGTAAACCAGACCTGTGGAGGAAACAGCTTATTCACACCCAAATTTATTTCTAGCCATCCATTTTTATGTAGTACTCAATACAATTCTGACAGGCTCAAACATTCAACAGCCATAAATTCACTTTCCTCCTGCCTCCCCCTAGAGAAATCGTATAACTGGGCTTGAAACCAGGGAGACTTAACTGAAATTTATTAATAAATGTTGCATGGTTTTGTTTGTTTCAATTCCTGATTTTTGAAGCTACATGTATTCTCAGTTGCATTTCCAGGATTTTCTGTAACCACAATGACAAGGAATGACGTTCTTTACACCCGTTTACTTCCAGTGGCTGAAGCTGTAGGGGGAAAATAAAAGTGAATCGGTATCATACAGCTCCAGATGGAACAGATGTAGCAATGCTGCTGCCTTGTTAGTTCAAGCCCAGCATGCTTAAACCTGAAATCCCAGCATACTGCCTTCAGGGGTGCTGGAAGCGAATGCCACACCTAATTCCAGGGAAAAAATGGTACAAGATGGTTGGATGAGGATATATGCCTGCACCTCGTTAACAACTTGTCTCAAATTAGCAACTAGCTCTCCGAGAAAAGTCTTCTGCTCAAAGTTTAATGGGTGATAGCATTCTCTCTGCGACCTAGCCAGGTATTTCCTCCCTGACTTGGGAGATTTCAGCACAGCAGGAGAACTGTGATGACAGAAAGTAGCCAGGGGACCCTGTACCTGGGATGTCACCTGCAGTGTGTTCACTGTTTACCAGGAGCCTGTTCTCAGGCTGGGACGTGCCCCTGTGGGTGGGCTTGGCTCAGAGGGCCCATGGCCAGCAGGGCAGGGCTGTGGGGAGCTGGAGACTGGCCCCACTACAGTGCTGATGGAGCAGTGGCTGATGGCCCCAAGGGGTGCCAGGGGGTCCTGGAGTGGTGGGGAGAGCCCCGGAGGTGGGCAGGGACAGGCAGGGCTGGTGGTGCCAGGATGTGCCATGGCAGGGCTGTGACATAGTCTGGGGCAGTCTGGAGTGGATCTTCTCTCAAACGTGGGCTCTTTTCCCTTCAGGAGGAAGAGGACGTTTTGGTGTTTTACCATGTGCACACAGATATCTGCAGATCTATAAAGCCTTCCCCAAGGCCACTATAGATACCCCTGTGCAAAAGATTAATTCCTTCCTAAATTAACCCTGGGTTCATAGAGGGACCAGAGGCTTATAACAAGTACAACAAAAGCCTGCTGCGTGCTACAGGAAAATCACTCTGTGTCTTTTACTCACTCTCTGGCCACAGTGAACCAATGAGTAATTGTAGTGAGCATTTTCCTCCATGGAGCAAGGGCTTTCTAAACCCTCAAAAGCCTCTAGTTGAATCCACTTAAGATCAAGCAATAGCTTAGCAGTCAGGTCCTGAAAATCCATTCTTGACAGCCCAGGACCTGAGGACAGATCCTTCCTTTCCTCCCTGCTGGTGCTCTTTGGAGGCCTGCACAACCCTTGAGACCAGGCATCCCCTGCCCATCTGCCCTGAGAGAATCAGTGGGTCCCTACTTCCCCATCCAGGGCTTTGCCACAGCACGTTCACAGTCAGACCCAGGCCCACTTCTCAGCTCCCTTCTGTCTGGCAGCTGGACACAAAGTCCACACTATTCCTCTCAAAGACTCGTTTCATTTGTGCAGCAGGACTCCAAAGGCTGACGAGGTCTGAAGCCTTTCTAGTTTCTGGTTCCTATGATGTATTTATTCACTGTAGGAACACTGCTTTCTAGTTTAATCTTCCAGGAGAAAACATACCAAAATAAGGTAAGGAGTAAAGACTTACTAAATAAAACTCTTAACCCTGTCACATTAATCTCCAATAGCAGAAAGCATTATCAACCAGTGCTGTGGAAAGAGCTGACCCAAAACCTTCCTCCTCTCCCAGCTTGGACAGAGTCAGTCGAGGCAGTGCTGAAGCCTTCTCTTCTTTCCAGGACACTTCAGAAACACTCGACTGTGATTTAATAAAGACAGCTTTAAAAGAAACTTCTTCTACATCTTATTTTACATCTGCCTTACAAAGCATGGATCTTAAGGCTCTCTTGGCTTGGCACACTTGGATCTACTCTGCTACAAGGTCAGAAGGGCCACCAGTGAACATTTGAAGGCATGGCCTGTGAAGGTACAATCCCTCTGAGATCTCTTTGGGGCATCCCACACATCATTTTTAGTGTACAATGGATAGAATAAACTGATACCATGTAGACTGGCTTAGCACCTAGACAGAGGCAGCCTTGCAAACCTGGCGCTGCTATCAAAATAGCATCCATAGTCCAGCAGAGAAGTATCTCCCATCTGTCATAAATGGATTCCTTTTCTATTCACCCTTCGATAAGCTCCAAGAATTAACAAAAAACAGCTGATCTCCACAGCTGTCTAGATTCTGGGGAGGTGGTGAGGATCTGGGATCCACAGGGCTAGAGATATGCCTATGGGCTTCTGCACAGTGTAAATGGCCCTCGTACCAAAAAGCATGGGGCACCAAAATTCTGCAGTGAAAAAAAAGCCCTTTTCTCTTATGTGTTTGGAAGGACAATCCAGCACAACTGACAGCTTCCTGAGTGCCCATCTTACACCAGCCCTGGTGCATGGATGATTTCCCATGGTTTGGTAGTAATGTGACAAGCTCATGGCCTACATGGTAGGAGAAGTAGTTCCTTTTAAAATCACTCCTAAGAAGCAGACACAGGTAAAAACCTCAATATTTGGGGTGTTCCTAGCCTTATTAGGCTTACAGTCATTCCCAGTTGATGTATAATGCTAACTAGTCTAATAATTTCTATTGTCAAGTGTGAAAATGCAGTACTCAAGGCCACATTCTTATTTAAGACAGAGTGTGAAATGGGGAAAGTGTTAAGAAAAACAAAACAAAACAAAACAAAACAAAACAAAACCAAAACAGAAAGGAAGTTAAAGCTCTGGCTTTTTAAATTATTATTTATTTTCAGTTGCTGAGAATTTTACAGACTCTCTTTCATCTTTGTTCCCTTCAAAGACAAGTCTATTTTTTGCTGCATTCTGAAGACATTCGTTCAGTGTGAAGCAGTGGCATGGCTCCCTGGGCAGAGAGCTGTCAGCAAGCCCAAAGAGCTGCCATGAAAACCAGGCCCACATCAGAACTCGCCACATGTCTCAGGAAGCTGTCTCAGGGAGAGCCATTTTCTGAGAAGAATGTTTCCTCCTTTCCCCATTACTTTCACCATCCATATTTTTATGCGAGCCCTTTTAGCACAGTATTTATTTCTGAGTCATACAAATCAGCTCCAAAGCTTGGGTAGCGCCAAAAATGGGCTATTCATATTCATTCGCGCTCTTGTACGCATCTCTGCTCTCATAAAATGGAACATGTGTCTGATGAGCTTATTTACTTTCTAAATGTGTGGCAGGGAAGGATAGAGAATGTGCAAGAGATAATGGTAGAAGCACTGGAATAACATCAATAAGGCACTTGCAAATAGATACTTCACAGTTTGCCTGATCTGAGCCAAACTCTCTGAAGTTTGGTTATAATGGTGTCGATTTTATTGTTATGCCCTTTAAAATACTTGGGCATGTGCTTCCGCCAGTTAATTCCCAAAATAATGATGCTGCTCAGTACAGCGATGACTCATTCCAAGATGCCACTTGACTGGTTGCTGTTCACTTCCACAGGGAAGAAAACTGCTTAGGTCCTCACCTGTGCTGTCACGTAGAGCCTCTTGGGTGCCAGGGCTTTTTGAGTACCCCCATCTGCAGCAGGTTGAGTCTGCTGTGACTCATCCTGCACACAAATCTCACAGTCAGCTCCCATACCACAGCCCTGATGGATAATGCAATACAGAAAATGCTCGAGGAGCCGATTTCTCCGCTCCCTGGTGCACACGCGACATAACAACACCTTGCAGCACAGGCAGAGTATCCCAGTGACCGTGGGGAGTGCTCACGGTGCTGGCCTGCGGCGTCTCTTTCCACATAAGAGAAAAAGGCATTATTTTCACTGTAGGATTTTGGTGCCCCCTAATAAGACCCCATACTAAAAAGGAAGATGCTTCCCACCCAGCTGTCTTGTGGTCACGAGGCAGTGGTTAACCAATCGGTCCTCTCTTTGGCAATAAACAGGTAACCCAGATAAGCCTACGTCTATCTAGAGTTCACCAAGTTATTACAGCAGAAAATGAGATTCCTGTCCTTTTTCCAAAAATATTGAACGTAATTTCAGGGTTTTGCAAGTGTGTTTCTTACCCACGTTGCTGACATTGTATCCCCTGTGTCACAGACATTCTTATATTTATGCTAAGAGTATGATGGAATTAAAGAGCAGGACTCTGAAATATCCTTAGGGAATAATTTTATAAATATATATTCAGTGCTATGAGTCCACTTCAACAGTAAAAAAGAAAAAAAAAAGAAAAGAGAAAAAAAACCTCTCAGCTCCTCAGAAGTATTTTTATGAACCTCACGGATGAGTCATCTCTGGCAGAGGAGATTTAACAGGATGCAAAGAAGGGCTGATTCCACACCGAAGCAGGGAAATCACCATTCCTTCAGTTTGATGGCTAATTTTTATAACTAAAACTTCCCTTACCACCACAAAGAGCCCCCAGCTCCTCATACGTGACTGACAGACAGTCCTCTCTGTCTCCACATTGTGCATGGACAACCTTGCCCCTAACCTGGGCTGGGGGTGTCGAATAACAGGGACAAGAATCCTCTGCTACCTTGAGAAAGATCCATAAGGGCTGCTTCCTTTTTTCTTTTTTCCTCCCCAGAAAAATGCATCTTCTCCAATAAGCACCCTCACCTTTCTTCACCAGGCATGGGAATTTAGTATCAGACAGAGCCATCTCTAATCTCCCAAGTACCTTTCAATTTTACTTGCTACCAGGGCACTAAGATTCCCCTCTCTCTCTATGGCAGATAAAATGAGCTCAAAGTTACACTTTCAGGGGTGAAGGTCAGTTCCCTGATATATCCAGACAGAAGCCTCTAATCACTTGAGATTTTGTCCAAGTGAGAGCTGTGAACATTCTGCATTTCTAAAATCTACTTATTAACATGATAACTAATCTAATGGATGCCTTCAGATGCTTGAAAGCTGAAGGCAGAAGCAAGCGTGCATACACATCAGGACAGCTTCTACATTTTTAAGCCAATTTGCTACTTGCCTAGAATTAAAAAGAGGATGACAAGATCTGCAAAGAGTTTAATGGGAGTCAAGGAATTCTAACTATGGCTGACAGGGCAGAGACGGATGATGTCTTCCCTACTGCAGACAGGATTTTATTTCGTGTTCGTAAATCTTTTGAGTCTAAATTTTAAATACTGTATTACTCTCTGCCATTTTGATGTTTGCATACAGATTCCTGTAAGAGAGTTACAAAAATCCATTCTGGATCGTTTTTCAATCAACAGGTTAAAGGAAAGACAAAGTGCTCCCAACTATTCTTTCAGCGTACCTAGCATTTGTAACGGCAGAAAGTACATTCTAGAAAAAGCCCTGGTTTTGGTGTGGGCTCAACAAAATTTTCCAGCATCTCACTCAGAACAAATTGGTACGGTGATTTTGCTGAATGAAGATTAGAACAGTCTCACCTATTTTGCTGGAAAGACCCTTTCCAAATGCAAGTCAGGAACAGCTTTTCCACTGTTCTCAGCACTGAATGGCAGTCATCCGCTTGGCTCCCCAAAAGTCCTGGCTCAGAGTCAACACTGGACTGTTACCTGCATGACACGCTCAATCCAGCTGGAAGGAAAGAGCAAAGATCCTTCCTAGCAGCAAAAACACACACACACTTTTAAACAAACATGTGGGTTTAGTTACTAACTCCACACACCTGGAGTGCAGAGGAGGGTCTTCAGGTTCCTAAGCCCTCTCAGTTTTAGATCAAATTGCTACTTCTGGGGTGGAAGTAGTATCTTTCCTGCCCCACGCACAGCTATATGGTGCCATATGAACAAACATTAGAGCAAAGCAAGAGATCAGAGAAATGTAACAGTGCTCTGACACCTTGAGTTTGGATTACTTATAAACTCCATCAATTCCTGGCAAATCTGACCTAACTTGTGATCCTGAGAGCTCGATAAATTGAATTCCACAGAGTTCACCATGTATTGGTTTTCTGACGAAAACTTTGAAAAACAGTGTTGTTTGGGTTTTTTCCTCTTCACAGCAGTACAGTTCTAACAGTGTTGCATAAGCGTCATGACTTCTCTTTCTGCTTTGAGACAAGTTTCTTTCCATGCTATGCACTGAGTTCTCCTTGGGTTTTTCTGTCCACCCCAGAGGATGCTGTGTTTCCATGATGTATTATTAAAGTGTGTATGTTGTTTATGAGCTACCCTGGTATCCTTCAGTAGAGAGACACAATCTAAATGTAAAATAGCATTTCTGTGATAAATAAGGAGAATTCAAAGCTCTGGCATCTTTACTGCATGTATGAGATGTGCTTGGATGCTACAGCTATCCTCTTTTGCACGTAAAACACTAATACTCTGTAGTTTTTTCACTGAGATCTGTAAGTACAGAAACAAAATCTGACTTCTAAATGACTAATGTTTGCAACTGCACTGCAGACCTGAGAAGTTGCCTCTGCAGCCACCTGAAAATGACTGACTGGTTCATAGCAAACAGGATGGAATGGCGAGAAGAAAGGCCTGAAGTGGAAAACGATCCTGCCCCATCACTTGACAGGAAGCTTATGAGGTGTTTTGTTGATTCATAGCACAAAAAATGTGAGAACTGGGAGAGACAGAGGCACAAAACCTAGCATGCTTCACTGGGCATTAGCCAGGCGTCTCACAGAGCAATGGGTATAATTCCCTCCCCGAGAGAGTTCTGTGGGGACTGTGCACAAGAGCCGCCAAAAGTGAGGCAGCAATGACCCCAATCTGCAGCACTCTTCTGACTTAATAGGAACAGCTGGTCAGTGAAGTGTTTGCTAGAAATTTAACAAGGCTCAAACAGTGAGAAACGTCTGCCAATAAATCAAAAGGGAGCACGAATCTAAATGAGGTTTAATTTAAATTCGCACCTAGGGCTGACGGGTGAGAGCTTCATGGCTCTTCTGCATTGCATTAGCACACGCAGGTCTGTGCCCACAGCGGCAGCAGCAGCAGCTAGGGGAAGATGTTTCTGGATGGCAGCCTGGGGTCTTGGGGTGAGCGTGTGGTGATCGTGCAAAAGAGTGCATTGAAGCAAGGGGGGCTGTGGGAAGAGCCGATGGGGAGGTTCTCCCTAACGGCACATTTTCCAAGCCATTTGATCACTGTGAAAGCCACCTTGGCCATGAATGTTTTGGGCTCTGCTGTGCCCCATTGCTGCCACCAGCTTGATTCCACTGTTCCCTGGAGGAGCAAGCTGCCGTATGAGAAAAGGCTGTGGCCACAGGGAGAATGTTCTCCCAAATGGCAGCTGGGGATAGCGAGGGGAGGGAAGTCAACTAAAATTTCTGTTCCCTTGCCTGAAGAAGCCCTCACAACCTTCAGTGAAAGGCCAGCTTTCCCTGAATCCTCAGGATATGGTGGGTGAGGACGAAAGCCTCCAGAAGGTCACCTCACGGTGAACAAGGCCATCACAGGCACAGGGGGTTCATGAACCCCTCCTGCTACCCTGGGCAGTTTTCATCTGGCAGCAAGGGCTGGATTTCAGCTTGAGGCACTCTCGGGCAGACTGGGTGCCTTTGATCCCCTGGGAGATCGGGAATGCCAAGGGAAACGTGGATGTTTGCTGATTGTGCCTGCACATCACTCAGCTCTACCATGAGCAAAGCTGACTTATTTTCAGGGAAATGCTCAGTTGCACTTGCTGTGACTTTGGAGAAAAACTTCACGGCTGCTCATGGGCAATTTCAGCATTTGCAACAGTGGCAATTCCACTGCAGACTTTGTGCCATAGCTGAGCCCGTTTGGCACCCATGCCTGCTGGCTTGTCTGAAGGAGGCTGGCATCTGGTTTCCAGCTGTGCTGTGCCATGTCACACAGGTTTCTGTACCCTGGGGAAAACTGAATCTGCTGCTGAAGCAGCATTCACTTTGCCAGGAGGTCTTGTGGTGCCGTCAGTGGACATAATCACTTTTCAGGCTGTCAGGGCAATGCAAGCAGCCAGTCAAAACTGCATGAACAAGAAGAGCAAGTGGGATGTTGCTGCCTCACAGATGTGAGAGCACAGCCAGGTGCCAAGGTGGCTGCCTGTGTGTGTCCAAGATGCAGGGTCCTGGAGCCACTGCAGGGCCAGACACCCCCAGGGGCCTCTCCCTACCCTCCCACGCCTCTGCCCATGGCTGGAAAGCACTGCTAAATAAATGCATCTGTATGGAAAGAATCATAATCATTGCCTCTTATACTCACCGATACTCCGACTGCAAGAAACCTCAACAAACTTCTTTTTTGTAATGTTTTCCAGAAGTTTCAAACAAAAGAGACTGAAAATAGTTCACAAAATACAAAAAATACAGATATACTGGTATATTGACATTCCAGTTAGCTTTTCATATACAAATATAAACTTCCATGCATGCACACACACATATGCATACATAAAATGGATTAGATTAGTTCTGGAGCTTTCAAAAAGAGTAGCTAAACTTTTTAAAAGCCAGAGGCAGCCATATTCCCTTCAGAAATGATCAGGTAGGAAAATATCAAAAGCAGAATGTGCAGGCTTTTAAAGAAATGTGTAGGAGCAAAACGAGCTTATTTCTGTTTTAATCCAAATTGAATCATATGTCTTATGTCAAAGCTATAAAAAACAAGGTAGGTAAAAGAGGTAATTCATGTACTACAAACTTTAAAAAATTTTTGTGTTACATTATTTCCTTCTCTTTACACAAAAGAATAAAAAAAAAAGTATCAATTCCTAGCAAGAAAATTTCACCTCCTTCCTACCATTAAGAAAGAAACTAAGGAAACACATCCTCTCCTGGTATAGTCTGTTACAGCTTCTCAGGACTCAAAGGAAGTAGGACAGTTTCCAACAATGGAGGACATGATCCTCAGATCTTTAGTAAGTGAAAAAGCATCCTGTCTGGAACTATTTGGGAGAGGAAGCTTATCCAGAGATAGCTAATAAAATACTTTCGGTGCTCTGTAAAGGAGATCAGTTGACCCTGAGTAAAGGCCACTGCCACTGACTGCCTGTTGGGAGAAGCATGGCATCCCCTGGCCGTTTTCCCAAGCCCCAGCGGAGCAGTGTGAGGGTCAGATGAGCTGTCCGGCTGGCAGAGCTGCCATCTGTCCCCTTGGACACGGCTGCCATTACGTAATGGCCCAGATATGGCCGGCCGACCAGGAGGCCCTGCAGAAGGAGGGCTCCCGGATGGCAGTCTGCTGCCACCGCAGATACGGAGCACACTGCTCCCTCCTCGGGCTGGGGAGCTCGGGGGCAGCACAGCATCCCGAACGGGGCTGCATGAAGTCCTTAGGTACCAGGAGCCTGCTTCTTCCCTCTGTTTGTTCACAGAATCCTCAGATCCTGCTGGAGCAAGGGCTGTGCAAAAGACTCTGCTCTGAAAAATTACAGTGAGCCAGGTAGTTCTGGAAAGCACAACACACTCTGCACACCTATCCTGTCTGCACGGGCTCAACACGCCTAGCTAGGACAGTCAGACACCACACAAATGAACATGAGACTGTGCTGGACACAAGCAGGATAAAAGACCTACAGATCTCCTGTCAGGCTGAAAAGCTTATAGTAGCCTTGGAGCCATATTCAACTAAACAGCCCTAGGCACTGATGCAACAAAAGCATGATGTCTGGTCCAGAGAGTATCTAGAGTGGGTAAATTAGAATCCTGTAGGACACATACCTCCCACTGATATTACAGACAGCTTCAGAGCACCCAAGAGGCTGAAGGCTCCAGCAAGGAGCCAGATCCATCCAAACAATGTAGGCTCCCAGCACTCCCTGCTGCCTGCTCCATACTTGCCTTGGTGAAGCATGGACCTGTCATCTCTCCCACCATTGCTGCAAATCGGGGTGTACCTGCTCATTTCTCTTGACACGGTGTGGTGGAAGGCGATGTCGTTTCAATCCACCACTGGTTTTTACCTCCTTCCCTTCGCAGAGCACACTGAGGGCTCTTCACAGCATGGCTTCTGTCAATGGGTCCCAGGCCACAATAGGGGCTGCTGGACACGAGGTCAGAAATTAATAAAATAATAAAAAACCAGTAACAGTTCTTGCAACTACCTCCTCCAGCTTCTTGCTTTCTCATCCCCCTCACTCTTGGGTTCTGCAGCAATAACAGCAGCAGCAGAAACTCTGTGAACAGAATAATACTGCATAATTCAGGTTATCTCTGGAAAATCTTCCCAGAACAGCCTGAAGTGGCCACATGATTTTAGAGAAAGTGGGAGGATGTCACTTTCACTCAAAGTCCGAGACTAATTGCTGAGCTGGATCCATTAATCCTGCCTGAGCTGCACAGGTCTCCAAATTGCCTGCCTCTTCTGGGAACATTGAAATATTAGCAAACTAATACAAAAACTATCATCACCCCAAGCCATGTTCATCTAGTGCTAAGAAACTATTCCATGCCTTTGCACAAATTATGTTGGCCTCTTACACTACCAAACTAGCCTTTATTAAAGAGATTTAATCCGGTTCAGAACAAACGAAAGGTCATTTGGAAGACCAGAAAACTGTATAAAATCACTACCATAAAGAGAAAGACATTTCTGAGCTGCTCTCTATGTATTTATTTTCTGCATGTGGAATCAGTCAGTCATTTTGAATGCTTGATAAAATCAAGGACAATTAAACTAAATTGAGCTTTAATTTCAGACTGTGACATATGTCTACGGCTGAGTATTTCTTTCTGCAATGTCTGGAATTACTAACCAGCAGCACAAGCTAAGTTCAAATATCAGTCAAGGTGGGAAAAAGTTCTTCACTCATCAAAAAGCAGACAATAAAAATGTTGGAATACTTTGCATTACTCTCAGAATAGGACAAGGTCAAGCAGCAGTGACCCAGCTAATGAGGAATCCCACCATTCTGTGCAAGAGGATAAATGAGCCCCGTTGAGGGCTGAGCCCTCAGTATTCATGAACAGCATCAGTACCTGTGCTCCCAGCTTCCTGCACACGCAACATCACCTTTCTGAGCTGCATCACTGAAGATCTGTACAGAAACGATCCTTTACTGGCGAAGGCACAACTGCAACAATTGTTTCTAATCTCAGTCTCAAATCCAATTCTCACATATTATAAAACCAAAACCATTTTTCTCTGCTTCTTATGTCTATTGTGTCTGCTTGTTACAGGGTCTGGCTCTTCTTCTCTGAGCAACTGGTGCTTCCCTGTGAACCGACCGGACAATTGATCCTCCTGACAAAGTTTGCTCATGCAGCAGACTTTGTTGCCATCCCACATTAGCTCTGAGTTTGACTCCTTCTCCTGCATCTTTGATGGCAGGTCTAGGCTGGTTGTTAGCCTGGCGTAAAGTGCTGTGCCTGCGTGATTTTGATCGTGTTCTTTCCTTTCAAATCCTCAGACGACCTATGAGAAGAACAAAGCTTTTCCAGGCTGAGCAGATGGCTTGCAAAGGGATACTTTTTCAGGAAGGGCAGGCTGTGTTAATGACTTTTCCAAAGTTCCATTGTCCCATTGCCAACAATGTCATTTCCAGAAAGTGAATCCTGTGGCAAGACAGCAAGGAAAGATGATTTTAACAACACAGCACTATCCTCGGCCTATGTGAAAAAGTTGTAAAAACTTTTTGGCCACACAAACAGTGATCCAGATGAGTTTTCTGTAGGATCTGGATGGCTGAAGTCCTACGGAGGGAAGCTGAAGGGAGATGACCTGTACTTTCTGGAAAAGTCAAGTCAGTTGAGACTAAAGAGACTAACTGAATCATTTGATTAGAGGCCACATGGAGTCAGACAAGGGCTTTGATTCCATCCAAACCTTCTCTTAATCACAGGAAGCTACAGAGTAGGATATTACACAGACTAGGGGGAAAAATTAATATCGAACTCCTTATGAAGTTGCTCATTTGTGAAAAATCCATCCAGCTCAGTCTCTAAGGCACAATGGCTGGCCTCTCAGCAAGTCACTATTCAAACCCTCCCCGTCCAGTGACAGCTCTATTACAGCACAGGAGGTGTTAGATGTCTTACTAGAGGTGTGCAGAGCAGCTTGCACAGGGAACTGTGGGTCTTACCATTTCCCCCTCAGCCCAAATGAACACTCATGTCTAGAACAATAAAATCTCCTCAGTGACGACTTTGAGAGAAAAATCAGCTATGAAGCTGATTAAGATAGAGCTTGGGTACAGTAAAACCTTCTGATGTCTATTTCCATCTACCTTTGAAATGCAGACTGCTACACAGAGGCAATCAAATGTCCTAGTTTAACCTCTTACTTGGTTATCAAATCAAAAGGAAGAACAGTGAGAAATTCAGCAAATCAAAGGCTTCACAAGAAGGTTCAGGGACTTCAAAACAGCCTCTTCTCACATGCAACACTTGCGTGGGAGAACAAGAGGAGGAAATGGTGCGTTCAGATCTCCAGTCAGGTTAGGACTTACTCCTATAACTTTCTGACATCTTCTTCTATTATAAGAAAACTTAAACCGCTTCACAGGTGTGACTTATTACCAGCTCTGTTTACAGCACAGAGTGCCAAGCAAAAAACCTTCTGCAATAACGAAAGTTACCGACTCAAACAAAATCTCTTGACAGCAGGACTCTCTTTTTTTCTATTATTTATTTTTTGGAAAGATAAAGAAATGCTATTTGAATGATTAGCTGCTCGAGTACATCAGAGAAAAGTATATAAATAGGATTCACTTGCAAAATGGAGGCAGACCCAGACCCATGGAATATGTAAAAAGGGAGCTTAACTATGCCCTGTTTTTAATGAGTAACAAAACCATGCCATGAAATCTATAACCGGCTTGTCAGCGAAATTTGCAACTCGGTAAAGTTGTAACAAATATTTAATTCTGCACTATGCACAGACGTGGCTGAGAAATTACCCAAAGATTTCTCTAAGAAACATCAAAGCAGTTAACTTCAATCACATTTTGCTGGGGCTGATATTCTCTTCCATTTTCAGAAAGTTTAGGGAATTAACAATGGTCTTGGCAAACATTTATTCTGACAAGTTAGCATGCAGTCCTTTTAGCTATAACAAGTATACTTATTCCCTGGATCTCAGTTTACACATCATTCTCTCTACCCACCAGCATTTTGGAACAGAGCCCTGTGTGCTGAGGAAGTTACAGCAATAGAAAACGCTACCCCCATATCCAGTCACACGGATGTCATGAAGCTGAATTCCTCTTTATCCAGATGAATAGAGGAGGAACCAAGAAAAGCTAGACCAGCTCAACTGAATGTCTGTGAGGTCCCTCTGATCCTGCCTGGATACCACACCTTGAACTTAGTTCATTGATCTTCCCTTCAACAGGACCCATCATGGTCACCTTGGTCGTGACAGCCTTCCCTTCTTCAGGACACTGAAGCCCTAGTCTGAAACATGGCAAGAGAAGGTCTTGCCTTCACATCACTGTGTTTTGATTTCAGATGGTTTGCTACATCTGGAGCAATTGATTTTTCCTCAATACTGAGCAAAATAGAAACAGGCAGGCTTTGCGAGCCACCGGAAGCTTTGAGTTCCCATTTAGGGAAAGTCAGATGTGGCAACGATTTAGGCATCACAGACATGAAGGAATGAGCCTGGGTTCCTATTTGGGAAATTACACTGTTTTAAATATAAGGCTGAGATTGGAGATATTTTTAGCAAAATCATCTTCTAATTACTCCAGGCTTTATGCATTTGTGGGTACTTCAGTGCTTGTGTCCTTGGGAAAATGCAGGATGTGAAAAGTACATTTTATGATGTTGGCTTTCGCAGATGTGTTGTGCACCGTAGTGTTGGCTTTGTGGGAGTGGTTTTGTCACTGTGAGGGGAGGGGACTGGGTGTTGACCTTCGCTGGGGTTTAGAGCTATTTTTAACGTGAACATTGTGTTGAGACAGGAGGATTGCTGTAATTGGATGACACCTTACCAGTGAGGGAATGTAGCGAAAAGTAAAAACTGTCCTCCATGAAGACAACTGCACATGCTCTAAAAAGGCAGGATGAGGGAGGAGCCATGCTAACTAGTTCAAAAAGGGGTTTTAATATGAATAATGATTTATAAATATGTAATTAGCTGATGCAACACCAAGAGTATATAAGGAGTGTAACTGTTGTTAGCTGTGTGCCGCTGGCTGCAGCTAAGCTCCCAGTGCTGTGAACTTTTGCTTTATTGGTTTTTGTCCCCTGTTGTCCTTTAATAAACTTTTAAATTTTCTACTGAGTGAGCTTCGTTTCTCACACAGGAAAAGATTTTGGGTTGCCATGGAGGGTAATTTTGTACTCTGTCACAGGACAATGGCTCAGTAGAGAGAAGCCGTAGGTTTTGCCGTGGAAGTGGCGTTCCAGATAGCAACTCCTCTGACTTTTTATCCCCATTTGCAAAACAGAACAAGAAATATCTTGCAGGAGCATAACTCAGTGTCAGTGAATAACTTTGTGACTCCAGGAGGGGGGGTACTCCAGAAACACAGAATGTTGTTTTAAGCATTATCGCCAATGAATATATTTGTGCCACCAATTAAAGACCTCTAAAAGACCATCTGCTTGTAGAATTTTGAGGTGCAATGGACATTCACAATGAGCTTGTATAGATGCTATCTTTCAGATTTAATCTGTATGTGCTGTATGTGCACATGAGACTGCACAACAGCCGTTCACTCATGTTAGAAAGTAATTGTGGTATTCTGGATGATGATTTGTTGACTAGTTAATGGCTGTCACCGAACATACTGTATGTACATTAGCTGTCCTGTTATAATGAGAAACAGAACTCTTTAATGCTCCTCTTCTGACATTTTTTCATTTTTAATATGCAATTAAAAAATGAGAAATGCAACCCTCAGAAGAGGTTGGACTAGAAAGTCTCTAGAGGTCTGTTCCAATCTCAGCTAATCCGTGACTCTGTGAAAATATCTTGGAGTCTTTAAACAGCATTAGGGGGAACATCATCACCTGTGTGTGAACAGATAGCTGAGGCACCAACATGCCTGGTAGCACAAACGAGACTGTAGTGAGTTGCTTTTATCTCACACTGCAGCAGAAATGCCTTAACTTCATTATAAAATGTGAATACAAGAGCTCACTGAGCGCCATTTCAGAGGGATGCTTGTCCCATGTAATTTGTTAGTCTTTCTCCTGAAAAGCAGGTATCAAAAGCCATTATCTGGCTACATTTTAGCTGGTGCCATCTTTCTGCGTCTAACTCAACACCAGCACCATGAATGTGTCTCTCTGTAAAGGACTGAAAGAAAATTCCACATTGCCATCCAAAAGAGCACAAGGCTGGGCCTTGGGTATGTGTATCCCTGGAGGAGAGCACACACACGTTGCTCCCTGGCCGTGTGAGCCCTTGGACTAGTGTGACTTGTCACCGCGATGGTGGTGGCACAAGTTGGGGTCTGCATCCATAAGTCTAGGCTTGGTGTTCCATTCAGTATGGTTGATGCTGACATCCTGCTCCATAAAAGAGAAAACAGTATCCCCCTCTCCCCTGTGGTTTCATGAGGACCACATCTACCTGAGAGTTGCCTTGGTTGTTGCTTACCCTGTTGCTTACCCTTTTGCTTACAGACTTGCTGTGCTGTAACTTTATGTCGACATGAACATCTGTGTTTCATGGAGTTTGTTCTGAATAAGTCTGAACAAAACCTTCCATTATATCTGCTAAACGAAATTGCTGGTTTGTGATTCAAAAGGGCTTGGCTGGCATCCCATGCCCTAGCACAATACCTGCAATCTTGTGTTGTATGTCACCTTTAGCCGGGGTCGTGGCACTGATCGCTCGCCTGAATGTCAGAATGAATCTTGCCACTAAAGTACCTGCAGCTGGGCATGAGGGAGGTGATGTGACACTTTGATACCATTCCTTTTAACGAACAACAGGCACTCTTTGGATGTGAATTGAGTTCCATTGTCACTTAGAATCTGTACAGGAACTTGAAAACGAGAGTCTTAGCACTTCCAGTCTCTGGGCTGAAGTAATTTGCACTGAGTATTGCAAGCTATTTTCAAGGCACATCTAACAAAGCTGGAAAAGTACGGTTTATGAGAAGTGCAGAAAAGATTTCCTGAATTCTACCTGCTGACTGTTGTGCTGAAGAGCACATGGTATTTGTGGATAATCCTGACATTGCACTGCCATCGCCGATCACCACTTACCCCACAGACTAGCAGGCCAGCATCTAGCAAACAAAGAATCCTCTCATGCTCTTTGTAGCACAACGAACCTGGACTTGATGATCTGAGAGGTCCTTAAAAAGAACTTTAATCACTTTATGATTCTAAGGCACATCACAAGAGGTGACAACCCCTTCAGCTGTCAGTCCATTTGCTTTAGCACGGGGGAGAGGGGATAAAGGACTAGAACCAGTTCACTCGGGAAATGAAGCCCTGCTGCTGTGAGGGGGGAGGAACCCATAGTAAGAAATTACTTCTCGAGAAAAGAGCATAATTGTGAGACATTTTGTAGTTGTAATGCCTCACGGATAGATTTGCATTTGCATATTACACACTAACCAGTCCCTTGTGCATCATTTAAACTCTCTTCATGCAGGCAATGCTCTGTCAGTTTTCATAACCCAGCTGCCTGTACAGGAATTGTTCTGTTTTCCCTCCTGAAGCTGTATGTGAAAGCAGAAACATTCTGTGCTCACAACTGGCTTTGTGGAATGGGTATTTTTGTCAAATCTCCACAAACTCAGAAAATATTTTGCCTATGGATTGAACAGGAGCTGCTACATAATGCAGTAAATTTCGAATTTCATATTCAGTGAGAGCTGATCTTTTTCCTCCTTGAAGCTATCATTAGCAGATGTTGCAGGCTTTTGCTATCTGCTGCACAGTCCTCTGCAGGGACACAGGTACGTAGGCTCAACTCTTTTCTCCATCAGTAGGGTGAGGAGTCCCAGTGTCACAGGCCACTATTCTCATTCCATTTCTGCAAGCCTCATGATCACTCCCTGTTCCTTTGCAGCTCTGGGCCAGAGTGACCAAATCTTAATGAGTGTGTCTCTAATTTTCTGTGAAGCATCAAGAAGCCTCAGTGGCACAGACAGACTTCAAAAGGACAACAAATCCACAAGGCCTTAGTACTTGTGCAGCCACTCTGTGTCAAGGCCTTTGTGGCTCCTGTAAATTGAAGACATAGAAGAGTTACAGGAGTCAGTAACTACAAAGCTGTAGCTGAAAGTGACCTCCTTTTGCATCAGTCCTGTGTGCCTTCATATTTGGTACAGATGGACTGTCAGCCCATTTCCACCAGTTAGGATGACCCAGCCATGCACTTCACCTCTCACTGGAGCTAAAGAGCCTCCCCTGTTCCCCTGGGACCAACTTGCCTTCCCTGCTGATAAAGTGGTGCCCTTGAGGGAAAGGAAGAGGGGTATTTTGCCACCCCATCAGACCAAAGCACCTCCTTCAAACACCTGTGCATTTCTCTTCTAAAGCTGCGAGCCCCAGTCCGGGAGACTGAAGAGCATTACCAAGCTGTGCTGTCCAAATCTGTGCAGTGGGGAAACACACACGAGCCTGTCAGTATCCAAATGTCTTGGCTCAGCTCCATGGGGCAATGCTCTTGTAAGGCCATGATGGAAAAAGCCGATTTGTACTTTTACTGCTACTAATGCTGGAGGAGATCGGGCTGGAAAGGAGGGTGCAACACGAGCCTTTTCCCTAACGCGGTCACACTGCTCTTGCTGTGCCTGGAGGGCTGCACCAGGCAGCTCATCCCACATGGAGAGAGAGTCCAGCACCACTTCTAATGGGTGCACCAGGCTCAGCAACAGGAAATCGCCATCCTCATTTAGCTACGTGCACTTTTGAAAAATGACTTGGCTGTGACACCAGAACCAAAGGAGGTTGTGTTTTTCTGCTTGACGTTTGTAAGAGGAAGCGAAAGGCCAGCTGCTGGTTACACTGGCTGGCACAGGCTCCTCTTCGTTTCAGGGATAAAACACACGGCTTTGATGAAAGCAGCAAATGGTGAAACGCGCAAAGCCAGCCATGACTGCTTCAAACTACAGCATTTGCCTGCTGTAGATTATTTTTGCAGAATGCCAGCAGGTCACTGACTCACACGGATAAGTATTACCTGGCAGCAGAATTGTCATCGATTTCATACGATTGATTTCTCAGCCAAAGAGTAACATACTAAATCTTTTCTGTTAAAAGAACAAACTGCCATGGCAGGAGAAAGTAAATTATTCTGGAAGACCACAGCTTGAAGACCAGAAAACCTTTCAGAGACGTTTTTCACTGCCTGATGGAGGAAAGAGACTTGTTTTGCTCCTTGGTGCTTTCCAAGCAGTTATTTTATGGGTCTCAAACCTCCATGTTGTCAAACCAGAATTCTTCATTGAAAAGATCTTGCATACAATAGTCTATAAACTAAACCAAAGGAGATTATAAGTACTAAAATATACAATGAAACAGGACTGACTGCCAAGCAAACTGACAGGGGGAATTCAAACTAAGATTGTTTTTCTATTCTTATCTTACCTCATTATAAGTCAGAGCTTTTGTTTACCCTGAAGAGAGACGTGTTTCTGGTTATGCACTCCTGCTGTGCCACTCTGAATGTGTCCCCTTGTTCCTGCAATGCCGGGCCTCTCAGCAGATTTGCTTTTCTCTTGGTCCACTTGACCAGAAATAAAACATAGCCATGTTTGTGGCCCATTTATGAGGCTTCTTAATCTGGAGTTCACTAGAACAGTATTTGGCAAAGACAGCTGCCTGGTATTTATTCTTTTACCTCTCCAGTCCTGGAGTCTGCTCAGTCCTCCAGCTTAAATTAATACATACACAGGTAAAATGTGTGTATTTCTATTGGCAGGATACGAGGTAAGAGGAAAGCGGAGCATGTAATGCCCTGGCCCCACATGCCTCAACTCAGAGTCCAATTTGCCCTTCCCATGTAGCCAGGGTAGGCAGCAGGAAGGCCAAGGCAATACTCGGCTGCTGCAACAGTAAAATCTGTAACAAGGAGCTCTACTGGCTCTGCACATGGGTTTATATAGCACTGATTTACCTAAAAAAGGGCTCAAAAGTGTCTCTATGCCCCTGTGCTGTGATGCAGAGACGTGCCTCACATTCTCACTACTCCCAGTGATCTGTGAGCGTGCACATGCCCAAGGATATAATTGTACCCCCAAGCTTTTGGACCTCAGGAATAGCATAGCTGTTAGGAGAAGAAGAATGTCTTACCTGTAACTCTGCCCTTTTAGGACACGCTGGGTCTTGGTCCCCCCTCACTGCTGCTGGCCCTCTCTCAAGGCAGTGCACTGCAGTCTCCCGGCTCCAGGTCCTCACCCCTCACGCCAGCCCTTGTCGCCTTCTCTTGTTCTGCTTCCCCCGATCACCAACTTCGTTTCCTGTGTAAAAAGCCTCTTTTCTCAGTGTCACTGATGTCCGCTCTGCTCTTATCTTTCCACTGGAGTACCCTGTGCCCAGTGCCATCTCACTATTATTCTACCTCTTCCCTTCCTCTCCGGTACACGAGATACCACCAGTCCCGGCTGCCTTTCACGCCCTTTCCTTCACAAGACCAAACTTGTAGCATCTGTGTGGTGTCCTCTGTATTGTTGCCTGGTCTCCAGGTGCTCCCACTGTAATGAACTGATTTTCTGGCCACAGAAACACTCAGCATCCCCTCCTGCACTCACAGCACAGTCAGTGGAAATCTGTACTCTTCTTCCAAGCTTTTTCTGTTGAATCATCTTACCTTTTGGAATGGAAATTTTTACCATTTGGATTCGTTTCCCGTCCGTTGATGATCAAATTAGTTCAGAAACTCTTTGAAGTATGTTTTAATAACAAAATACTGTTCCTCCAGTGTTACCTACTTGGCATTTATACAGACCTATTTCATATGATAATGTTATCATCTCCCCACATTAGAGGAAGTCCGGAGTAGAAGAGTTAATAAAAGCTTTAGTTTCTCGAAGTATCATAGATGAATGGTCCTGAACCCAATTTGTGTGCTTTCTGCTAGCCAAATAGACACAAAGATACTGAGGGTGGAGGAACGAGAAAGGAGAGATGAACAGTATTTCTGATAAAATAAATTCCTATAATGGGAGTCAATTTGACTATAATTTGATTTTAAAATGTCTATTGTTTTTACATCCAGTGCTTTCTAAGAGAAGTGGAAATGGTTTGCACCTAAATTTTACTTTAGGTTTCTTTGTAACACTGAAAGAAAGTATTATTACTGCTCCTTCATCAAGTTCACTGTCTTCTATATTTTCACACTTCTGGATGCACGAACATCACTAAAAGGTTCATGCTCACGTGTTCCCCCCCATTGCTGACTGTGGATTGAAATAAACCAGATTAAAATGAGCCCCGACTGAGGGAAAACTGTTTTGTAAATGTCTCAATCAACCTCCAACCTCAGCCCTACAGATCTCTGCAGAAGCTCGGCAGACTCTCACCAGGGAAGCAGAAAGAGCGCTAACTTATACTCCCACTGCAAACATTAACTAATTTACCCAGATGTCAGTGCAAAGAGTATGTCTTACCTTTGTTTGTACATGAAATAGGGAGATGGGGTCATGAGGGAGGGAAGGGGAAAAGGGCTCCTTGCTCATACAGTGAGTACTGTCACAGCTGGTAGATGCTGCTTTGATTTCCCTGTGCAAGCCTGACTGACAGGGACAGTACTGCCCTACCCATCGATCCTCAAGGCTGGGATCACACAGGGATGAGCATATAGGCTCGGAGTGGAGCACTGCCCTCCAAGAACATGAGTGGGGGGTCATGTTCACAGGGCACAGGTTTCTCTCAGTCTCGCATCTGATCGTGGCACAACTGGAAAAGCAGGTAGGAAGGCGTAACGGAAGAACCTAAGCTTGGGGAACTATGCCGGAAGCACAAAGCGTAGAAACTTGACACTGAAAACAAAGTGGTACAGGTGAAATCTAACCCCTGCAGGTTTGTGAGCCTTGGAAGATGCAGCAGCCCCCAGGCAAAGTGAGAGCAAACCTCGTGCTGTAGCATAGGACAGAAGTGGTCTGGCTATTTAAGGCATTTCAGCCAAATGTTACTCCCATTCAAGTTAGCAGGACTGCTTGGATTTAGCAGCAGCTGTGTGGGGCTTGGCTGCTGTCTGGGGTTAAACCATGACAGAGGACTAAAGGAAAGCAATATAATCTACTGAAAATAAATAGCTCTTGACCAACTAATTGGATATTTTTAATGACCTTATAAATTTAACTGACATTGCAAGAGTTCCAATGCTATGAAATAAAAATATTTAACACTTTGCTCACAAAATCCTAATAACACAGGGGAGTAACATAAAATGTGACACATCATACTGACTGAGAAAGAATTGAGAGGAAGCATTAAAGAGAAAGAAGTCTGCAGGAGAGATGCAAGAGAAACAAATCTGATTTCAGCTCCCTTTCTCTCTCTGCTGAGTATAGATGAATCCTAGGAAATTACCTTGCTGTGCCATTGCCTTTGAGAATACTCTGAGGTCGTAAGAGACAATTCTGCCTTACACATTATGCAAATATAAAGTCACACCTCTTAGGCACAGAAGTGAGGAGCTGCCACACAGAGGAGCAGGGATCCTGAAGGACTGCTCCTGAAGGACTGCTCCAGTGAACAACCAAGCCGACACAAACTACACAGTGTGACGTGCTGGCCCAGGCACATCAATCCCCTCCCTTAATGCATACAGAGCAGAGGACTGAGCAGGGGATAGAGAAGTTACCATACCTCTCCTGGTGTGCTCAAATGCCAGATCTGGTTTGGCACTCACACTAAAACACTGCAAAGTCAGAAATGGTTGAGAGAAGCACCACAAGAATTACACACATAACAAGAACATAACAGCTGTGGAGGCAGGATCTTAATCAGAAGGAAATGATAACAATCAAGATAGGCTTTTTAGTTCCTGAAAAGTGCCACCTAGACAGCTGCAACTTGAAAAAGGGAACTGCCTTATTACAATAGAAGTCCAGGAGCCGATCCAAGTAGGTGGGCTACCAGCTGTAGGGTCATGCCGAATAATACATCGTCAGGGAAGACTCCTGCAGACCTCTTGCACAACTTTTCATGCAGCTGCACTTAACACTGAATGGATAAGCTACATAGCATTAGCCTGCCATAAAATATGTACTTCAGGCTCCGGTTGGTTTCCTTCTGGTTCTATTTGCAGCAAGATCAAATTGCACTTAAAAAGGGCACAATGGATCACGGCCATCACTGGGCTGGGAGGCTCCTACCTCAGAGAAAAGCCACTGACCTCTGAAAAATGTGGATCATTTTCTTAGAGGACTGAATAACAATAACACTGAGGTATCCTTGTACTTTGCGCTGGTACCACAGTATCTCTGGAAAGCACAGGCATCAAAAGTAAACACACCTTTAGGGAAAGTATTTTAAACCATTGACTTTATTAAAATACTTAATACACGGTTTTTAGAGGAATGTACTTACAATTTCTGGAAACTCCACTGAACCCAAATTTTAATTATATATTTAACAAATGACAAAACAGTGGATGAATTCATGCTGTACACCAAAGAATAGACAAGTTAGGGTATTGTTTTTCATCATCATCACAGACTCTGCTTTTTAGCTTCAATCTCTTGAATATCTAGTAGCAGAGAAAGGAGGTTTGCGTTTCTCACGGCATTAAACCCATCTGGTCCAAGTGGAGGTCCATTTGTTTTCACCACCTTCATTCAAACCTTCCCCAGGAGCCCCCCCTTCCAGAAAAGCAAAGGTGATTGAACTCTCTGAAAAGCTACAGGTCACAGTGCAAGAGGACTTCAACAGT
The DNA here is from genome assembly GCA_013397755.1 of Cnemophilus loriae. Taxonomy (NCBI): domain Eukaryota; kingdom Metazoa; phylum Chordata; class Aves; order Passeriformes; family Corvidae; genus Cnemophilus; species Cnemophilus loriae. Next base: position 374,982 of record VZTF01006672.1, read on the forward strand.
CAAATGTGAACATGGAGCTCTGTACCTTCTCAGAATCATTACTCTTTCAAAATATCCATTTCAATCCAAGAGTGGAAAAAAAAGACACTATCAAAATACAAGGGCCAAAACACATTCATTGACTTAGTGGAATGCACATGGAAGACAGCTTGCAGTGCTGCAGCTCTGAAGTAAAAGGTAAATCAGAAGCCAGGTCTTGTTGAAATACAAGATGCAAGAGCTGGGAAGGAGAAAGACGGAAATAACCTGGACACATTCTTTAAAAAATGAAATGTCCTAACCTCTCGGAGAAGGCTGTAATCATCATACACACTGCAATTGCCATGAACCATGGAGATCAGTGACAAAGTGTATGTTATGACAATCTCACTGACAAGTATAATCGGGGGAAATTATTCACACCGAGCAAAGAAATAATTAACTGTGTGTTTCAATGCAAGATGCACAGAGGATGCATAGGTTTTCACATCAAATTATAAGGCTCTTTTTAAGAGATAATTTTGCAACCTTGCATAGGTGATATTATATCTTTTCAATAGATAATGTGCAGAAACTATGTACAGTTGAAAAAAAAACTTTGATGAAAGCATTTTTTCCCCTCAAGTTTTACCATAGTATAAAAAGTAACTTATATAACTCCTTCAGTTCTCTAAAACACATATGGAATATCCCAGAAAGAGAAACCAGGAACACCATCTAAATGATGCCGTGTGCATTTATACAACAGGTTGAAACAACTAGAGAAGCCACCACAAAGCAAAGTCATAACGTTTTCATATAAAAAAAAGAAAAACAAGAGTAAATTTTGTTTACAAACATGAAAACTCATTTAAACAGAAATGCATTTTAGTTATAACAAATTAATGACCTTCACTAATCAGACTGCTGAATGGATGGATGACTCACACACTAAGTAAATGATAGAAAGAGCCAATTCAATCCCTGCTTGATAAATGGACAGTAAACTTTAAAATCTGCATTTGGTTTCCAATTAATCCCAGCTCAGAACAACTCCTCCCTTAGACGGCCAGACGGCAGCTTCTCAAAACTAATATTATGAACATCTGCCAGTCCGCTGCAACAAAAGCCATTAGAGCATTCATGTGCTTCTTCATTTGGTAAGAAAGAAAGTCAGCCAGAGGATGAGCACAGTGCCACAGGACAGCCAACCCCACCTTTGGAAATGAATGTCCTGTTCCCTGGGACACTCATCCACCACCCCAAAATGCCTTATTTTTGCCCTGCAATTATGTAAATCAGGAGACTTTCTGTCTGATGTAGCTCTCTTTCACTGAAACTACCTTCTCCTTTACACAGGAGTTGCCTGGCATTTGTTTTGCCATTTTGTGTCTGGATGCAAGACTTCATTATCAGCACTGCTTATTACTCTTGCATATCACAGTGATGTGTACTTTTTAGTAGTATTTACAATGGTATCACTGTGGAGAACTAAGCCCTGTACTAGAAACAGTCTCTTTAACAGAGACCTTAATACTAAGGATTTGGTACATTTCTGATCTACAGATAAAAAGGCAAAGCTAAAATCAGCCCACTATACATTTGGCATTAGGTTCAAACATGGGGAAAAAGCAAACATCCAGCACATTCCCTTGTTTCAAAGGGACACTATTTACAAGAAGAATCCGCTTTTTTAATATTTCAACAACAAAAATCCAGCTAATTTCGAAATTAGAGTAATCTAAGGCGGCATAGTTTTTAATCAACAGAGAACACAAACAACATTGCTGTTTGCTGTTAAACACAAGTCTCAGAAATGCAGGGAAACTATGATCAGTTATACTAGGGGCGACAAATCACAGCCAGTTTAATAACAACAGTAAAAAAAACACTTCTGCTTTTTTTAAACACAGCTTCTAAAAAGTACGGCATCCCAGTATTTCCTCAGTTCCAGATTGCTGACATTATAAATTAAAGGTGAAAAGAGATCTGTATATAAACAAGGCAGCTTTCCACTGACTTCATTGTACTTGGTTCTTGTCTAAACCTTTGGAAATTTAATCTTCCAATACCATAAGGTAAGGTTGAATTTATCAGTTACAAAACAACGTCCATTTGTATGTGGAATTCGGAAAAACAAAACAAAACGAAAACCAAACTCAAAAAACACACACAAGTATTTACAGCAATTCAGATCTCTGTTTCCCCAGCCTTCACACTTGTGTGTCACCTTCTGCAGAACTGTACACACGCGATCCACTGAGACCAAGGCCCTATGTTATGGTACGAGGCCTTTTGGGTGGGGGGGGTGGCATGAGTTCAGTGTCAGGATCGAGGTGGTGCTTCCGCGTCTGTCCTTGGGAAGCTGCTGCACATCTGTCAATGAACTCAAACAGCATCTCCTTCGTCACCGGATTCTGGATGCTGTTGCAGACAGCTGGGAACAAAGAACACATTCTCATGTAACTAAACTGATTTGTTGTAGTCGGCACTTCAATAACTTCACCCCCTCTTGGCAAAATAACAACATATTCTGGCTCAAATATTAAGCCTTAAACGCGCGCTTTGACAAGGTGGTTGTGTCTGGAGTCACGAATCTCTGCTCTGCCCCCCAGAGAGCAAAGCAATGCCTTGGGCCCCTACTCTCATAGGAGTCTCTCTTTCTAAAACAAACTAAAGGCACGTGCTTCCTGGGGCAACTATAAAACCACCAAGAATCGACATCCTGTTGAGGCAAGAAACAGCAACAAAGGCTTTGTGAGACACGGCTGTGAAACACACATCAAATCAAAGCAGAGGGAAACAAGACTGGCTTCTAATATCGAAAACCTCTGATTTATGGTAACTTTTTTTTTCACCAGTAAGGACTATAAATACCCTAAACCTGCAATGCACAGTCCTTTTTTTTAACCCATATACCTTCATGGGGCAGAAAGACTTGACACCAAGCAAATGGCATGTCCAGAACACCAGAACATATGATGGAGGAGCAGCCAAGGTGCCGTGTGGTGGCCAAGGTGCACGTGCATGGGCACCCTTGGGGTACTTAACACAACTCCCCAGACCACAGTTTGTAAGTCATGGCCCATGGGATTTCACGGAACAAACAAATAGGCTTACTTCACTTTAAACAAATGAAATATTTTTTAATACTTTCCTATGTAACTTTGTATTCCCCTAATTAATGTTCCTGAGAGACCTAGAGAAGAGGAGGGGGAAAAAAAAGGAAAAAAGGAGCNCTTCCTGAGAGACCTAGAGAAGAGAGAGACCACTTGACTAGGGGAAAAAAAAGGAAAAAAGGAGCATGAAATTGAGTGGGAATCCTACAACTATCTTGGAAGGAAGCACAAAATGATTAGAGGATAATTGATAGTATGTAAGGGCTGGCCACAGTAAGGATGCAATTTCCATGCAAAACAATCTACTGACCCCCTAGAGTACTAAATGTTAGGACTCCTTAAAATGTACTTGCAATGTAGCATTGTTACGAATAACAATGATTCTCAAAAGCATTCCCTTCTTTCCTGCAGAATTCCAGAACCAATCAAAGGATTACTTTACAATTAATAAAGCACCTTTCTAGCATTATTTTAAATTAGCTCACTATTTTTGGCAAAAAGGTGCTTTAAGAGTTGCACAGTATTTGACTTTAGCAGTTGGGAAGCATAATGATTACCAGTAATTTAGGAACAGAATTTGAGTCATAAGGCAACTGGTGTAACTCAGTATCAACTTTTTAGGGCTGCCTTAGCTTAATCACTCGAAAAGACCTTCTGTTTTCAATTTGAAAGGTAACAAAGTCCAAAAGCTAGATGCAGACAGGTGCTTATTTTGTTGCTATTTCAACATGTGGGGAAAAATAAATAGCATTTTTCATCAAGAGAAAGCTAATCGAGGAGAGAGGATATAGAGAAAGAGGTCTCAAATGATAAAGTATAACTTCTGGAGATTTTGAAAAATGGTCAAAAGTGAAATCTCAAAGCCAAAAGAAAACTTTCTGTTCTGAAAATTCCTATAGAAAATTTGAAATATGTCTTAAAAATTCTCCCTGTAGCATTCAATTTTATTTTAATTTTAATTTTTAGGAAGTTCACTGTGTTTTGGGACAAAAAAGGTCAGGAATAACAAAACTGCTGTACAAATGGAGAAAATGAGAAGAGAAAAAGGACAAATACATATGCTCTTAAGAATGAAGGAAAGAAGAATATGCTACTCATTGAAAAAAGAGAAAACTCCAAGGAAAACTAACTATTGAAACACTAAGGTGAACCAAAGAAGAAAAATTTACGTCATGGTCACAAAGAGACGTCGTTGTACTTGTATGACTTTTGTGGTCCATTCCTCTTTCCTGACAGGACTGCTCAGCAAGTATTTCAGGTACATTCTGTGCTGGTTCCCTAAGGTGCCAACAGATTTATTATCTCCTGGCAAAATGACCACATTGTGTTTATTCAAGAAAATCTACTCACTGCTCAGGCAGAAATACAAGTAGAAGTGTTTAAAGAAAATCCTACATCAGCCCTAGTAATTAGCATGGTCTTAAATATGATTAAACTTCACTTTGGCACTTAGTAAAAGTCAGTATCAATATGCTTATTGCTATTCAGCCTTGCACACACTTCTACTCAAACTCTTACCATTCACCTGAAAGTAAATATCATCATTCAATTTACAATATTTGGCAAAATATTTTTCGGTAGAGGAACATAAAGGTCTCACAACTCTGCATAGATATACCCGCACCTTTCATTTGTTTTCCTGCTTCATTGTTCGTGTAAGTATTGTTGAAATCTAAGATGACATCTTTCTCCTATTAATTTTCTAGCCCATCTGCCAAATAATGGTTTTGGCCTTTTTAATGGATTTTTTGTTTAACTGATTCCACTCATAATGTGCCAGTTTGCATTACATCCCAGCAAGCCAACACAATGCTAGGCACTGGTGTCAGCTGAAGCGATGCTATTGTAAATAAAAACTTTCTTGGCTCTGACTTGAAAGGCATGCCCTGCCATTTAAAGCCATCTTCGCACAAGTGTTCACAGTTCTACAAAGACTTAGGCACTTGACTCTGTGTTACCTGTTAAATTCTGCATCACAGTACTGGTTTGACTGACTTCATCAAATCACCCTGCAGCCAGAGGATTCGTGCTGTCTAAAAACTAGTGATGATATAGGCATTTGCAAGATGAGGCATTACTATAATAAGTTAGAGAAGTCAGGACTCAGAACAGAAATGAGAACACAGAGTGCCTCTCCTGCTTAGAACAGAGGTAAAACATTAAAATTTTAGCCCGAGAAACTTTTAAAGCAAATTGTTCTACTCACCCATGGCAGTGCTGTAGGCATTTGGAAAGCTTTTGTCTATCCTCTGTCTCATGAAGACCCAGCTGTTGTTCTCAAACTTGCACTCTATAATTTTGTTGTCGTACTGTTTGAGTTCTTTTGTCACCTGCATAAAAAAAGATTGTTTAGGATAAACAGATTCTAATTCACAATTTTTTCTTTCTTTTAGGCATAAATAATAGAAGACCAAAAGCTGCCCTGCATTTGTCAGCAACATGGCTCCATCCTACACAAAAAAATTGCACAGAATACATCTCCATTTTACATTTGCTCAGCTACTCAACATTTTAAAAATACTTTTCAAATTTGCTGTCAATATTCAGCAATTATATTATGCTAAAACATCAGCAGTGCTAACAGAGGGGGGGAAAAAGTCACTTCTGGCCCAAATGCAAATAGGTTTCCATGGGAATAAACTGCTTCCAGTTTAAGTGCTACTGCCTGCCTAAGTGCAAGAAATGTATTATCCATGTTTCATCAACCTTCTTTGTTGAAGGTCTCACAGCAAAATGTCAGATTTCAATACTGGAAAAAGCTCACAAAAAATCATTCCACTCTTTACATGACTGAGGTTTTTTCTTTTCTTCTTTTTTTTCCCTTCATTTGTCTTTAAAAATTAATATTGTAACTTCAAAATAATGCGGGCTTTCAAATGACATATATTCTAAATTTCCTTCAGGCCTCTCTTTATTGATTCATAGATTTGTCAGCAGCCAATATCCTGCACTATTTGTCTTTCTATTTGGCAACGCTGTGTGGTTTGGAAATGTAGTTTATATGCATTGGACTTCGTAGTTGTTTTGGCTACTTCATCCTATGCATCCTAATCTATGATACAATGCAAAATTTTCAAGTAACCATGGTAACCTGAGAACCTTATCTAACGCTTTAACAATTTTACCCATATACTTCACTTTGTTCCAAAGGGCCTCTTCAGCAGTATAAAGCTGTATTTAACTGCTAGCTGCGTTTAGTTGCTATAGTTTACCAATAAAAAGCTCTACAAGGTAATGTAACACTTTGGATTCAGGATCTTGTGCATAAGCGCTCTCATAAAAAGGAGATGGTTATTGCAATTCATTAGCATAATTTTTCACCTCTGTTGTCTACTTGCTCCTGAGCAGTGACACGGGAATTTACTACTGTCAGAGAGATGTGGATTTGAAAAAGGCCATAGCTGTCTCCAGACAGCTTAATAGCACATACAGCGGAAAAACACATGAACCTCTTTTCCATTAATTCCCAGATAAAGACAATTAATTAAGAAGATGGTCCTGAGCATGGTTCAAGTCCTCCTATACTATGTAGTGCAGGATTTGATAAGCAGAATCCTAACATTCTCGGGATTTACCCTGAATACTTGTGTTCACTCCTGGACAGGGAGCCCTGGGATTTTACTTGTCAAGTCAACATGGACTATAAGAAAATTTTGTTAAACTTGCTTACAATTGAGTCCTGTCCTGCTGCAGGACTGACAGAGTTTGAGTCGGGTTTTCGTGTTACACACTATTCCTTATCCACTCCAGCACTCGCAAAGCGTTTTTTTCCTCAAATCAATTACTCCTTAAGTGAAGTTTGTGTCTTCTGTTGATGATCAGGTTACTCAGACCAGCAATCTTTTCCTTTGCAGAATGCTCTGCACAGCACTGCACTTCTTCCATCTGCACTGAAAAGCTACATGCAGTCCAGAGGTTTGACTGACACACATTTATGGGTGCATTATGCTTCATTAGGTGTATGCAGGAAAACACAACATCCTTTTCCAGAGTACTATGGATACATAAACCCAGGAAGAAACTCCTGGCTGTGCAGTGCCTTGGGAAGGTATATTATTTTGAAAACAGCTGCTTAGTGGAAGTGGGGGCAGCAGGGGGTATGGCCACATGTCTGATTTTCTGCCAAAGCAGGAAAACGTTAGAAAGATCACCTGACAGAGAAAGAAATGTATAAAATAGCAGGCAATGACTTCAACTAACCACCCACCTCATAAGGCTTTCTCATGGCTTATCATTCTTCTAGTGTTCAGATGCTCAGAATAGCAATAAATTAGATGGCAGCTTTATCTGACTGTGGCCATTAAGCAATATTATTAACTATCGAGAGACTTAGTTGGCCATTCATTAGCAATCTGGAAGACTGATCTTTCCACAAAATATGAACACCCGCCAAAGCATTGACTTAAATGAATTTTCCCATTAGAAAACTGGTGATCACAGCCTTTAACAATTGCAAGTTGTAGTAATTACTTTATGAAGGAAGAAATATAGCACCTACTCCTCCTTGTACTTTGTTAAGTGACCTTAGTCTTACAAAGGTACTTATTCTAATATAAAAGAACCTTTTAGGAGCAGCTGGGCATTTGATTAAGCTACAAGTACTCTGAGCAAAACACACGTTCGGTACTAAAAACACTTTTCCACTATTGCATCTTAGTACACTTCTAAATGGGTATTGTTTATACAAAGGACTGAACCAGGCTGCAGTGATTCTTGTATCCATAATTCACACCTTACATCTACCTATCATGCACATGCTACTTTCTGGTGTTTCAGATTCAAAGTGGGACAGGGAAACCATCAGCTTTAACTGTCTAGAAATTCCTTCCCTTTTGGAATTATTTCTGAGCTCCTCAGCATAGTGCCTTCTCGATCCTCCCTTTGCAGTGTGCAGTTCATTCCTCCTTCTCCCCTTTAAATATTACAGTCCATAGCGTTATTCAAATAATGCACCATCACTTCTCTTCCTGAGAGATACTTCTTCTAGTTTCTGGTGCTTCACAGAAGGTGAATTAGGAATGATGGCAGATCTCAGCCAAAATGCTTATCCTCAGTGCTGGTACAGTGCCAGTGCTTCTGCCATACTGTAGATAAAAGGCCTTGAACCAGCATTCAGCAATTTCAAGACGGAAACTCTCACCACACAAAGGACTCCATGGAGCCTGCCTTAATTAAACATTTATTCTTTAGCCTATTTTCAGACAGCTAGTCAGAATTAGAATCCCAAAGGATCAAGTCTTGGACACAAGGCTGTCAGAGGTGGTGTGCATCAGAACAGTAGCACTGGTCTGGGCAAGAACTGTGCCCTGGGCAAGGACAAACACCAACTTGTACACGTCTTTCTTTTCAAGAGGAAGGAAATTGTTCAGCAGCAGCAATGTTCACTGTTCCTGCTGTACTTGATCTAATTATCAGGAACCAGCCTATTTGCCTAACAGAAATAATTTGCAAAAACACAGAGGAGCATCCTTTTGGAAGCTGATTCACTACATAACTGCGAGTCTGCAAGGTATGATTGGAAAAAAACGGGCTTGAGCTGCATCCCCATTTCAGCAATAGTTCATCAAATCAGACTGATGTAATACAAGACCACTGCCTAAGAATGTCAGATTACATGATTATATCTTCCTTTCCCTACTGAGAAAGGCTTCCCCCTGCCATCATCATCTGGGCCATTCACTGGGAAGAACTTCAGTGGGTAAGCTTATTTCTTTTTCTAAGAATGAAGATAGTTAAGGCTTAGGAAATGTCTCATTTTCCAGGCTCCTTCTATCCTCTATGATCTGAAAGAAATTAAAAATATATTAAAAAAATGTAAAATATCTAACCCATTTCAAATTTTCTTGCCTGGCTGAAGAGTGGAGTCATTTTGAGATGAGTAATATGCAGCCACAGTTTATGTTAATTTAGAGCAAAATGTGAAAAAAAAACCCTAATATATTCATCTGAAAAAGAGAAAGAACCATTTAATTGAATGTAGTTAGCTCCAGCCCACGAAGATGCCTTCACTCTCTCTGCTGACTACCAGCAGAGATAGAGAGACACTTTTCTGTGTCTCTCCACAGTGCACCTGACCATCAGACTGGTCCATCATTCCACTCAAACATTAGTCTCATCACCCTTAACCCTGAAGGAGAATGAAATTCCTGGGCAAGTTCCTACTCTACATAAGAGGCACTAACAACGCAAATTCAGATTTTAAGGTAATTAAGTTAGTATTTCAGAAAGCATGTCTACAATGGACAAGCTTAAACTTCACAAATGCATCTACTTTCCCCATTTTCAAGTTCTTTAGAGAGAACAAAGGAGAAAAGCTTTTAGAAAATTGGAGACTTGGCTGAAAGAAGCCTTATGTTTCCATATGCATGGTTTTTTTTACAAAGCAATTGAAATTATTTCAGTTTAGTAAATATCCCCTTTAAAGAAAGTGATGTTTGTAAGCAAAATCTTACAACATTCCATTTCAAATCCGTTCTCTCTTTAAATGCCTTTTTGCTGCATTTTCTCCCCATTACCAAACATTTATAGATAGAAAAACATTCTTCAATCCTCCTATTTCAATTCTTATTCCATATCCCTAGTCATCAGACAGTTTTTAAGGTCCCAGAAGAAAAGATCGTAATAGTAGATGCAGAAAACGTTAACTTCCTTAAGAGAAAAAATGAGCAAAACCAGCAGTTGAAATCTTAAAAAATGAAAAACATTTTTATTTTCAAATACAGAATTAAAAAATAAAAGGAATCGCAACACAAAGGCAAGATGGATTCTAAATGCAATGGGTTTCTATTTTCTAAGAAGAATCTGCCTTTTCTTTTTATAGCTAGCATGTGCAATGAAGGCATTTCTTTTTGATATGTTCAAGTACACAAACCGTTTGTTTTCTTTTTTTAAACATAAGTTCCAATGCCTAGAGGGGAGAAAAGTTTAGAGCTGCTACATGAGGCCCAGAAAGTAATTCTTCCTCTCACTGATATCATAACTACATTTTTTCCATTAGGATAAATTCTCACAGCCAAAGCAAACAAACAAATGAAAGAGGCACATCCCAAAATAAATGATCAGCTGTGTGGTCGTGAAGGAGAAATCTTTTGGTTGCTTCCCAGTCTCTTACTGCAGGAGAATTGGAGTCCCACACCTCCCTTAGGAGGTCACCCTGCAAAAATAAACCACATTTTTGTAAGAACTGTCCAAAACCACAGCATTTGCGAGCTCCCTGTCCTGAGGGTATTGGGATATATTCAGCCACAAATGACCGTCTAGGAAATCAAATCTCTATAGCAAAACAGCACATTTCAAATTCCAGTTTCTGCATTAGTCTCCAATGCTGTGACTGCCCACAACTGCAAAGTACTACAGACTTTATTTCCAAACTTCTCCAGTGGTGTGGAATGTCTAAGACAATAGGGAGAATTAAGCTGCCCGCTGGTACTATGACTCCACAGCAGTAGGGCAACATCTGAAGATCAGGGAGATGCAATCACAACAGCCAGGGAACAAAAAGAAGAATTACATGGGAATTTGAGGAAACAAAGAGGGGTCAAGTCTTCCTGAAGGAATAGGATGGAGACGGAAAAAATAAAGCAGCAGCAGTAACAAAATAAAACAGCTTCTGAAGATATAAAGAGAAGCCAAACTCAAAGCAAGATCTCTTCGAAGACCAAACACTTAAAGGTGATGAACTCCAAGGATGTTCATGTCAAACTAAGGCAACTGAGAGGAAATGAGGTGTGAGAAACAGGGATCCTGGGAAAGCACTATTGCATGTGATTACTGGTGATGTCGTGAATGTAGGAAATTCTAATGATTTGAATATAATAAATTCTAATGAGACAGTCAGTAGCCATGCAGTTATTAGAGCCCCTAGCACTTACAGGGCACAGTCCAGCACCTAACACAAAGGATCCCAAGCTGTTCATTCAGTGCTTCTTCCTAACTCTTGGACCATTTGTTCAGATGCTTTTAAAAAACTTTTTTCCCCATTCACATAAAGTATCTCATGATTTTCACAATCAAACTTCTCAAAGAATAAAAAACTTAAAAGATGGTTATTAAATGCCTGTTCACATAAATCATGTACACTGAACCACGTGAATACTGTCAGCTGGAAAAAGTTAATCAGTTAATCTGCTTTGCATTTTTGCTCAAGCCTGAACAGATTTTGTAATGCAGCTTAATATCTATTTCTTTATATGATTCAAGAGATTATTTTATCAAAACCACAGATTTCTTGCTAAACTAAACATACTGATTGTGTTTCCTTTTTAAGGAATATATTTCCCAACAAATAGCTATCCACTTGGGTAAACACAACGCAGTTGAGATGGTTATTTAACATTAATAAAGCCTTTTAAGTGCAACTATGATGCTTCTTACGTACATAGGAAATGTAAATGCTCGAATTTTGAGATGTCATTCCTGGAAAGGAATATTAAGAAATATAAAATTTTAGAACTTTTGTTCATGCCTAATTAAACCACAATGTTAACACCAAGCAGTGTAAAATCATGAGAAAAGCAAAAAAGAAAAATCATGTTCAAAATTACAAGAATGAGGCTTTTAAAAACTGAGGATTTTTTGTTTGTTTTTGACTTCCGGTGTCTTGCAGTCTCAATTCAAGATTTAGTCTTTCTTCTTAACATATAATATTTTCTCAAAGAATCTCTCACTCTCACATGTAGTAATTTAAAATATGGATACTGTTTTCTGATATATATAATGGGTTGGAGTCCTGGGGTTTTCCTGACAACTGACAGATGGAAACATCAGAAATAAAAAGCCTTCCTCTTATCAGTGATATTACAAGTTTAATGACTTTCAGTGCCAGCTGGAAATAGGTTTCTTAATGTATGCTGGAAGGTCTCCTGTACACCTGACCTTGCCACACCATTTGAACTATCTGTAAGAAACCGATGTTTTCCCGAGCTTCGTTTCTGACGCTCAGAGGAACACTGGTATCTATGACAAAGCAGGTAACTGGTAACTGCTTAGACCAAGATGTGGAAATACACATATGTTTGGACAAATGTTCTGCTCAATGACCACTCTTCTAGATTTTTTTTTTATACTTTTATACTTCTCATTTTACTCAATGGTAAAGCCATTTGCCATGGCAAACCAATAAACTCTTTGAACAATTTTGGGCACTATAACTCGGGGATCTACATTACTCAAAGAGCAGCTGACCTTCATGCTAGACATTGCCATCTCCACCTAACTTCTAAGGGAACTCTAAAGCTTTAAAAAAATCCTATTTTCTTTTCATCATCATCAAGAATGGGAAGCAGAGATTTGGGTGTCCATACGCATCTTGAACAGTTAAATGAAACAAAGTAATAAATTATTGTCCTCCTAGATCAATATCCCTTGCCCCGGCGCTCTAATCATCACAGATCTCTGGATTAAAGAAAAAAATCTGTACATCTCCTGTGAAAACTGAGAAACGGAAGAATTATGTGCTGAGGATTTGTGAACTTGGCATAGCTCTGCTGTGATGAGTTCTTAAATAAAGTCTTATTGAAAAAGCAGCTCATATAAATCTGACCCTCAGCATGCTGATGAAAGAGCAAGAAACTCTCAGGGGAACTGCAGAAACACCTAGGCAGTAAGAGAGCAGCAAGAGAGCTCTCAAAGCAAGTTGTCAGTGTGACCTTACTGCAGAGAGGATGTGTGTTCAGTGTAAACAGAGCTTCACCTGCTCTACAGCTCATGAATTTCTAGGAAGAGGTAAAAACAATGCTCTGCAAGCACCTGGGATAACTTTGCAGAGGCCAAAGATAGCCACCTTGGATTTCACACATCATAAATAATTGTGCTAATAATAATAATCCCTGGAGTCAGTACTGAAACTTGAGCGTGTTTAAGTTCCAAACAAAAACAGGCAGATGCAAGCCTAGTAGTAAAATGCCACAGCGAACCACAGAACTGTTCAGTAGGTTATGCAAAAAAACAAGTAAACAAAAAAAAGTCCTTTCAGTGAAGGATAAGGAATTTGCAGGTTTTTGAAGAAAAAGCCACCCCATCAGAAAGGTAAGCAACTGTACGAGTGGGAAGAGAACAAGGATATACAGTGAATCCAGCAAAAAAAGCTGAAATAATAATATTGAAATGATTCTGTGAGAAAATATTTCACTCATAGCCTGATACATTTTGAGGATTGTACCTCTCACTTGCCATGAGCTAGCTCGTGAAAGACAGTCTTAACCCTCATTTGTGCTTTGTTCACTCACTTTGTTCACTGCTTTTGCAAAAGGGAGCCTGCCCCAAACAGGGAGCACTGCATAATGAGACACAAAACTCTAGGAGACAAGAGTTATACATTACTAGTAAAGAATATAGTTTGAAAACACTACTTAGCTCATTCATAAATTATTAATTTCTTAAGGCTTATTATTCTCAGTTTGCAAATGGGGAAGAAAGAGAGAGTTTGTGGCCACACCACAGGGAAAGCATTTACCCCCCATTAGGTTCTCTAAACCCGATCTTAATTACCCCTCAGGAACTTACACTCATGCTACCAAGAAATCTTGTGACACAGGGCAGCTGAGATCTCGTTAATAATTTATCAGTAGAAACCCAAACAAGTCTTCCAGACACAAAGCAATGCTATCACTATTTTATAATCACTTTGGCAACACTATTCTTACACCTCAAAATAAATGATTGTGTCAGAATAGGATGAGGAGTTTTTCTGACATTTGCTGCCTTTCACATGATGCAATTCACCTCAAATAGGATGGATTTCCAGACAAATGTTTGTGCTTCTCACACATAGATTGTACAGTGTACTTTCTCATATGACTGTTTTTTATCTGTTCTCTGCACCCAAGCTCTTGCTACTGTAGGAGTCTAAGTTAATCTTGTTTTACCTGTACTTCTTACACCATACAAGGGATTCTGTCACTTGCTGTCACACCACCAGGAATGGGTTATAGGGAGACTCCACAGGGCTGGGCTATCAGGAGCTTCCCAGCAGAATTGGAAGGAAAAACTACTTTTACAAGTTCAGACACTATCCGATGGCTATTCATGTCGGATCCAGCTTTACAAGCTCTTATCCTTGTAAGTTATATGCCTTTGAGCAGCTTCAGAAGATCAACTAGCCCACACTAATGTTATCAGGATTGGGCCTTAAACCTAATTCTAGTTATTTCTTATCTGGCTTCTGAAATGTTCTTAGAAACCGTGGGTTTCTACTGTTTCAGAAAGATGCCAAATCATATCAGAATACAGCAAAAGAGATTTAAACTAGAATCCAAAGTATCAAGCAATTGCGAGTCTTTTAAACCCACTTTTACTCATAACAACACACAGCTTTCAAATTACAGCCATTAAGAATCATATTCTTTTCTTCCATTTAGATACCAAATAACCACTTTGATATGCTTTAAGTTTTTTCCCCATAAATCAAAATTCACCACCGAGAACAACTGTGTCAACACTATAAGGAAATTTGTTTGCTGTGTTAAATTAAGCTTCAAAAGCATGAACTGAACATCCATTTGTGATCACAAGTAGTGCCTCTTCTTATATCCATTCAGAGTGTTTACCTTATTACAGCTTATTATAAATGTACTGCCTTAAATGCAGCAGCATGACTGTTCCATTTCCAGGCCGTAATTTTATGATAATCATATGTAATATATTCATATGTCTACTTCACTGCCTAACAAAGCCCAAACTGGTTTCTTAGCAGATCTGCTTCCCCCATGGTTCAAATTTCTCTGCCTCAGAATGTTACTGAAAAACAACATTAAGAAAGATATAATCAAAATTTTACTTTGTATTTTGCACTATAGTACACAAACAAAGGAATATATATCATTGGAGGCTGAATTTGGCACAGTGACTTTATCAAATAGTGGTATCTAAGTGATATGTAAATTATTGAACATGCTATGCAAGCATTATTAGAAAAATGGGGGTAGGGAGCAAGATTATAAATTTATAAGTGTTTTCAACATCTAGAAATCCTATTAATACTTGAAAACATTGAGATTGTACAGAGAGAATGTGCAGATAAACTACGACCAGAAATAAGCAAACTTGCTTTTAATCTCCCATATTTAATATGTGTTTTGGGTTTTGCCTAGAACATATTTACAAAAAATAGTAACTTTTTTTCTTCATAAATTTCAGAGGCAATTCCTAGTTACTCGCAAGTCTGACACTAGAACATAGAGAGATTTACAGGACTTGTAGGAAATAGAAATTCTTTTGATCCCCATCTACTCCACTAGACTGAAGGGTTTGTAATCAGCCAAGTCTCCTAAGAACCAAAGGGTTGAGCCAGAGAAGAGAGCTCAGTCTTGCTCATCGTAGCTTTTACACGGTACACGTAATAGTTTTTTTAGAAGAATGCTAGATCTTGAAATCACAGAAGTCTCTTACAGCAGAATAACATCTTAATTTTTAATGAAATTTTCAAGTTTTGTATTTGTATTATATATTTCTGCTGGTTTTGGCTGGTGTAGCACTAATTTTCTTCACAGTGGCTGGTATGGGGCTGTGTTTCAGATTTGTGCTGAACACAGGGTTGATAATAGAGAGATGTTTTTGTTATTGCTAAGCAGGGCTTATACAGAGCCAAGGCCTTTTCTGATTTTTGTATTGCCATGCTGGGGAGGGGCTGGGGGTGCTTGGGAGGTTGGGAGGAGACACAGCCAGGACAGGTGACCCAAACTGACCAAAGGGACATTCCAGACCATATGGGATCATGCTCAGTGCATAAAGTGGGGGAAGAAGGAAGAAGGGGGGAACGTTTGCAGTTATGGCGTTTGTCTTCCCAAGTCACCGTTAGGTGTGATGGGGCCCTGCTCTCCTGGAGATGGCTGAACACGCACCTGCACATGGGAAGCAGTGAATTCATTCCTTGCTTTGCTTGTGTGCATGGCTTTTGCTTTCCCTATGGAATTGTCTCTATCTCAACTAATGAGTTTTCTACCTTTACCCTTCTGATTCTCTTTCAGATTCTGCTGCTGGGGGGGTGCATGAGTGGCTGAATGGGGGTTGGCTGCTGGATGGACTTAAACCATGACAATAATAAAGCACAAACTTTTATTTTTGTAATATATAACAAAAAAAGTCAAACTACAAAGTCGAACTGCAATGATTTTTAAAACCCTGTGTCCTGGTTTGGGACAGGGTGTCACCCCAGGACACCCCGCCATTTTGAGGGGGCATTCTTACACCTGATTGCTGAGGTTGGACTTCACAACCCTGCTGATTCCACCTTCATTTTTTGTAAATAATGAGTTTTAATAGGATGAGTTTTAGGTGACTTAGAACCACTTGAATGAGGAAGCTGATAAATGCCTTGATGAAACACTACAATAATATAAAACAGAAAGCCAAGAGGAGCCAAACAACAATAACAACAACAACAAAAATAATCTCAGCAGTGCTATGACATCAAAATAATAAAGCAAAGATGTGTTGGGAAAAAAGCTGCAAAAGTCATGTTAGGGATTTTTCATCCTCCTAAGATTTCAATTAGAAGGAAAATAATCTTTTTTTCCCATTACTGATAATACACCACAACAAAAAGAAGCTGCTGACTTAACGCAGACTTTCAAAAATTAGCTTTGATCAAAGGAAGTGCTGTAGTGAAAGTCAACTGCCCTAACCCACTTCTCGACTGCCTTTATAGCATTGAGCTGGCATGAACTCCCTCCCCTTTCTTGAATGGTTTCCTTTAAACTTCAAAGCCTAACTGGCTTTGAGGCTTAAGACACAGAAAGCTTTTTCCTTCTTCTTCAAAAGCAATTAATGACATGATGTATAATCTGACCTACAATCTAATATCTAAGCACACAGGTCTTCTTGATCATTGTGGGACTACAGAATGTAAGGGGCTCGACAGCGAAGTTAATCGTGGCTCAGTAACTGCAAATGGTTTTACGGTGCCTGCCAGCTGATGAGGTCAGTCTGCTGAAAGAAAGGTAAGCAAGGGCTAATCTATCAAAGGCACAAATTTGTCGATAAATGAGGCTGTAGAGGGATTCTTACTGCTTTACCTTTCATTGAAAACTCCTCCTTCCTTTCCATGCCTCGTTATTAATGAGTCTGCAGAGTTCGGAAGCCAGATTTCCCAGGACACCACGGTAATGGATGTGGGGTGGGGCAACACAGACTGCAGTAATCATGAGGCAGAGCAATGGACAATATTCATGGACTTTCAAGAGTCACAACTGGCTACAGAGGATATAATGGATCTTGCAAGATGCAGTCGGAGAAACCTGTAAACTTCTTAGTCTGTTTGAGCAGCAGTGTTTCCAGACAAATAAATAAGGACTGTATCTGAGTTTTTGTTTTACTATCAGCTAAAAGGGATTGCAACTTTGAATGGTGAGTGCTGATAAAATGAAATCATTAATAGTTTAATAGCTGGTCCTGCCAAAGCCCTGAAAGATAGGAAATCTGGGAAAGCCCACTATACATGAGCACACTTTTCATGGCTTTGTCCATACACTTTGTTATTATATGTGGGATCAATAACAAAGTAAGCAAGCAACAACATTTAGTCTTCATTCTTATTTCACGAAATGACTTCACCCACTTGGTCTGCAAAAGCTAAGGCAAGCAAAGCCAAGAAAAGTCTCTTGAGTTTTCTAACCATATGACATCTCCAAGAAAACCCTTGTCATAAAGCTGTGTCCTGCAAAGATGTCTGCATGGGCCAATACTAAAATTCCTCAGAATTCTGAGCCTAATTTGAGCGCCCTGCTCAAGTGCTACACTCGTGTTTGAGCTGCTGTCCTCCCCTACCTAAAGCCCAGGACCAAAACAGCTTTAGTTCCCTGACAAATACAGCTGAAAACATTTGTTTTGCTTTTCACATGATGTAGCAGAATTTCAAGTAACATCATAACCCCATTCTAGAGACAGCCAGTGACACTAACAATTCCATCCAGGAAAAAATAAATCCTTAAAGGCTCTTCCCTAGAAGAACAGAGGTAAGAAAAGAGAGAAAAACAAGGTAACAGTAATGGCAACTCTGTAAACTTGTTGTCCAATAATCTCAAAGTGTAGCCTTATACACTTGTAATGTGTATAAGTAACTTGTAATGTTAAACTCATTTCATTAGCATGCTTTAGACAAAACAGTTGTATGTACGTAATTCTGCAGTTGAGAAGTCTAAGGTAAAAGTGAGTTGATTTGTCACGCAAGAGTGCACACAGGAGGGAAATTCATGAACTGAAACAGAAAGCCTTGGTTTGTAGTTTCCTGCTATACCTACTAGCACTAATTATTAATTAGGAATTAGTTAGTACAGATTTTTCCTATAAGTTCTGAATGAAATATTAACAAGCCAGTAATTAAGTAATTCAAGGTCTGTTTGCTTTAGTGTTTGCATTAGCATCAACTTTAGTATTGTAAATCCAAAACCTAACTCACTGATCTATAAACGTCCTTCTAAATTAATCAGAGACATCCTTTGCTTTCCTTCAATTGAAGTTAAGTTATTCTGAAACCCCTTTCTATGCATGAATGGTATCCAAAGTGTAACAGGTGGAAAGAGTACATTTACTACCGTAATGATGTAGTAAAATGCAGTAACTGTACCCTGCATTATTTTCTAATAGAACAAAAACATTCTTGTCTCTAATCCTGCTCTTGCACATTCCTTTACCTTGCTTCTACTGTAGACTAGCCTCTTCCCAACATCCCACAAAGGTTTAAAAGAAATGCTACAACATGTAGTTAATCTGCTCCTGCAATGATCACCAATCAAGCATGGCTAACCATGACCCACTAATGAAATGAAGCAGAAGCTGGGTTGCACTTGTGTGTATCACTGTTAAATTACACATGGGTAGGTTAATGTATGACACTAATGGGGCATTTTATTTCTTGTGTGGTGCAGCAGTAACACACAGGCAATGGGCAGCTCCTCGAGGCAGAGAGGACCATGGTCAGCATTAACGACCTCTGCAAGACTGCCCAAGCCCTGGGCTGGGGCAAGAGGTTCAAGAGCTCTGCTTGGCTAGAGCCTCACTCCCTCCCGCTTAAGGCACTGTCAGTGAGAGTCCATGGATGACTTCTGCACAGTTAAGTGAGATAACTGCCTTCCAGCAGACCCCGGGTCATTAATTCTGTTCTGAAACAATGCTGACTTCACTTCTTCATGCACGAAAAATAGACAAAAATCTCACTTCATTGCTGGTACAGAATGCAGCACGGCATCTCATGAATCTACTACTGAGAACATGCTCAAATATTTTTTATTTCAACACATTAAGCTAAAATCAATAGATTCATTTACTGAAATGGATTTAGTACTTCAGCTAACCAAGGGAAAGTAACACTTTTTAAAAAGAAGTGACATTTCATTATAGCATTCAGTTGTAAACTCACTGGCAGAAATTTTTCTGTATACCAATTAAACAGTAACTCACTGAAGTTAGCAACATAAAAAGCAATGCTGAGTATTTACAATTCCCTTTCCCAGTAAATGAAAACATCTACATTTCTCAGCAACACAAATAAAGTCTCTGCATGATGGTTCTAACAATGCTGCCACATCTCTGATCTTTTCAAATATTTCTAAACTATTTTTCCCAAAGACATAACATGCTATTGTCTCTACAATCAACCTTTTTTTCATTTGGAGAGAAGCAGAAGTGGCATTTTGAAAACTTCAATCTGCTGAAATACAATAGCACCACTGAGTTCTGTTGTTCTTCACTTTTATTCTCACTTTATACTAGAAAGATAAAACTGCAGTGGTTTTACTATTGTCAAACAAAAAGTAAATAAATAATGGTTTTGTTGACTATTACATAACAAGATACTGCACCACTATTAGTCAATCGAGTTTTAATATACATTTCTCTCTCAAATGTGAAACCTTACCAATACTATAATCATTCTAGAAAACTGCCAAGGAAAGGTATATGTGACCCTTGCAATGAGAACTGTGAAACCAAATTTGATGAAGAAATAATTTAAATATTTTACTGTAAATTATACAAATAGACAAACAAGAATTCAAAAAGAAATAATCTTACCTGATTTACTGTCTATGTACAGCTTCATTTTCCCCTAGGATTACTGCTTTGTAGATATCAAGGACATTTTTTGAATTGTACAGGTGCTATTTATCATTTCCTTGGCTAGATCAGTTACTACTACTTTTACTAGTATGAAACCTTATCTTTTTGCCTGCAGGCCAGTCTTTCATGGGCATAATCTAGTTTAGTTACATCTTCCTCCTTATTTGCTAACCTTCTCTGAGAGCCACCAACTTTCTCATCAGAGCTCTAACAGACCCTAAGCTTGCAGGACTTTCTTGGTTTTGAAGACTTTTATTTCAGGACGGAAATGGTAGAAAAAAGGAATATCTGAAAATCAATTACCAGCAGCTGAAGTGACAATTAAAGCTACAGGACTTATCTGTGGGGAATACTATACTGGAAATGCTCACTTGCACTTAAAACAGCTGTACAATAAGTATGCGGTTTTACTCCAGCCTTTAATCTCACACTTAGAAAAGTCCAGAGAGAAAGGCAAGATGAGTATTTGCACCATTATACTATCTACTTAAAATTTAGGAGCTAGTTTCGGTATGTAATCCACAGAGAGAGACTGGCAGCTCTAGAAAGCAATTTGAAAGATTCAGTGAGGCAACCATCAGGCACTTTTCTTAGAGGATCCCTGACTCACCCTTGGATTCAACTGTTTTCCACCACCTATACAAGGAGCCTGTGGGGTCTACGGTGGCTGAAATTAGATCGTGTCACCTTCTTTATAGGTATTCTAATTAGACAGGATATTATCTACAACCCCTTTTCCTTTCAAAGCTGATATCCTGCATAATTATCTCATTTGATATTTCTTCTACCTTCTGTGTTATTGTTTGCAATCCTATTCTTTTTCATTTATCTAAATTTAATCTGCATTTGCCTTTTACCAGCCCTAAACCAGCACAGTACCTCTCAATACGATAATTTTTGCCATCAACTGTTTTTTCTCCAATCTTATCAGTATCTGACATTTAAAATATTTCTCATTCATGATATTCACTATTCATTTTATATATACTCTAAAGAAAGGTCTCAGAAACAATTTCCTAGTCAAAGAATTTCCCTATTATACCATCTCTCACCCTTTGCAACTTCAACATCTTGATTTATTCATGAGTAATTTATTTTAAAGACATTATCATCTGCATTTTGCAAAGGTACTACAAGTTCAAGCTCATTTATCAAGTTCAACCTCATTTGTTCAGTTCAGATTCAAAATAATTCACCTCTAAAAAGCTTGATAAGTTTAGATACTCTCTGCCTTTAAACTGTGTACAGTAACAATTTGCTTTCTTTTCCCCTCTCAAGGCTGATCTCGGCTGATGTTCTCACTCTTTAAAACAATAAACAACTAAGAAATGGTAAAAAAAAAAAAGCCAAAAACATCTTTTGTTGTCCCTTTCAATTAGAATTAATTTCTAAAAGGGTCTGATTTTTATAATTTTACTTGAAATCTATTTTCTTTATTTATTCTTTCTCTTTGACTGTTATCCATCCCACTGCATTTATTTCACTTCTCTACTACCAACAAAAGCCTCTAATACAGAAAGAAAAGATGAAGAACTTATTTCAAAAATCAGAACAGATTAATAAAGAACAATTATGATCACAAACATAGTACAAAATGAGTATTTTCTGAAGGACACAATAAAGACACACAAATTTAGGACACTACTTTCTCTGAGAAGACAATTATCTACAACAAGTTTCCTAAATTGCCTAAATCTCCAAGAAACTTCAGCATACTGCCATACTGTCTGAGTATTATATTCTAGTCAAAAGAAAATGCAAATGCAATCACATTTATGGAAACTAAGCGTGGGGATGTCTACATCAAAGGAAAAAAATAGTCCCTACTGCCACTCAGTCAAGCATAGGAGCTGGCCCCATAAACAGCTGTTGTCGTCAAGGTATCCTCAATTATTCAGAACAAATTACACTCTCTATGTGCAGAGGCACACCCAAACCAGGTTTGACAAGGCAGTTATAACAGAAGAACAGCTGCAGCAACAAATTACCATGTTCAAGAGCTTAAAATCATCATGGACAAATCATTCTCTCTGCCAGATGATTTTTGTAAAACATAAGAAAGCAAAACAAAAGATGGTGCCAGCCCCAAATCACCCACGTATGGGAGCCAGAACACTCTCAAACACTGAAGCTTGTGAAAGAACAATGTGACAAAGAGGACAAGGACAATAGAAAAGCACAACTTGCACTACAGCACGAGAAATCTGGCAGTTTTATAATGACCTGATCAGTTATTCAACTGTTACAAGTATGAAGGCTCAACGCAAAGCAGATGAGAAATATCTGCAATATCTGTGCTCATCTATTGCTAAAACAAACCTTTCATTTCCAGGATCTTTCTCAGCAATTTTTAGTTGGTAGTAGCAGTAATTTTATGGTTCAGAAACAGAGCTTAAGCCTTTTGTTTTGCCGTCTTTTCAAAGTGGAAAATAAACTGTCTGTCTATTAATGTGTTATTATAACGAGACATAATCTGCATGTCCTAATGGTCACATTTATCACAGTATGTTTCCATACCACTGGGCATAGGAAAGCTACCATAAGAACAATCTGCTTACTGCTTTGGAAATCCAGTTTTCTGTATGACTGTACCTCTCAGAATGGTATCTGTAGGGGGTCAAAGGTAAATACTTGGAAAATTACAAGTAAGGTAAGAAAGCAAATTAATTCAAGAAGAATGCTGAGACAAAAAAAAGAAAATAATGAAAACTGAAGTCTCATGGCGCATACATTAGCTACTACTGGTTTCAAATCTCATTACTTATCAAACAAAAGGAAATGGGAAACTCCAAATCAAACATCTCTAATGGGATAAAAAACTGCTTTTTGGCTTAATCTTGTGGATACTATGACAGAAGTACCCCAACCAAAAGAACTGAAGAAGAAAATACTAATGGTCTTAGGGATTAATTTTGGAGGCTTTTCCTAAGAGTCAGTGTTGCTGCTGGAACAGGGGCCACAGACAAGACTGTAGAGGAAGGGAAGGTATGAATATTAGATAGCATGACTGGGACTTCTCAGCATATATGCAAGTGTTGTTTCCTCAGGTATCCTGTGTTGTATGCTGTTACATACCCTCCTCCCTTACTAATGCACAACAGTTCACCCCATTTCACACATTTACAAAGTCTCTTGGCTCGTTTACATCCAACAGCTACTCACGGGCTGCTCTTCTTTCAGCCTGTTACTCCTGAGCTTTGCTACTAATCTAGCCACTGCTGCCACTTCCAATTTCTCTTCTACTTTGCTGTGTTTCTTTTCAAATTAGTTATATGGCTCTGAACGATCTATAAACCTCTTGAGCTTTAGAGACATTCCTGAGAACACCAGCTTCTCTCAGCTCCAGTCAGACTCACGAATTTTGAGATTAAGCCAGAGATGCTTTATTTTCAACATATACCGCATACTCCATTAAAAAATCCATACTGTGTCATTACAGGAAAACAGATGCAGAATGACTTCAAAGTAAAACACCCATCTTTCTTCTTCTAAAGAAACATTTTAGTGAAGAAAACATAGCATGTTCTTTGAAAGAGGACCATAAGATGTCTGGAATATAATGCAATTCTACCTCTTAATGGAAAAAAAGGTGCATCTTTTTTATTTTTTGTATTATGAGGAAAACAGACACTTTCAAGGTAAACATTTAACAAGAAAAATCCCAAGATACTAAGCATGGAAGTACTGAAAGCCTTGTATAACGCAAGTTGTGGTCACAGCCATCGGAAAAGATAAGAAGGAAGAACTGACAGGAATACTGTATGTTCATATTACAGACTGAAATTAAGCTCTATTCAGTCAGTAACAGCAGAGGTTCAGAAACATCCAACTGTAAAATTTTTCAATAAACACAACAAATTATGCAGTTTTTTATATCCTTGTGAACTAGTTAAGTTTCACAGCGGTGACTGCTTATACTCCAAAATGTCACAGAACCTGAAAATTTCAGGTCAGAAGGGACACCCAGCCAACACCAAATCCAGCCTCCTGCTCTAGGCTGGTTAACTTAAAACATGAGTCAGGTTGCTCAGGGTCTCTTCCAGTTAAACTTTGAAAATCTCCAGACAGAGTTTTTAGTGTCTTCAGGAAACCTGCTGCTGTGCCCAACCAACCTCCATGCAAAATTTTTCTTACATCCAACTGGAATTTTCCTGCTTGTCCTTCCCCAAGCATCTCTGAGAAATGTCTGGCTTTCTTTTTTTTCTGCAATCTCACTTTAGATGATGGAGGATTGCAATTAGTCCCCCCTCTACCCTTCTCTTCTAAACAAACCCAGTTTCTTTAACCTCTCCACACAGGCCACACGCTCTTCCCTTCGCCATGACCCCCACAGGGGTGAGGTGGCTTCTCGTGCCCCAGGGAGCCCAGAACTGTGCACGGGTACCCCAGATGTCTCTCAGAACCGCTTGAGCAGAGAACAGGGACCTTCCTTGACCTGCTGGCAATGCCCTGGCCAAGAGAACCCAAGATGTGGTTGGCCTTTCCCAGTGCCAGGGCATACTCCTGGCTCAGCTCAACTTGTGGCCACTGGAACCCTCGGGTGCTGCTCTGCAGAGCTGCTGTGCAGCCACTCAAGGCTCCCGCTCGCTCTGCCCCTGATGCACAACCCTTAATTTGCTCCTCCTGAAGTTGTCGAGGTTCCTTTGTCAGCACTTGTTTTTCTCAGCTTTTTGAGAAATGAGGTATGATCATACTGATTTTGTATTGCTAAGATGCATTTGTAAGCCCAGGAAATGGAAAGCTTGAAAAAACTGCAATCTGTTCATTTTTACAATACTCATGAAAAGCACTTGAAGGCTTTTTTTTCTCTACACAGTTAATATAGAGGTAAATAGAAAACAACAAAAAAAAACCCAATAAATTAAGATCTACAATCAATTAGCTATTATTTTAACCTTTTCAGAAGGCTTAATTTACCCCATGCTTGCTAAGAACAAACTTGGATTGATTTTCAAAAAAAACTACTAGGAGCTGAAATAGCAAAACCTGTCCCCCTCCACCCCCAAAAAAACCCAACAAGAAACCCCAACAAAAATCATATTGCAAAACCAAGCACCAATTATTCTATCTTTTTGGCAGCAACAAGAGAAAACTGCAGAGGTAATATTCCTAATTCTGTGGACTTCTATGGAACACTGCATGCTTTACAGAGAACCATTTTTTAAACTGAATTCATAGCTATAATCATGACAAAAAGCAAAATGGGGCCTGATCCATCAGAAGAGAGTGAATTTATAAATTATAGCTCATTAACATCTCGTTCTTAGGGGCAGCAATTGTGGCAGCATACAAAATCACTGCTTCGGTTTTTGCAGTGCTAATGCAGATTTTATAGTTACTCTCTTTCTGTTTACATCACCAGTTCTAAGGCTACATTTTTTAAAAAGTATTTTATTTTTGCTCCTTAATATGTCTACAGAGAATAAATATGTCCACTGTATGCTGGCTTTTACTGTAATATCAATGCAAATATATGACTATTTATTTATATTATTGGTGTCTAACATTCCCAGGCCGGACTGAGAGCTTTAATATTCCAGGGTCTGTAGAAACACATAGGCAGTCAGGACCCTTTGCCCTTTAGATTAGCAAGTAGGATTGAGAAAAGCTGCAACAAACAATGTCAAGATGTAGAGAAAGGTAAGGAAGAAGTCAAGGGATAAAGAATTAAGCCATATGCTTTTTTTCTTTCCTAATTAATTTTCAAAGTAATGGTTCAAAAGTGCCTTTTTTTCAAAATGAGCTAAATTTGCTACCTTTGGCAAACATATAATTTAGGAATGAGCAGTTGGTCATTTTTTGCTAGCACCTTACATTTTCTAACTTGCAGTTTGTTCAGTAAATTCTCCCTAGCACCTCCCTCCACGTTCTTTACAAGATACCAACTGTGTGGGTAGGGCAGAACCTCCCAGAGAGTCTGTTACTGCTCTCATGAATTCAGAATTTAGTTGTTGAATATGTTCAGATTATTGATTAGGACACAAAGAAAGGCACCTTGAGCTTGGGATAGAAGATTCCAAGATGTCTAAGCACTCTAGGTTAAATCCAGTTCACTCCAAGTCCTAGGGTGTCCTCCTGAAAACCCTCTTGCCTCTGAGAATTACTAACTTTATCTTTAATGTAAAACCTTTCACCATTCCTGCCAAAGGCAAACACAGTCCATAACCCTATGCCAGGTAACTTTTCATGTATCTCAGAGAATCTTGAAGATAAAAAATAAGATGCTGACGCTGACTCAGTATTGTGGAATTATGTGGAATCAGCGCAGAAGAAAGGAATGAGTGGAAAAGGACAGGTTCAGGCTCCAGAAGGCATTAGCTCAGCATTGTATGACTTCCCATGAGAAGACTGTACATTGTCATCTTGTACCAATAAACATTAGGAAAAAATCCTAAATTCCCACTATACTGAGAAATTTATTTTGAACTATTATCTCTCAATCAGCCCTATTTTTTTAAGTTTTGGTGCTAAAACTGTTTCCACATGTTGACTTCTGCACGACACACACGTATAGGTGGTTACCACAAAAGACAGAAAAATAAAAACAAAGAGAAGGATTTCCTTGTGCAGTTTCTCAACAGCCCAATACGAGCAATTCCAATGATGCCCACCTTCTACGAGTAGCAAGAGGATATGAAAATCCTGCTGCAACATCCCACAAAACTCTATAAAACATAAGAGCCACCCACCAGTTCTCTTGGAAGACTGTTAACAAGTACACATAATTAATGTTGATTACTTTATCCTAAAGATGCAGTTTGAACTTCAGAAGAGGTAGATTACACAGATTTATCCTCATTCTGTGTGTTTTAATTTAGAGTGACTATGTTTAATGAAATGTAAGGACTCAGTTTACCTGGATTTATCTTCTTCTCTCACAATCACCAAATCATATAATTACCACATTCCTTCTCAACACTGTCAAGGTATTTGTTCCTAGTGGAAGCTTGATCCAGATCTGTAGCTCTCAAAGCATTCTTCAGCTTTCAGAACAAAATTATTTCTGTCCAGGATAACCCATTTGCTATCCTATCATTACTTTCCTAGCTAAAAATCATCTTCTTCCATTTTTCTTCCCCTCACTGCTCATGTTAACTCTGCTAATAAAAAGATGAAACAATCCTTCTCTGACACTATCCTGCTAAGCTAACCAAGAAGGTTACAACTATTTGTCTTTAATTTGACAGCCCCCTGTTCAACTCAGTGATGTCTCTTTCAGTTTGAAATTACTTCTCTTCAATGTGAACAACCAGAACCAAGCACTTACAGATAAATCTGTATTTCTGTTTTCTCAGGAACATCTCACTTCAGAGATTCTAGGGCTGTACCATCTTCAAGCTGAAGACATGATTTGCCTATGACATATTCTATGGTATTTCATACCACATAAAACACAGTAACAACACAAAACAGTAAGAAGGGGAGATAGGCAACAAAAACAAAATTCAGGTTATGACTTGACCACGATAAATGAGAAATTCTTTTGTTGTACTGTTTGCTCTGGTAGTGAACACAAAAACCTCTGTGATTATGTATGAAAGTCCAGTTAGCAAAGCATCAAATAATTAAGACACCAACATCTTCTTAGTGGCTGTCAACAGGCACAAAGGGAAAACTTTTAAACACTTTTTGCTAAAAGACTGTACAGACCACACTGCTACCGTGGACCTCTGTCTGGACAGCAACTGACTGTGTGCTGAAAGCTGGATTAATTCTCCCCCTAAATTTGGAGTGGTCTGAAGACCTGTACCCTAAACAAGGGTATCCTAAGCTTTGGGATCACTAACTGGTAGTGTAAGTCATTATCACTCAGGGAAGAAAAACATGCTAGCTTCAGTTAAGAAATCAGCAGCTTATTCCACCTTAAAAAATAAGCTCTTAAGGGCAGCAAGATCATAAATCCATTCCTGTTCCTACTTCTTCAGGAAAGGATTGTTTGGCAAATTGTAGCCAATCATTTCAGTAATTAACTACAGAGGTTTGACATTGCTGAAGGTGTCATGAATGATGTCTGACCTGGTTCTCAGACATCAGTGCAGCCTGTGTGTTTGGACAAAGGTAAGGCAGCTATGTTCATGAGGTTTCAGCTCTTGGGAACATTACAATAAATTCTCTTAGGTGCTGAGAAGTTACCTGCACATCTTAAAGGAAAGGTGGATTTGTATTTGGAGAGTCTACAGGTTTTGATGTGATATGATCAAAGAAATTATTTTGGGGTGATTACCTGCTGCAAGGCCCCTCTCTGGCAGAACTTTACTACGCTTTATCATGTTTTAAGTTAAAAGCATATTTGCCAAGGGAAAGTGAGGCAGTTGGACAAATAATAGCTTAGAACCAAACTACATTCCCGGAGTGTAGGTGTTCAGCTTAGCTGCCTCAGCAATCAGCAACACTGTTCTCAAGTTTAATAAAATCACAGATTAGGGCTATTGAGGTGCAGATCAGAGCAGATATCTTGATTCCTTTCTAGTCCTTGACAGCAAGACTGCTGTAACTACAGCAGCAAATTCCCCAGAAGCAAACTTAAAACTCAGAATCTTTCCACTGTGATCCTATCACAAAAACAAAATACTAACTATACATTATTATTTTCAAGATATTCTTTTCAATGTAACTGTCCTCATATTCTATAAATCGAACAATGCTATTTTGAACAAAGTAGTAGTTACTATGAAACTTTTAATAACTACTCTTAAAATACTAAAAATAAAATAGTAGCAATTAATCTTTATTTAAATGGTAATTTAATGTGCTAAGAAAGCCAAAAAATGAAACTAGTCATTAGCTCATAGTAAAGACTGCCAGAAGCTTCATTACTTATTAATAATGGAGAACACAGTGTACTGAACCATTTCCCCTAACCTCAGAAGCTACTAGGAACCGAACTGCAAAAACTGACAATCCTAATAAATTGATTAAGCAATATGATTTTCTTTATAGATACAATTACTGCAAATAGTGTAGCTAAGTTTTCATTGTAAACTACACTGATCAAATCTCAAGTTTAAAAACAACGTGTCATAAAACCCCATTAACATACCCTTCCATTGGGCAATTATTATGCATGCTGGGACAACAGATTTAGTTACTTCTAATAAACACAAAATTTCTATGATAAATTTTTTGCTTTAGCAAAATAGGTTCATTTTTAGCACAAAAATACTAACGATATTTAGAGAAAAAAGATAAGAGACAGCTTGCCAGTTAATTTCAGTTGATGACAATACTTTATCTTCTTGATCAATATTATCACTTACAGAAATCTTTTTCATTTCATCAAATTTCCAAGAGATATTTAACAAATATGACTTAAGATCCAAAGAAAGCTGCAAATCATTGCATTGTTCCAGAGTTTTTTGAAAGAAAGCAGGAGTGTGTGACAGTAACTACTATTCTTACTACTACTAACATAGCTGAAATGGGAAAAGACACTGAAAGCAAACATTTATGGTGAAACTGTTCCACAATACCTTTGAATGGACATTAGAATTAAACAATAATTTAGAATAATTTTATTGAGAAACAAAATTAAACTATTAAAAGAAACTACCCTCTATTAAATTGATTCCTTCAATATAACCTTAAAGAACAATCCCCTAGGAAAAAAATGAGAAACCATTACCAGAGCAGAATTTTCAAATAATTAATTGTCTCAGAAGCTAACTGAAACAGCCGTCATTTATATACGTCACTGAACTTACAGAAACTCACTAAATATTACCCTAGAACAAGAGCAATCACAAACACTGTGCAAAAACTTAGAAGTTCTATCATAAACTCTGTTCAGAGTAGCAACATGCAAAATCTTGCATTACCTATGAACTAGCACATTATTAGAAAAGTTAAGTTCCAGGCAGATCCCTCTAGCCAGGAAAACTCTTTCTTCCCATTTCTTCTATCCATCTGCTACCAGATGCAGGATTCAAAAGCTTCAGGAGTGAATGATTCACATTTCTCTTGCATAATGAAGTACAGATATCAAACACCTATCAAGCACAACCACTGATACCACTGAAAGCAAGTTGAGGAGGAAGATCAGGTAATTTCAGTTAATCTCATCCGTTCAGCTGTGTCTCAGAAACATTATAAATATTAATATATATTAATGAATTATTGATATAAGAAAGAAAGACATAGGAAAATCATCCTAGAAGAGACATTAGTATTTCAAACTCTTTTCCTAGAATTGCCATCTACAGTTCTTCATCATCAAAGACATTGGTACAATTATCTCCTGCACAGTTTTGGAAAATCAAACTTGTTTGCTTTTGGGAAGGGATACTTTGATAAGGAGTTTTTCTTTTTGCAGTTTTGTAAATGCACATAAACCGAAGCATGAATTTAAGAGTACTAGCATGGCAGTTTATATGTTTACTATGAATATTCCAAAGACCTGGTAACATTCTTACTTGTCCAACTGAAAGGGTACTAAAATGCACTGGAAGTACTGCTGTCTAATAATGGTCCACTTTGAGTAATAAATCTACACTGGAAGAGGACCGTAGTGGTTTGGGGCATTCCTTAATGCATACATTTGGCAAAAAATGCTGTATCTTAATAGCATACGTAATACTTGGGATGTTTGCAAATGAATATGAGTGGGTAATTTATATAACGAGAGAGACCAATCTATCACACAGTGTGTAAAAGCATATTTGAATTAAAAGGTTATAAAGACTCTGCCTATAAAAGGTTATGAAGACTCTGCCCTATATATTCCAGGACCATATGTAGCTCACTGGTCTTTAACTGAGGGGATCATTAGCAAAAGCACATAAACACGTGAAGAAGTGCTGGGGGAAAAATGAAAGAAACCTGTGTCAACAGCTACAAAAGACCACTGTATATCTCCAGAGTACATAAACTTTTTGCAGCACCAACTCTCAATGTGAATTATTAGTCCCTTTTTCTTTTTTTGGTGCTGAAGATCTCTATGAAGTTGTGACCTCATCACTCTGTACCAGTTCCTCCTGCTGCCATGTAGCAAAAATCCCTCTAGAATCTTAAGCAATCAGAGGAGCCTCAATTTCAAAAGCTTTTAGTCTGCGTTAACTACGTGCCAGTTGAAGGCAGTAACATGCCACACCAATCAGCTCACCACTTCAGCATTGCCTTTAGCACCAGAAGCAAAGCAGAGCAACAGTGTGCAAACATACACCCATATATATGCCTATAGCTCCAAAAATAAGTTATATTTTATAGAGTACATCTTGTGGAATTAGCTTATTCAAACTTATCAATGTAATCTCCAGTAATTAAGTGGAAAATAGGCTTTGTTTTTCAAAGGCAGCAACTGAAATTCATTTTGATTATCCACTCTACCTATTCGGTGGCAAACGCAACACTTAGGATGAGATTACACCAGTGATATATTACCAGAAAGTCTAGTATTAACTTACTCAAATTAACCGTATGTTGGGTATTTACCAAGCATGGTACCATATATAAAGAACTGCAGACACAACAGAAAACACTATTGTGCCCATATCTTCAACACTATGCCATCCCCTACCCTAAAAAAAGCAACAATAGAAATACAGAAGGGTATGTAAAACAAAAAACCCAGTATCGATTGGAGGTACAGGTTGCATTCCAGGAGCAATTAAATAGATTAAGTTTCTGTGGTTTGGAGGATGTAAGATGAGGTAATGTGGAGGAGAAGATAAAAATCAGGAATAGAGAATGACTGTTCGCCACTTCTCTTGATATAAGGCCTAGGTTGAACCAAAAAGATTAATTTGGCAATAGATTTAAAAGATATAAAATAATACCTTAACTCTCAATGATAGTATGGCTCTGTATGTTGAAAATTTAGTGGAAAATCCCTCTGGCACACTGAGGGAGGGAAGTCCAACTGAGTCTATTAAGCAACAGGATGCAGATACCATTTTCAGCAGAGAAGGCCCTGTATGCAAATTGCAGGAAGCTGTCTGCATGCTTCATATTTATTCTGTTGGTGCCCTCTTTCCCTAAGCATTTGCTAGTGATCTGCCCCTCAGTCTTGCAGCTGGATCCTGCACAGCATCCCTGCAGCTGTCCTGTGAGCAGAAAGGCCTCTCCCTGGCTCCAAGAATTAGGAGGGGTACCACTGCTGACTGTAAGCAACAGAAAACAAGTGGGGTTTTCACCTCTGCTCTCTCACTTCCACCCAGCTGGCTTAAACTCTTCCCAGCCACGGGAGAAACCACCCACTTATTATTCTTATAAGTGGATGGAGCAGCCAGAAACAGAGTCTCATTTAGAATGGGAGAACAGTTAACTTTCATAAAGCTTTTAAAGAAGCACTAGTCCGAAGAGTTATCAACAAAAGTACACAAGGTTATTTTTAAGAAACTTCTTGAAAGATGTTTCATGCAAGTAACATTTTAATTGTTTGTTTATTAGCCAAACTGAATAATACATGTGTAGGAACTGGGGAGATGAGTGAAAGGGAAATAGGAAGATGAAAAGCATGCATTTCTTATTTTAAAATAATTTTAATGCAGTACCACGGTTTAAGTTATAAAAAGTATTTGCTAGATACAGTTGGGAATACTGTTTAGTAACATAATTAGGGATGGCAAAGGAACACATCTGAGTTTTAGAAATTAAGTTTCATTTTGATGTAAAACAAAAACAAGGCTTTTAAAATAGTGAAGCACAAGCATATGCACACGATGGAGGAAACAATGCAGCCAAGAGTGCAGAATATGTAATAATTACAGGTATCATCTAGGACATGGGAACACTTCAGCATTCTAAAACAGATACCACATTTCCACATTGCAGTGTAATGGCTGACATGCTAATGGCTCCCTCTCTTTGTTCTAATGAAAATATCAATGACACTCTTCAGAATCAGTCCAAATATTCTTGTAAAACATTTTTGTTTGCAAGTGACACGGCAATAACTAATTAGCAACTGGCAAGCAGAAACACGAAACTATTATAGTTCCACTGAAGAAAAAGAAACAGTAAGTCATAAAAGACAAATTATTTTCCAGCAATTGTATGAATCTTTCATAATAAATCTAATAATACTGGGAAAACAATCTGTACTTTTTACTGCAGTGTCTTCCCTGTCAAGGATCACTTACAGAACTACAGGGCTTCAAAAATGGCTTTGCTTTGAAACGTCTCTGATAAGAAATTAAACCAGAGTCAAAATTAACCAAAAGATGATTGGAAAAACTAAACTTCTTTGACAAGTTAAGTGCACAGATTAAACCAAAACCAAACCCAGGATATGGTAAACATAACCAAAGCAGCACTATTGTTTTTCCTGAAGCCATACTGATAACTTGAAGTCTTGAAGTTCTCTAAATCATACAGAAGTGAAACCACTGAAATAGCCCCCTCCCCCCCCAGCTTATTATTCATACCTTAATTTGTGCAAAAGGTCTGTCAAAGTTTCCAACATAAAGAAGACCAACATTCTGGGTGAGTAGCCTAAAAAAATAAAAAAAATCTTTTAAGATATCACTTTACATCCGTAAGTTTTTTCTGCATCTGCAGTAATTGTTACAAAACCCTAGCAGGGTAACAATCTTCACCACAATAGCAAGAGCTACCCTTGCAAATCTGATAACACAATCCTGTTTGAACTACTACAAAAAAGGAAAGATGTGCATGAAAGACAGATGCACACCAGTAATTCATGTTTATGTTGCAAGCAGGTCTTCAACAAAATCATTTCATAGGTTTCTTTGTGATGGATGTCACTCAGTAACATGGAAGAATGGCAGGTCTATGCCTTTTCTATTTATAAGAGACCATTAGAGACAAAGAGACAGCAAGAGAAAAGAATAGTAAACACACACATTCAGAGCAGCAAGCCCAAGAGTTAAAACAGATTAGGGCACATAAAAGTATGCACAGTAATACAAAAACGACATCACTACAAGTAGAGATATAACAGAGAATCTCTGTAATATTGTCTAATGGTTTGCTAAATAAAAAGAGCCCCAGATACAGCTTGTGCTTGCTGTTCTCTCCAAGTCTTAATAAAGTTGCGTACACCACCGAGATCCAGAGGGACAGGGGGATAAGTTGTCTCAAATAACTGTTCATACTTCTAGAAAAGAATTTGATTTCTGCAGATTCCGTGCAAGTCAATGCTATCAGTACATAAACTCCAAATTCCAGAGGAGCATTAGGGCACTGCTGTTATAAATAGGCTGACAAGAACATCACTGGCCAGCAAAAAGGGCAGGAGAGCACTGTGCTGTTCTGACTGGATAATTACAATGTTCCACTTGCTAAGCAAAGGCCCAGCAATCATTCCCTCCAGTTTAGAGCCTCATAAGCATTGCACTGAAATACAGGTTCATAATAATAATGAGAATTTTTTGATGACAAACCCTGGAAGGAGTTTCTGTTTTGATTAAAAGGGACACTGAAAATCTATCATACTCTTCAGTAGCTCCAAGTTTTCATTAAATGTTTGCTATTTCATATTTTCTTTCAATTTTACATCCCATTCCCTTTAGCAATAAGGCCTCACATATAAATTAAATTAAATAGCCAGAAATAAGTACAAATGTAGGCATCATTCAGCTTAAGCAATGACACTGAGGTGTCTCTTTCTTACATTATTAAGCATACATAAATATATAAAATATACACACTTATAATTCATACTAAGATTTTTTTATTTTTTTTTTTTAATAACTAAGCCACCTGTCATTTTCAACTCATTTCTCGCCATTGCCAGGCCTATTTTCATAAACAAAAGAAAGCAGAAACTTAGATGGCAGTAAATAATTTTGACCTCACAGAATGTACACACCTTAGTATGATCTTGATTCTTCCCAGTTCTGATAACAATATGATATATATGACTTTAAACTGGTTCACCAGCAGTAGGAATTGGTGGTAATGCCTGAGGAGCCTAAGGCATCAGTGGAACTAAGCAAAATTACAAAGTCAAAACCTTCACACATATAAAACAGTTAAGTAAGAAGAGATTATATTTTATCACTCTTCACAAATCCTTCTGTAATTAGATATAGTATATAAAAATTTCCAGTGCACTGACAGAAATACCCAAAGAAAAGAAAGAACAGTAAGGATCAGATCACATCAGCCATAGTACGGACAGGCAAGTGGATTCCTCACTTTCCCTATCAGTGTGCCAGTCTCTATTGGGAAGATTTGTACTGTTTTGCAATGGTTCAGCAGTATACATAAGTCAGGATAAGCATATTGAGCTCATTTTCAGTCACAATAAGTCAAATTTATTCAGAACTCAGGTGTCTGGAACTGGAAAATCCAGCATATTGATCTAACTTTCTCCTAGAGCTATAAAGTGAAATCAGAAAATATTTAACGGTTTTCTAAATGGAAAGAAACGTGGGAAGTAATTATCAAAGAAGGTTTAAAGCGACTGCAAAAAGGATTCAAGGTAGGTCATCACACTTCAGAGACAGGCACCTTAAAGCAACAAAGTATGCTTAGAAAGAACTGCACATAATTATTATAAGACAGAAAAGAAAAACAAAATAATCCACTAGCTGTATTTCTAGTAAGGGACCTCAAAAAAGAGAAGACATTCAGAGTGATTATTCCCATGTGGTTATTCTTCACATTTTCTTTACCAGATAAAAATGTAGGACCATTAAAAATCGAAGTCTTTAAGACTGCTTTAGTTAGAAGTAACAAACATTGAGGGAACTTATAGACTGGTCTTTCTGAAAGACTGCCCAGTTGTCTACAGTTTTAAGTTGCTATCACTGATGTACACTCCAAATGAACTGCAAGACTTGGCTTCCTTAATAAAATTGATATTGACACAGTACAAGCTGATTATTATTTATTCGTCTTTCACTGCCTCTGTAAAAAGTATTTTACTTACAACTTTTTATTTGTATTCACACAGCACATCAAAAAGCCATGTTAATCCAATGTTAGGAAAATTTTTATGGAACAGAGTTATTTGTAGCTCTCTCTTCCTTAAATAAGAGGTTGCATTCTACATTTCTCTAGTTTACACATTCCTATTGAGTTCTGTAGTTCAAAATTATATCACCAACACATAGTCACTTTCCATTTAAGAACTCAAGAAGGTTGAAATTAGTACCCCAATATGATCATAATTTAATGTTCTGAAATAGCCGCGGTTTACGCCCCTAAATGGTCTGAGCAATTAAAAAAATACCCAATCTCATCACTAGTCTAAACTCTTTTAACTCCGGGTCGTTCCTATGAGCATAATCTCTGTATTTCAGAGACTGAGCTCACACAGAAGAGCCTGGAGAGGTAAGCAGGCTGTGACAAGGGTCACCGCTGAGGCTCTGAATAAGTCAAGCTACTGCAAGAGTGTTACCATCTCCTCAGCAGCCACAGTGGCAGTATCAAAAAGCCATGTGCCATCGAAGAGAGGGTCGAGACAGAGGAGTATGTGCCAAACTCCATCTCACCCACAGAAACTCAGCACAACTGACCTCTAAATGACCACTTAGATGGTCCTCTTGCCAGTCAGAAAGTTCAAACTATACATAGCTGGTTTGGGAGTTCTTTACCACAACACCAGGGTGTACTTTTAAGTACCTAAAATTAACTGTATATTATAAACTTCAATGTGTCTAAATTGATACAAATATTCCCTCCTAATAATCTCAACTAATTACCCTTTGCCTTTAAAGACTTCCCAATGGTAAGCAGGTTTGGTTATAAGCACTTATATGCCAATGTTGTTTTTTAAGTGTCAGTCTTCTATTTCTTACTTAGTGTAACAACTGCACAGTTCTGCTCTTAAAACACCATCAGCAATACTCAAAACCAAACCCTGATAAAAGCTGGACATCACTTGTAATTGGCCAAAATTGATACCAGGCTATGAAACAGTGATGACAGTTTCACAGCACAATTATCACCTTTGAATTTCACTTCAAATAATTACCTTAAAATTATGAGAAACAATCATCAAAAATACAAATGCTTAATGGCACTTAGACACATATTTATTTTTATTTAAGAATATGTAGCAATATACAAAGTTGCCTAGCTTACAGACTGTCATGTATTTTATTTGTAGTCTCTTCCATTCAATAAATTATCAATATAATTCCCATTTTTTTCTGTACATCAAAGGAAAGAAACATGACTCCAAGAAACAGTACTTCTTTAAGATGTGTTGTCCATATGTAGCACGACACTCCATGCTCTCCTCTCCTATGCATCCAAGTGAGCAGACTTCTAGCCCAGTGTGCCTGTTAGGGCTGCAGAGTTATAATTCAATGCAAAATACATAAAAACCCCAAAAATGTCAGGACAAACCATTTCAGAGTTTTGACAATATAATACCAACGTCTTAAGGGCCCTCCCAATACCAAGAAAATGCTGCTAGATAGTTATCACTAAATTTCCCTAGATTTGGACTTTTCTGGGATACAAACCTACAAAATGTTTTCAAACTCCAAGCTGCAGGAGCCAGCCACTGCTATTTGTGGGGGAAGTTGACCATAGGAGTAGGCATGGTCAGGCCAGGTGATCCAAAAAGCATGGTGGCAACAGTGACGTGAAGGTGGTTAATGCAAATAAAAACAGGACAAGATTAAGAACTTGGGTAAAAGGAAACTTGGAGTAAGGCACTGTGGGATGGTAGGGGATGTAGAACACAAGGGATGAGAAAGGTGTAAAGGAGGAAAAAAGCAGCCCTCTGGGTTGCAAAGCACTGGGGTAGAGCTCTGGGCTGGAGAAGATCAAAGGATTAGAGAATGGGAGCAGGAGAAACTGATTTACCACAGAGTTCATCCTCTCTGAGCGTAGCTGACTTTGTCTGGAGCCTGGGACATTCCCAGAACCATTGCCTCCTTCCTATCGCCTTCGGCCATGGGAAGCAGAGTGATCCTTGGCTATGGACTTTACGAAGGCAGCACATTTCAAAGAAGATTGGTCATTTCCTCTTCTCCACACACTCTCTGTTCCTGCTAACTTACTAATACATGTTAAGATGAAGGTGAATTACCCTTTCAGTATCTAAAGGGCGGGGGCAACAACAGAGTTGGAGAGGAACTTTTACAAGGGCCTGTAGTGATAGGACATGGGGAAATGGCTTTCAACTGAAAGTAGGCAGGTTTAGACTAGGTATTAGGAAGAAATTCTTTCCTGTGAGGGTGGTGAGACACTGGAACAGTTGCTCAGAGAAGCAACCCATCTCTGGAAGTGTTCAAGACTAGGCTGGATAGGGTTTTGAGCCACCTGGTCTTGTGGACGGTGTCCCTACCCATGGCAGGCGGGTTGGAACTTTATGATCTTTAAGGTCCCTTCCAACCCAAACCATTCTGTGATTTCAAGATAATACTGACAAAAATTCAGGCACTGCTCACCAACCCACCAATGCTGCAGCCATCAAGTAGTATTTTGTGAAGGCAGAAAAGCAGGTGTCAGAGAGTTCCTCCACATCTTGTTGGGAGGTGTACCTTGAGGACACCACTACAGCTTGATCTGTACCCCAAATGCCACCCCTTCAGACTCAAAAGCTGCCTTGAAAATCCACTCAGGTTATCAAACAGGGCCACCCAAACTAGAGCTGAACACATTAACTTCTGAGCGGTTTGTACACAAACCAGTTGTGAGTTTCCTTCTAGGCTGGATCCTAGTGCTGCTGTGCAGATTATGGAAGAAGGCTTCCAGAAAGGAGCATGCAGAGAAATAAAGGTGAAGGGAGGAGCCAGGAGCCGCTACCTCTCACAGGAGCAAGTTACTGCAGATTAGCTGAACGCGGTAATTTGCTCCTGTGCGAGGCAGCAGCTCCTGTGCTTGCTCTGGTGGGTGCAAGACTGGTGACACATTGTGCAGGGACACAGACAGACTCGCAGCTCTAGCCAACAGCACAGAGGTCAGATAGGCCTGGAAAGCAGGGGGTATGGAGTGAAGAACGCAGTGTGTGCAGTAGGAGTGCTGAAAAGAGGTAATTGGCACTGGAAAGGTGGAATGTGCAGAAGGAAAATGATGACCAATGAACAAGCATATGGCTTGACCTGTCTGGTTTCTCAGGAAGAAAGCTGCCCTGCAACAGGCGGTGGTGGGCACAGAGCTGCCCACAGCAATGCTTCAGTTACTCACTACCCCTAGGAAACAGAACATGCAGCTTCTTCCTTACATTTCAACAAAAGTGCTCACAGAATTCCAGAACTGATGACAATTTATCAAATAATGTCTTGCAGTATTTTATTGGGCAATCTTAAAATTTAACTTGACAAATATTATGTTTGAAGAGTAGTTAATTGCTCCACATAAGTCAAGTAGTTTGATACTTTATTTCTGGTTTATTCTTGATGGCTGCCTGTTTCACCAGCTCCTGCAAACACCAGAGCACCTAACTCTAGATGAGTTTGAGTTCAGATAAGCCTGTGTTTGTTTATAGGAGCCTGGTAAGTGCTATAGCCTGCCACCAAAGCTTTGCTGGATGTAAAAAAACTTCACTGTTGTATTTTATAATCACAAAGGTATTTGAGGGCATGCAAAACTGCAGAAACTTCCAAAACTTATCTTTATACTGTGTGTGTCTGTCTCTGCTTTTAATGACAACATGGATGGAATTGACTGCTTTCTGCAAAAGGATGAGAGGCAGCTTCTGCTGTGGTCTGTTCTCTTATCTGAAAGAACTCTCTCCAGATCAGACAGGTTTTTTTCTGGTTTATATGAACAGTGGATTGATACCTGAAACATCCTTGGTGTCTGCCTGGAGGGAACGTGCCCCATCAGAAATGATTAAAGAGGAATTCCACTGATGAGATGATGAGATAAAGGGATTAAAACACATGGATTACTTCCACTTTAGAGTCAGAAGCAGCAAAAAGCAGCTACACTGGCGCTGGGAACTGATGTAACAACTTCATCCTTCATATGCTGTGGGCAGATTTGCACCCTTCACAGAGGCTGCCAGTGACAAGATTTCAATCCTGAGAAGATGTGTCCCAAGACTGGAATAGTTGTGAAGCAAAATGGAAAGGAAAAAATATCGTAACACTCAGTGGGGTTATTGACCTTTCTGCACATCTGCATCTTTATTGCTAACAACACCTCAGTGTACACATCCACGGTTGATTAAGGCCAAAAATGCAACACACCCTGTTTTGAATATAAATTGGAGAGTCAGAATAAAATTTCAGGAAAATCTCTGTGACCAAACTCACAGTCTAAACTCCCATATTTAAAATAGCTATACAATGAGGATTAATATTAGTTATGAATGTTTTTAAATTTAATTTTAAAATGTATCTTTTGTGCGATAAGCATATACAAAGACTACTACTGATATGCTCTGTATGTGCTTTTAACTGTCTCTGAAAATTACTCCAGATGCATTTGCACATTTCGGGCAGAAATGACTGTTGGAAGTCATGAACACAGATGAACAACAGCCCTGACAACAGAAGTAACTTTGTAAGTTAAGTAACTGTATATTCAAACACTGCTTGAATGTTCTTAATGGATATCTTTGAGGATAAAGGTAACTTTCATGCATAATGTTACAAATTTTGTATGCGATTATGCAAAGAAATTATTCCACTATGTCATTATTGCACATGGTGACCTGAGCACAAATAAAGCACTGTGACACAGCAGAAAGGACACCATATTCATGTGATGAAGCTGATGTCCTTTTACAAACATAATAAATATTCTGCCTTTATCCCATGTTCACTTAAATTGGGAGGGAAAACTGCACTGTGCTGCAATGTCATAACCATAGAAAGAGAAGCAGCTTCCTAAGTACTTTCTTGAAGAATCACTTGAATTCTACTACAATGACATTCCAATTATATTTTGCTTCTTGCTTATGATAATCATTTCCTATTGGTTTAAAACTCT
The DNA here is from genome assembly GCA_013397755.1 of Cnemophilus loriae. NCBI lineage: Eukaryota > Metazoa > Chordata > Aves > Passeriformes > Corvidae > Cnemophilus > Cnemophilus loriae. The sequence continues at coordinate 415,910 of VZTF01006672.1, forward strand.
AATTATATCTTTTCTACAAATATAACAACAAGAAGAAAATAAGAAAAGCATAAACAGTGAATTATGAAAAATGATGTTAGGGTCAAAAGAATTAACTTCCTATATTTAATTTTTTTTAAGATCATTATCTTTTTCATTAATTTAATTCACTGACTATTTTAAGAGTAACATAGTGAAAATACTACACTAGGTATTATGAAATATTTTAAACTATATGAAAGGATCTAATACAAGTTCTGGAAAAGGCTAATAACAGTGTAAATTTAAACTGGCATGCATATATGGTCTGCAAACAACATGCATTTCATCTTGTTGTAGAACTACAGAGAGTCAAGAACTTGACAGTTCCCAGAAGAAGGACAATGGCAACACAGGGGCTTCACAGGCAAGACAGAACAGCTGTCTCCTGCTTTCCACAGTGCACTTATCAAACCACCTGTCTGGGCTACGAAAATATTCTAACAAAAATTGTTACACATCAGTCAAGCAAGAAAACATTTTTTGTGGACAAATTTAAGCTATTCTAGTATAATCATCACAGTAAGGAGCAGGCAAATAGACTGTGTATCTGATTTAGGACATTCTTCCTCAAATTAGAGCACAAACCGAAAAAAGTTATGAGAGAACTGGAAGAGATATCATGCACTGCTGCTTACATAGTAAAAATGCAAAAAGCCCTGGGTTAGAAGATGAGGGGAAGAAGGTTGGAAAGGAATACATTAAAGTGCAAAAAAAGAGACTGTAAAGAGTTTTATAACGCTAAATTCATCTCTACAATAAACAACCCCCCAGAAATGTAAGTAAACCTCTTCCATTCCATGAATTCTGAATTTGCAGAATAGTCCAAGCCAAGTTAATGGTGACCGCAATTAACATAAAAGTGTATTCTAAACAATATTCCCAGGGAAAAACACAGCGGGTAGCACAAACTACAGACTTGAATTTAACACTCTCAGCCCTCCCACAACAGTACTACAATAGCATGTGCCATTTGTCGTATTAAGAAGCATGGTGCTTTCAAGCACATGCAACTCAGGCAACAATATCAATGTTATGTGCTAATTGCCCTTCGAGCTCTTACGCATGGTACTTGAAAGGCTTCACTGAACCACCTCACTCCCTACAGTAAATCACTGTCTGTCACTGACTGTTGATAATGGGAATCTCGGCAGTAACTGATCCCTGAAAGACATACTTCCACTGAACAATGTCACCACTGTTATACACCAAATGAAATAAAAATTACATTTAGAGGGCTTGAAGCTGCAAACTGAAGTGACCTCATATCTGAGGTAATGGTCTGCAAGTGATTTTAGACTATCAAAAAGAATAAACTGACAAATACAAAGGTTTACTTTGAATTAGTAGGGTTTATTTGCATCAGTTTTTGAAAAAGTGTTTGGCTGTGGTGGGTTTTTTTTTTGGGGGGGTGGGAGTGTTTGTACACAAACACTTTCCTAGAGACAGGGGGATTTTTTCAAGGCACATGCGTGCACTCGATAAATAAAACCACAATATCGAATGTTTCCAAACAGCACTTCTTTTTGTTTGCTGCATTTATGTCTAGCGCTGATAATATTTTAATGTTTGTCCAAAGCCTATTTGGCTTTGCTTTACAGGCAAATAACATAAAGAAGCATTTTGACTACATTTACATATAACCTACCCATAAAAAAAAAAAGGAAAACTAAGTAGAAACAAAAAGTATCTATTAAATAATCATGCCCATTCCTCCACCAATGGAATATTACTCCCTGTAGTATAATAAGCAATTTGGCCAGGGTGGCCATAAATTATCTGGAAAATGAAGCTGCTTGCCTTTTCCTTTGGGAGGTTATTACGTAGTTCAAGAGATTTCACTATTAGAATCTATTTCTGATCATAAACATCAATTTTTCTTTCTGAATATCATCCCTTTCATCTCATTGAAATATAGGACAGGAGTTAGGAACTATTCCCAATTTGCTGAAAGATCTGCCTGACACTGGCTGTGATGCAACTCCGCCCAGATTTATCCATGTATCACAAAGCAAGAGCACTCACACAGCTCTGCAGTGGCCTCACTGGAACACCATAAATCCACATTCTAGTCTATGACCCCATAGGGTCCTTTCACCTTGGCCATCTTTCAAAATATAACAGACACCACAATACAGCAAATTCAACTAACAGAATTAAGTGAAGAATTGATACTACAATGCGAAGCTTTGTATCACGAGACTTCAATAAAATAAGAAGTCTCATTACAGATATTTTAAAGTCAAAACAAAGACATTTTCAGTGTTTCAAGAGCTACTTAAGAAAAACAGATTTCTAACAACAAGTAAGATATAGAAGAAATAAATAAGATAATGAAAAAAAAATCTCAAGCATAGCCAAGTAGAAAACTGGTAAAACAATTGTTCAGTAGATTCACTTAATCATGTGGAAATACAGGAAACAACCAAGAAAGATAGGGAGACTTGAAAAGATAGTGGATTTGTTTGTACCCACCAAAAAAATAAAGGCATCTGGTCAGGAACATGGGGTTTTTTTAGTCACCAGAACGAAATCCCTGCAGAAACAGAGGTGCTAAAAGAAAAGCTCTGGGGTTATATTGATAATTAAGGTGAAATAAATTGCCAAATCCTGATGCAACATACACAAGATTTCTGACATTTCTTAATATGGAGGGTCTGAATTGCTATTTTAAAAAAATCCAAGTCAATCTTACACACAGAAATAGGGTAATTCCTGCAAAGTTCCCAGAGCCCCACCCTTTAGCACAGCATTGTTCAGCATGCCTACCTTGGCCACGCATGGCAGTGCTACTTAGGAGGTTGCACATCCCCTGCACTCACACTGTGGCTGCATCTGCCTCTCTTTTGATCATTTTAATGAAAGAGTGCTTGAAAAGTAGTGGGGGACGGGAAAGGCAGCACACTGACATAATAGATTCAGACTGCCAAAAGGCATCTGCTACAGCCTTCTTCCACAGTAATTTGTTTTAAAAAAACCCATAAAACTAGGCAGTAAGTACTTTCATATGGAAGACACTTCTTGCTGTTATGGACCAAATCTTGCTTAAGAGATTGGACAGGCAGAATAAATGGACAGTTTCCATCTTGGCAAAGGCCAAGTGAGTACTCAATTTATGTAACAGACTGTTTAACATATTTATTAGTAATCAGAAAAAGTCATGAACAGAGAAAGTCTGCTGATGAAGCAAGTTATGAAGCAATGGCTGGCAGCTTTAGCCAGATTACAAAGTTCATCACTTTGAAAGGAAGCTGATGTTGTATTTAGAATCACTCATATCACCTCAGCATTACTTTCTTCTGAAGTGAAAGATACATGCTCTTTTGTGTATGAATGAGGGAAAGGTACTTACACCATTTAACTAAGGAATTTATCATAATGTGGATGAGCCTGTCAACTAGAACTCTATTATTTCCTAACGTTTAAAGGACTGACTTCAAAGCTCATTGAATTTTCTTTCTATGTGAAGTTTTGTCATTCCTTTGTTCACGGTCTTTCTAATTAAAAAAACCAAACCAAAAAAAACCCCACCACAAACTAATACAAAACAACAACCGAAAAACCCCACAAAAATCCAACCAACCAAAAAAAAAAAAACCACCAACCAACAAAAAAACCCCAACCCCCAGACTTTTGTCCTGCACAGCTATTCTAAATCATAAGAGCAGAGCTGGAAATTTGAATACTCTGCAATTTTAACAGATTGTTACTACTGAAAAACCATGACAAAGAACTGGCAGGGAAGTTATGATGGGGTGATCTCATCTGGCTATAATTTCCCCCATTCTGCCCTTCATTTGACAGCACAGATGCTCCAACAGTTTTCTGGTTTTCCCAGTGCCCTGCACGCCACACCAGTGGTGGCAAGACCTCACTGGTACCCTGAGTAAAGCACTTGGTAACAGTATCCTTTTCAAAATGCAGGGCAAACCAAAGACTGATCAGGTGATCTGTATTCAATTTCTTGTAACAAAAGAACAAGGAGTCATTGAATTATTCCTTTTGAGTGAGAATTCAAATATGATAAATATTTAATCACAAAACACATAATTAAATCGGAGCTCATAGACGCTGCTCTGGTCTGCAAGAGAAACAGGGATTGGACATGCATGTGCATAATAAAAATATCTAGAGGACTAAAAATTTTCCCTTAAAATAAAACAGAGAGTATAAAATTCACCTGTCTACATTGACCAGAGATATAATCAGTATGAAAATTCCCATCTTCTTATTAAAGATCCTCCATGGGAAGAGCACCCTTAGCCATATGCATGCACACAGCCAGACCACTCCAACTGATTTCTTTTTCTTCCTGTTTCTCCACACCACTTTAATCATTTATTCAAAATAAATACTTTATTAATTAATCATGCCAACCAGAAAAATGATTGAATTACAGTCTACAAACCATTTAGGTATGGGTTCATGGAGGACTGTGCAGATTGCAATCCCAAGGTGAAGCCTGTAATGAACATCGAATTGTTTGTTTAGAATATAGGATATGCATCCAGCTGCCACTCTATCCAGACCCAAGTGCCACCAGCAGAATGCTTGAACAGACATCTGCTGCAAACAAGCCTACCACCCAAAATAAGGTAGGAAGGCTGTCAGAGACTTCATGAAATCTACTGAATGCTTGACTCTCGTTACTGAAACCTTTACAGGTGGTGCAAGATTTAGTTTCTTTGCCAATTATAAAATTAAATACCTCAGCATAATCATACACAAACTTGTAAATGAAATTTCTTTTACAGAAGTTCATCAGGTAGTAATAGACATAAATGTAGTAATCCACATTCTGAAGTATGAAAAAATGCAGCCTTCCTGGGTGTGACAAAATAAAGGACTATATCTTGCAATATCAACTAACAACACTGTGATACTCATTATTGCATCTGTAATCTAGAAGGCATTTGCAGGAAAGCTGCCCTGTGTTTCCAGTGTGTTACCCTGCTCAAAAAAAAAAATTAAATTTAAAATTTGTATCCTGACCCATAAGGCTCCTTTCTCTATAAGGGAAATCACTGCTCTATATCAGGGTGCTCTTCTTCACTTCAGAAGTGCCACATCTCCTCCAGTAACCCCTTTATCCATTTCTGTCTTTCCTTTATTTCTCACTTTAATGTTCAGCTGCCCCTTGGTTTTGTTTTCTATAGACTTTTTAAGATGGGTATATCCCTTCAATACATTCCACCCCTCCCCCTTCTCCTTTCTCTGACCTTTTACCCCAACTCCCAAATTTTTAGAGGGGAAGCACACTTTTATCAGAGCTACCAGGAGGGGAGTGGGAATGCACTGGCATGATGGCAGCTTGGACAATGCTAAGAAATGGAAGGCAGACAGGATTAGGAACAAAAAAACCCTTCTCAGATGCCTCTGCCCCACACACAGCCTTTGCTTCACATCAACAGCTCCAAGGTTCACAACTCCTGTTCCAGTTTCTCGTGAGCAGCCATGATCTCCACTCCAGTTTAAATCTGAGGCAGCTACTAAAATCACACAGGGCACTAGCCAGGCTCCCTCCTTCCCAAGCACTTGGCACACGGTCACATCTGAGTTCACACCCCAAGAAGTCCCACGCAGCCAGACCCACTTGCCTGTGTGAGGAAGAGGACCAGGAAGCTCCATCTTAAGGAGCTGATTCTAGAAAATTTTTTGTCCAATACGACCATTTTGCAAGCTCTTCATATGCTATCAGTATTCTTTTCCAATGCCAGCCTTTTAGACTTTATTTAAAATTATTAATCCACTTTGTGACACACTCTAAAAAGCCAACTAAGCTGAAGTCTGTGTGATAAGCAACTTGCAGAAATGTATCTTTTCTATAAACCGCGGGAAAAAAGAATTGGATTCTTTATTAAAATTTCTGTATTATTATTACAGAAAGAGAGCATCTTTTCATTTACTGTACTGAATGATTAATTTTTATTATGTAGGGCACAAGTGAAAGAGCAATTACAAGTACATGTAAAATGCACAGGACAAAAAATTGGTTACTTCCAGACCCTGGTTGATAAGCACTGATTTAACTGGTATCCGGATAACCTGCTTTGTCTCTTCTTTCACCTCTTTCTGAGAAGATGTATGTAATGTAAATTATTAAGTTATTAATTAACAAATGTACAGTAAAGCAGGGGTATTTTTCCATTTTGCAGTATGCCTCCAAGACATAATTTTTTACTCCAAGCAATTTTGCATGTCTTCTTGGACTATAATTTACCCTTGTCAAAAAAAGCTTGCTAAAAAAAATTAGTGCAACATGGTTCAGTATATTTTGGTTTTCCAAGCAGAAAATCCTCATGGTGGTTTTATAAGGTACCTGCATGGATAATAAGCCTTTTAAAGTAATATAGCTAACTGCAATTAACTACTGGTATTACAGAAAAAAAAAATCACATTGTTCATTACAAAAATTGTTTAATTCAGGTCTGATTTAAGGTAGGACAAAGTCTCTAAGAAAAAGTAGTATGTTTTTTTAGACTAAACAATACAGCCAGGAAAAACAAGAATGGAGCATGCAAGTTAATCTCAAGTATGAAGAAAGACTTTGATGTCTAGAAATTTGGCTATTTTTTAATATATCTATGACAAGCATAACAAAATAACATAAGCAATTGCCTTTTCCTATATACCAGCTACATCTTCAGACCATCAAAGAGAAAAACTTATCAATTGGCATACAGGAATGCAATCTCAGCTATTTCATGGAAATTCTATGCATTTTAACCAGGACTTTAATCACTTTGGAGTAGTGATAGCAAATAAAAAATAATCACCTTTACTGAGAAACCAACCCTGAAGACTCACATGCAAATATGGGTGACAGAAGTAAAAGAGAATGAATAGACCTCCAGCAGGAACACAAAATGGAATCTATCTGGGAACAGTAACACAGAAATGAGAAGACACAGAAGAGAGAAAAGGGCAGACTGGTAGAGCACATATTACTGCAATAGATGATGGGAAACCTACATTTTAACACACCCCTGCTGTCAAGTTTTATATCGGCTAGGAAACCCAAGAGCTGAGTGGCTCATATCTTCTTTTACAATCTTGTTTCTTAAAAGAAGTGCAATTTAGGAGTGGTCAAAGTTATTCTGTTTACTCAGCTACAGATTTGTGCTCTGGTTCTGTGCTCTGTCCCAGCACAGCCCTTGGGGTCAACTCTTTGTGGAAGAATTCCATTTCTTTTGGACATTCCTCTGCTACATTTTACAAGCACAGATTAGTGACAATGGGATTACACTGACAGTTCCTGCAATTCTACTTTTTTTTTTAGTCTAAATATTTAATTTCAAATTCAGAATATTGCTTTAATTTTTCACACCTGACATTTACACTGGAAGAAATCTTATCCACGATTGATTTAAAATGCACAGAAAAAGTATTAACTCTAAGTTAACTTTATATGCAAACATATTCCTGAAGCAATAGAAGAATATCTATCAGACAACAATTAATACAAATACTGCAAAATCAAGCTTCAATTGTTCCTTCAGAGGAACCTTTATCATCCCTTTTTTGAAGTTACTTTCAACAGCACCTTGTCATTACAGCAAAGAAAATTTATTATCAGAGAGCAAACAGGCATTTCATTCAGATATAAACCACTCGAAGCTAAGATGACATAATTATTGTATTTGACATTTGAAAACTAAGAGAAAGGAAAAGTTAATTGTTTTCCTTAGGATCAGAATGCAAGAATAAGGGTTTTCACAGAAGCTAGAGAATTCTTGTTCATTAAGTTGTTATGAAGATGCCCAGGCTAAAATAGTCTGAGGAAGGAAAGAGTGTGTAGTCTTATACTTGAGAGCTGATGGGTAAGAAATAATTTTGCAACTCTCAACTTTCTCAAGCTTGCACACATGGTACAAACAGATTATCCGCAACTGTCCCAATATCCCAGCCAGTTCTCTAAATCCAAGGTAGTCTGTCTGTATTGCAGCTGAAATGATGGCTATTCTCCTCACTATACATTACCCTTTCTCCACTCATCAGTTTTCAATAAACCCCACCTTTGTCTAAGCTTATCAGTGGTCTTGCCTTATACAGAAAACTGATTGGTATCTGCGGAAACTCAGAGTTATGGGGATGGGGGTGTTTTTATTGTTAGTTTTGTTTACTTACATCAAACTTGAGTAGAAAGCTACCATAGGACCAACAAATAAATAACAGATTACCTAAAATGAGGGTAGAGAAGGAAGCTGACTAGAATTACGTTTCCTACACCCTGCTTCTTTCTGCCACTCACCTCTCCCACTGCTAGTATCATTCCATAACTTCTGTATTTCTGTCTTTTCAGGTTCCCTTATTAATTAAACTTGAGGATGAGGCTTTGTCAAAAGAAACCAAACAAAACTGCCACCAGCTTCTCCATTGACAGAGTTGCCGTTTCAGAGCTTCAAAAACCCATTTGACTTTTTAAAGTTAAAAAAACAATTTGTGATTCTGGAGCTATTACATCATAGGAATGAACATTAAATAATTACCAAATTTTTGCCCTTCTGTCAGAAACATCTTCTATGCATTTTGTCTTGCAAGAAATTGGTATGAATTCAAATTTAGTGAATGAAAGGAATAATTCAAGTTGAGCAATAACAGAGATATGTCTTCTTAACAAGAAGATATATCCTTAAACAAGAGTACATAACTAGATCGCACTGTTTAAATAATAACCTGGTAAAAAACCACAAAAGAGAAGCAACTCTGCAAAGTCTACATCTATAGCATCTTAATGCTATGCATTTCTGGACTGTTTAAAAATCTTTCTGCATGAAACTTTCATTTTAGAGGAGTCATCAGTTTCATAACTCAGCTTTCAGCAACAAATACATTTGGACCAAATGCTGTATAAAATCCTTTGGGAAATGAATGACCCTCAGTTTATACAGGGGAAAGCAGCAGAGCAGACAGTGCCATATAATTTCAGTATTAGTTCCTTCCTGCAGTCAATAGGGTTCATAGCTCTTACTCAGGCTTGTCCAGTAAACTTGTCAACACTGTAAGCTTTTAAGTAATTGGTACAGGTTATACTATGCTTTAAATATGCGGGACCAATTTACTTTCACTCAAACGAAAGTGTTTTACACCTGTAAAACAATGGCCCCTCCTCTTGCCACAGTCTGGACACAGGCATGCCTTTTGCCCATAGAGGCTCTGTCAAACCACAAAATTTGCCAGCCAAATAACATCAAAAAATCTTAACTCAGTCTCTGAAAAAGGCAGGGTGTCATCTTCAGAAAACACATGGAGACTTCCTCTATACTGCACGTATCTGAATATTACAAAGAAATAACTAGCATATGATACATGAAAAATAAAAAACAGTTGTGTAATAGCTTCCTCTTATTTTTAATATGGGAGCAAAACTAAAGTAAACAACAGAGAAATTATCACCATGCAGAAACCATTAATCATATTTTACTAAATGGCTGAGCAAAAGAGAAAAATGACCAGTTTTGAACATTTCGTTTTGGTGACATAATTCAAATAACTGAAGCTTAATACTTCTGCTGTTAAAACAAGCTGTATTTATGGCCTATTTTAGCCAGAAGAAAGCATTTGCATGCCATATCATTGCCTTTTCTAAAACCAAAACATTATTCTAGTTTATCATGATACAGAATTCATCTTTTGAAACACAATTTTCTTAAAACATAAGTAATGTGTGAAGATTTTTATAAAAGTGAGCATTGTGCAGAAACCAAGCACAAACAACCAGCTCCATAAGACTCCTGTAATTTCTGCTTCTCTTCTTGAATGAGACCAGAATGATCAACAGTAAATCCTGAGTCAGAACTGTGTACAGATCATTTTAATTACAAATTAAGAAGTCAGAATGTTACTGATACATTAACTGAGAAGAGTTAACCATGTCCCTAGCAAGTTTCCCCTTCTAAAGGGGAGATGATAGTTCAGAGCCTTCATTAGGAGATATCCAATTCACTTGTGAAACTTTCTGTCTTAATCTATTCCACAAATGCAGAGATCTCCTACAACTGAATATCCACCTTCAAGCAGAATTCTGTATTTCTGAGAAAAAAAGACTAAAATCCTGAGAATTTGATATTTGATGCTTTAACATTCACCAAAAGAGTGAAATGCTTTTATAAACATCTGTGTGAAATGATGGTTTTGACATGCAGAATTGAGAGGGGAAAAAATAAAATATCAAATTCACTATCCTGTTTCACTCTTCTCATTCCAATCTTCTCTATCCTATAATTAGAGATATACACATTATATTTAATTTATAATCCACTGATAAATATTTGCTCACAGTGCAATCTTTTAATATTTTGAGAAGAAAAGGCTTGAAGTATTAAAATAGCCAAAGATTATAGCTTTGAAAATATTTAGTTGTTATAAGGGGGAAAAATGCCATCTGCTGGGTACAGCTGAGGACTGTCCTTTTCTTCCCAACATATCATGCTGTCCTGAGAGAGTTTTCTCTCCACTTCATAATTCATTTTTCCCATTTTGAAAACTGGTAGAGATACATGCATTGTTTTTGAGATGTAATAGCAACCTCATTAAAACTCTGTAACAAAAAATTCTTACCATATACCTCTCAGAGGCTGGAGGTCTGACAACAGATAGGATGACTAGCAAAGGAATAATAATGCTTTTAATCTTTCAAGAACGTTAGAATTGTCTCCAACACCCCTCCCCCCACCCCCAAATACTTCACATGCTTTTGTATCTTCACTTACACAAACTTCACTATTAAAAGGTGATTAAAAGGTTATTCAGCTTATACATACAAAGCAGAGCAACACACTGGTGTTCGCTTCTCTATTAATCATATACAACTTTTCTGCCATTTATAAGTCACAGAACACTGGCTGGTGGAGTACAGGTGAAGAACCACTTAGTTACCTAGCTTAAAAGCACAAAATCAAGGCACTGAAACCTCATTCATAAAGCAATAAAATATGAAAAAGAAGTGGGAAATGTCCAGTAAAAAAATATATTTGTACAAAGAGAGTGAAAATTTAGAAAGAGAAAAATCTGATTTGGATAAACTTTAAAATTAAGAAGTGTGATAAAGGTAGATAGGGTTTCCATATGTAAACATGAAGAAGAAAAGAGAAGAGTTGTTTTCATTCATAACAGACGAGATTCCTTTACATTTCTGTTTGTTGTTAATTTTACAATGTAAAATGTAACAGCTGTCACCTGTGTGTGCATATACACATATGCATATAGGTATGTATAAATTAAAAATTCTGATTCATTTAATATGAAGCTGAATCAGCTTACCATCTTGGAAATCTGGGTTCCAAAGTTAAAATAAAGGCTTATTTCTCATATATACAATAATGCTAAAAATCAAGTAGCTACTATGAATGTACATACCTTTCTTGTGTTTAAGATAAAAGCCTTGAAGCTGATTTCAGAATAGAATTCAGTACAAAACCATGCTTGTACTTTGCACTCATTGTCATGACTACTTTGTAAAAAGCAAACAAGCATTAAAACTACGAAAATAAGGAATTTTGGCCTTTTTGAGAACCTCTAGCAGGATAACATGCTTACATCTGTTGTCAGATGGAACCAAAACTCTAGTGAAAACTATTAAATGCTTTTTACAAATTGCCACTCGAAGTGCAATATGTGCACATGCTCCATACGCCCCAGCTACCGTTCTCTTCTCTATCACTCAGGTAAGTAACAACATGGATTCTCCACTACCATTGACTCATCAGGCCTTGATTATGCAAACTGATCTCCCACTGACAGATACATGAACCCATAGCCTCACTGATTTTAATGTGCTTCTATGATAGGATAAGCATCTTTTCCCAGAAAAAAAAGCTACAAGCTGGATGTTAGTTAAAAAGACAGCAAGTGTGAATTACCAAACCTATGGCACATCCTGAGTCATTAAACAGATATCAGAAATCCAATTTATTTCCTTAAAATGAAAATGTCCCTTAAAATGCTATTTTTTAAAAACTCATTCTATATGTATATAGTTTTTTAAAATCAATCATCACAACTTGAATCCCCACAAAACCAGAGATACTAGATAATTATCCTGAAAAAGGATTAAGTAGTTTTTCTTTTCTAATGTCTCTGAAGTTGTAAGATAAGCGCATGTACCAAGAGTTTCTCTTTGCTCTCAACGAGGGAAGGTGAAACTGCTGATAATCTCCCTGTACTTCAGAAGCCCACAGTTGCATGCATACCATATTGATAACACAGTTATGGAAGAAATGCGAACAATCTGCATCAGGGTAATTTATTTTGTTGACACATTTTGCTGATTCCAAAGTACTCGTGAATTCAGTAAGACACAAAAAGCTGGGCTTCTAATTCCTAAACCAATTTCAAAACATTCTGATGATATCAAAGCAAACTGAATGGTAGTCTTGGAGCCATGACTGTCATGAATTATTTTTATCTTTAATATATTCATTATTTAGCCCTTATATCTGTTCTTTTATGATTTGTGAGTTTGGCGTTTTCAGAAAATTGAATAATAAAATGCTCAGAGTAAGACCAACGAGGAGTAGAAATATGTACAATATCTTTATCTGTCCAGACCATTTGCTCTACTCTACCATGGTGATAATTTCTTTTCCCTTTTCGTTTGCTTTTGAAATACACCACAGAAGGCAAGGAAGACATCTGAGCCAAGCTTTTTTTCCCTTTAAATGTATGTTTCATAGAAGCAAAGAATGGTTTCGGTTGGAAGGGACCTTCAAGATCATCTAGTTCCATCCCCTGCCACAGGCAGGGACACCTTACACTAGACCAGCTGGCTCAAAGCCCCATCCAACCTGGTCTTGAATATCTTCAGGGATGGGGCACCAACAGCTTCTCTGGGCAACCTGTCCCAGTGCCTCACCACCCTCACAGTTAAGAATTTCTTCCCAATACTTAATCTAAATCTGCTCTTTTTCAGTTTAAAGCCATTCCCCCTTGTCCTATCACTACAGGCCCTTGTAAATAGTCCCTCTCCAGCTCCCCTGTTGCCCCCTCTCCAGGTACTGGAAGCTTCCTCATCTTCAGGCTGAACAAGCCAAACTCTCAGCCTTTGCAGGAGAGGTACTCTAGCCCTCTGATCATATTTGGGGCCTCCTCTGGACTCATTCCCACAATTACATCTTTAATTTCAAACACCATGGGAAAATACTTATTTTTCAGATCTGTAATAATCCTATATTAATGCTCCTTTCTGAACACAGTTTAAAATGTACAGATCTGTAAACTCAAGAAAACAGACAATAAAATCTCATTAAGTAACAAATTAAAACCACAAACACATACCACAAAAAAAATCCCAAACAACTTAATATTAATTCATACTGTAAACAATTAATGGAGAAAAAAATACTCTGAGTTAAAGTATCATTCCTAACACACTTAAAAAATCTAGAAAATACCCCTTGTCTGAAAAAGACCCAAAAGTCACTACATGCCAAAATGCAAAAAATGCATTTCAAAGAAGCTTACACCAATTTCTAAAATCCATTTAAAGCACTTGGAACAAGATGTTCACAAATACTCTCTGGTAAGTCCTATAATTTAAAAAGTTTATAGGTACTGGTGGAAAAAAAAAATGTTCACAACTGAGTTCCAGTAAGTCTGAGAGCAGCATATCTATTTCAAGCTATAGCAAAAGGAAGATGATCATTTTTTTCTATGTAAATTAGATGGCTTTTAAATTACGCATCTGGCAAACCTTTACAGTGTATAACACAGAACAATATCAAATTCCTGTTTATAAAAACTGCATGTTATTTTACTTTGAAACTCAGAAATCTTCTCAAAAAGGACCATCCCACAATTTGTAAATTAAACATACGTACAATAAGTAGTCTTACTATAAGTACTGTTCTGTACTGAAAAATCTCTATTTATGGTAAAGAAAGCATGAAGAAAGAAAATGAAAAATGTTTTAAAATACGTGTTAGTTTAAGTGTCTAACAGTTACATGTTATTTGCAAAATATTTAACATCTGATCTGCAAATTATCTTAGAATAAGTCTGATTGGCAAGGACCATTGCATGTCATCTGCCTCATGCTCAGGACTGGGTCAGCTTCCAAGTTCTATCAGGTTCCTCACAGGCTTATCTAATTAACTTCTGAATGATTCCAAAGATGGAGACTCCACAACTTGCCAGCATACTACAGAGTTTGACTTTCATCACACTGTTTCTCCTCTTGACCTTCTATAATTTGTGTCCTTTGCTTGTCATTTTTTCAACATGAATCTCTGAGCAATGTGGCTTCATCTTCTCTATCACCTGCCATTAGGGAGTAGTAAACAGCAATAAAGTATTACACAGCCTTCTCTTATGTGGACAGAGGAAACCCAGTTATCTCAGCCTTTCTTTGTACGTCATGTTCCCCAATGTCCCCCCCGTCTTGGAGGTACTCCACTGGACTTGCCCCAGTGCATCAATGTCTTTCTTAATTTGGGGAGCCCAAAACAAGACACAGTACTCTAGATGCAATCTCACAAATGCTGAATAGAGGTGAAGAATCATCTACTCCACTGCAGCCCAGCTATCACGTTAGTTGGCCACCTTTGCTCCAAGGGCTAACTCTTGCCCCAGTTTTAAAGTTTTACCTTCCAGTATCCTGAGGTCCAGTTGGCCTAATTAGTCCCTAACTTCAAATTCCCTGCACTCCGCCATGAGGTTCACAGATATCAAGAGCCTGAGAACAGACCTTGCCAAAGCAAAGGCTGCAGTGTGTACTCTCAGCCTTTTTGTATCTTTTTCACTGTCTAGTGCTGCATCAGCATCACACCATTTCCTTAAGTCTTCTTTCCATTAACAAGGTACCTATAGGCATCGGTGACTTACCTTCAACTCCAGCTGAGTTTTGGCTTTCCTACTTCCTTCTCTCTACACCCAAACACTGTTTTTACATTCTCCATAGAGGTCTGTCACTGTTTACAGATTCCACACATTTCATTGTTTGGGTGAGTTGACTCAGGAATTCCCCATTCAAGCAAGCTGTACCTGCTTGCCACAGCTGTTTGTCTTCTCGCACAGGGAAGAGTATGTCCTTGTGCATTTGAGGAAGCTGTTCTTGAAGATCTACCAGCTGTCCTGGGCCTCTCTGCACTTCAAAGGGACCTGACGTGAGGTACTACCTCTATTACATGAAAAAGCCAAAGTCAACCATTCTGAAGTCTCAATACCATTTCTTCACTGCCTGCTTCTCTCACTCCTCTCAGATTCTACCACCTTACAGTAGTTTAGCTGGGGGTGGCATCAGCCCTCCATTTCCACATTCACGAGCAGCAAGAAACCTAAGCTACATGGACAAATAGGAATAAAATATCTATCCAAATGTATATTAGAAGAAATACACGGGAGATAAGAAAATTTTGAAGACGTGGTATTTGGGACGTTGGGTATTTGTCTTGATCCTACTCAAGAGATAGAAGTGGATCTTAACAGAGTGGATAATCATTATGGTAACTGACACAAGCAACGGGAAAGACTACTTTAAGGCAGCAGCTAGTTCAAGAAAAAGGAACAGGGTCTATAAAACATACAAAGCTACATTTACATTCCAATTTACAAGCATATAGATAATTTTAGGATGATATGAGGCAAAGCTTTTAAAAATCTGGAGAAATGAGTAGCTGAACTAGAATAATTATCTGACAGATGGAGTTTGCCCAAGGCTGCCACTTCAACATATAAAAAGATGAGGCTGAGTTCATTTTTGAAATACAACATTAGAAATTCCAAGAGCATCCTGAGTATTAGCTGTGGAAGGTACAAGATTTTGTTCAGCGTACCAGAGTATAAATAGAGGTTAGATTCAAAGCTTTACTTTGAAAATAGTTTTTAAAGCCTGAAGCTTTACAAAAAGATTTTAAGTATCCTCATACAAGCAATATAGCATATATATTTACAGCATAGCACCTCAGTAAAATGTCTGTCTACCAGTTTCCTTTGCAATGTCAACGTTGCAGCTGCACATGCATATTTCTACCATGGTGGTATTTGGGCTTCCCCTTCTTGTGCCACTGCATTGCTCTTTCTACACATAACATCCTCTTTAATCTGTTTGCACAACCATGCCCCTACATTTCCTCTTCAGAAGATCAACTCTAGCAACAGTTGAATGCCTGAAGGTAATATCCAAGCAGATTACTCCTTTACTTTCACTTGCAACTCTCACAATTCCATGAAAAGTAAGCAACTGCAAAGCACACATGCTTCCTTTAACAACACTACAACCATAAATGCACTTAACACATTCAAACCTGCACTCCTCCTGCTGTCATCCCCACACTGCACATCTTTGCCTCTATTTGCAGCATCTTGTCCTTATTTGTTCCATTATTGCTGTACAACTTCATCTGCATTCTGCCTCATAACTCCCCTGTACTCAACAGCAATGCAGCCCCAACACTGACTGTGATTTTTGGAGACTAGGGTAACATGGGATTATTATTTTTATCACCAGGGTATTACTTGTAAAAGTCTCTTTCTGTGATGGATGGCATGTGTAAGAACGAGTTTGTGCTCTTTGATAATGGACATTCTGCAAACAGGTGAGAAGGCAAAGACCTCACAGCCCAAACCAATAAGTTCAATATCACATAAAAGTGGGAATGGGAAGAGAGGAAGGAGCACCAACACCCAGGCCATACAAACTACCACATCAGTTCTGCTATCATAGCAAATTCAATTAACTCATATGATTTTTCAACTAATTTTTTTCAAAGCAGAAGAGTGAGGAAGACTAGCTTATAAAAAGGATAAGCCACCCTGTGACAGAAACATAGCTATATGAAAGCAAATCAAGAGCATCACAGCCATTTTGAACTATTTGCAGCTTTTCTTCTCCCCTAGTCCTTTTTAGTTTATAAAACAAAAAGGAAAACACCACTCCTAAAAAAAAAAAGAAGACATCCACTTGCCTGTAGTCATGGTATCTATATCTGGTTGTTGATTTGTAATTTCCAATGCATCCAAGGATATCCCCCCTATCCTTGAATGTATTGTATTTTATCTCCCATTTTTTATTATTTGACAATGTCCAAGCTAAACAGAACTTTGCCTAAGCACTGTTTGCTTGGGTTTTTCCCCATATGGTCTAGTTAATCATGGATACAATAAAAAATACAAACTTAACACTAATAAATCATTCATGTCTACTTCAGATTACTAACTTTTTTTTTGGAGGAGTACATCTTCAAAGATAAGCAAAATCCTTGATGTTTTCCAGCACTTCAAGGTACTAGATAAAATTTATATTATCCTGTGATTTGAAATGGTATCAAATTGACCCAGTAAGATATTAATTGAAAGCAAATAAAGCCAAAACTTTGCTTGTAATTTGATTTTAGCAGTCTGATTCAGACAAAAATTAAGGGACTTGCACAGGCTAATTAAAAATCTGTAAAAGGAAGCATGGATATTTAAGAAATTCTGGTTATGGAAGCTACCGGAAATATGATACTATGTGACATTTTCAGTTGATATTTGTGACATTTAAATAAGACGCAGAGTTACTTTGGGGTTTTTTGGTTTTTTAAGAAATACTCATACTGTCAGACATTTTGAGAAAAAGCATCTCCACTATTTAAAAGCAGTCTTCCCTGTAATATAAGTGAGATACTGCACACAGCAAATAAATATCCTTCACATTCTCTACCAATAAGGTTATTTAACTCGTAGGTCATTGGGAAAGGCAATTAATGTGCTTAAGACCCTCTTATTTTATTTTTTTTGTGAGCATGATCATAATTTAGGAAAACACAAAGTTCTGTTATACATGAGACCATTGTTCTAATAAACCTGAAATGAAAGAGAAGTGCTGGGAAGTGGGTCAACCTTTTTAAAACACATGTAATGTCAGGGCTTTCCAGTTCAACTGCTGTGTTTCACAAGAGACAAACAACGAAGTACTCTCTTGTTTAACTGATGTAATGAGTTGCTGGTTGTTATTGCAGGGGTTTTGTGTTACGGGGTTTTGGTGGGTTTTTTTAACTAAGACTAACCATATCGATGTAATGAGAAGAGATTAAGAGACAGCACAAGCTGAAATTCTTGCAAACACAACACAAAAAGAGTTAATCTAACCATCATCTTGATGCTTAGAAAGGCTGGACTATGATAATACACAGGGGACAATTACCAAGGCTCAGCTGATAAGATGTAACTCACTAAGGTGCAATAATGCAATTTCTTTCAAATATGTGCACTGAACAGGAGTGTCAGTATTAGGTCACTGAGGTTACAGAAACCCTGCCTTTCTTTGGGATGCAATAGTATCTTTTTTCTTTATGTTTATTCTCTGTTATGCAGTCTTCATCTTTATAAGGCTTATTCTAAAAGTACTTCACGGATTGTAAGACCAATCCTTTTTAATTCAATGGCAAAACTCCCTCCAATATCACGAGTGAAATAACTGAAGCCCAGATAAAAACAATTGGCCATCCATCCATAACAGGACTACATCTGGGGTGAAACAGCAGCTATTTTGCAGTTAACATTTCTACTGCAGACTGATCTATGGATGGAAATGCTCGACTCAAAACACAGGGGAATTTACATAGATGGAAAATAATCACACGGACTAAAATCCGGCAAACTCCCCAGAGGTAAGTCCTTTATTCAGATGAAAAATGCACAAGATTGTTTACAATTGTTCAGGATCTCAATTACATATGCTATCTAAAAGACATGTCCAACAGCTGACAGAACTCTAATCTCATGCTGCTGAATAAATAATGCTCCTATATGGTTTTTTTTCCACTATTTGTGTGAGCAGGAAACTATAAATGCAAGGGCTGCACGCTTGCAGCTTTGTGATTTGGTTCAGTTTGTAACACTACTGCCCAGGCTGTAAATTGTGATAAGATCACACACAACTGTAGCACAGGTTTAGTTATGTCTGCATTTCAAGATTTAAAGATGAGCCTGTAAATCAGAACAGAGGAGTTAGAAACTACAGACAATCCCTGCTCACATTGTTTCAAGCTGTTACATATTCGAGATCAATACTTTAACTCAGGCACCTTATTTGTCTGTAAGAGATCAATACAAAAGAATGCCTTCTATTAATGTAAATGTTATTTGCCTAACTGAGTCAAAACAACATGCAACTTCTGTAAATTCTGTAACAGTAGTTCAGACACATCTGTAGTATTCTGCTGTCAAATGCCCAAAAGATTTACTGGCTGAATGGCAGATCCCAGAGGGTTCCAGTCAGTGGCACAGGGTCTAGTTGGAGGCCTGTCACTAGTGGTGTCCCCCAAGGTTCAGTAGTGGGCCCAGTATTGTCTAACGTATTTCTCAATGATTTGGATGGAGGAGCAGAGGCCTCCTCAGCAAATTCACTGATGACACAAAGCTGGAGGGGTGGCTATGCAAAACCCCAGGGGGCTGTGCAGCCCTTCAGAAGGACCTCAACAGGGTGGAGAGAGGAGCCATCTGAAATTCATCAAAGGCAAATGCAGGGTCCTGCACGTGGGGAGGAACAACTCCATGCACCACTACAGGCTGGGGGCTGATCTGTTGGAAAGCAGCTCTGCAGAGAAGGACCTGGGGGTTCTGATGGAGCACAAGCTGTCCATGAACCAGCAGTGTGACCTTGTGGCCAAGAAGACAAATGATATCCTGGGGTGCATTATGAAGAACATTGCCAAGAGGTCAGGGGAGGTGATCCTGCCCCTCTACTCTGCCCTTGTAAGGCCCCATTTGGAGTGCTGTGTCCAGTTCTGGGCTCCTAGTACAAAAGAGACATGGAGCTCGTAGAGCAGGTCCAGTGGAGGGCAACAAACATGACTGAGAGACTGGAGCACCTCTCTTACAAGGAAAGGCTGAGGGAGCTGGGCCTGTTCAGCCTCAAGAAGGAAGGCTGAGAGGGGGCCTCATCAATGCCTATAGGTATCTGACGGGAGGGTGTCAAGGGTTGGAGCCAGGCTTTTCTTGGTGGTGTCAAGCAATAGGACAAGAGGCAATGGGCAGAAACTGATGCACAGAAAGTTCCATCTGACCACAAGGAAGAACTTCTTTATTGTGTGAGTGACCAAGCACTCGAACAGATTGCCCAGAGAGATTGTGGAGTCTCCTTCACTGGAGATACTCAAGAACGATCTGGATGCAATCCTGTGCCATGAGCTCTAGGATGACTGCTTGAGCAGGGAGGTTGGACCAGATGACCAACCCACTGTGGTCCCCTCCCAGTCTTACCCATTCTGTAATTCCTTTTTGGATTACTAAAGAAGAAAATTTTCTTTACCTAGAAAGTTGAAACCAGTATCAGTGCTTGCTTTTAATCTCAGTGTGGTGGGAGGAGGCAGGAAGCCCAATGCTCTCACATTAGAACTCCAGTGGCAAAACATTCAGTTCATCAAATCAAACAGAATTTTGGTTAGTGCTCAGAACTCAGAAACTGTCTTTATACAGTCTAAAATTAAAGATGCTTCTTGTAAAACTCCAGTTAACAATTTCAAAATCTGTTTTATTCTAAAGTTTCTTCAAATGAGTTTAGATTTTACCCAAAGTAACAACTGAAGAAGGCAAACCTGGAGTATTTCATTCACAGTTTGTGTTTCACTGAGCAGAAGCTAGTGTTTCATAGGACATTATTTAAGATAAATATCTCTCTCCCAAGAGTGCTAAGTTACTATTTTCTGCCCCATACTTCATTAAATTTTATTTTTCTTGTATGAATGTACTTATATTACTAGTACCAGTCAATTGTCATGTGTGATGGAGCACAACTTACCTGGAAGAACTGTACTTTATTTATAAAATATTAGATTTCTAGGATTTTCTATATGCACGTGACAGCAGCATAAACACTGACATATTTTAATATTACACTATTTACAGAGTAATTCAAGTAGTTATTTCCATAATATAAGAACTGCTCTCATTTTCACATAGCTGAAACATGACAGAACTTTTCTAAATGTTAGAAAGTGATTCCAATTCTACAATGGATCAGCCATTCTTTAATAACTTGTTATTAACTGCTACTAACTTTCTAGAAATACTTTTTTTTGCTGGCTCATATTTTAGAACCTTTTCATGTTCCAATGAAATAACCTATGATGTAATATACTAAACATAACAGAACTGACAATTTGTATTCGAAATCAGAGATAACTAATCAGCCAATACTCCTTTATTAATGTGAAATGAAAAATGTGTTGCATTTTGTTTCTGAATCACAAGCTAGTACTGTATATTTGTAAACTCCAGCAAAAGTTGTAAGAATACTCTAATAAATATAACCTTCCTACCAAATAATGGGCAATTTTGAAGATTTTTTACATAAATCTTCCATATTACATTATACTGTGACTTAAATAAATTGCAAACAAACATAAAGTATTGTAATGAGCTGATTTTCTAAAGTAAAACAAAGTATTTCTGTGTATTCTCTGAAATAGTTATGTTGTTACTGAAGACTTAATATTGCATTTTCAAACACAAAAATTTGAACAGATAATTCTGCCCTCGTGAAACACTGAGAACTTATCAGTTGAGTATATTTTGCAGAAAAAAACCATATCCTTAAGATTCTCTCTATTCACCAAATGTTTTCATTAATGTGACATGCAGATGTCTAAAAGTTAAATGGCCCTTATTAGCACTCTGGAATACGCAAGCAATATACCAATTAATTGTTTAATCATATTGAGTTGCCTGTGGCACCAAGAAAAAGAAAAGTTAAATGTCAGTATTTCACACTGTCAATTGAAATGAGTCCCAGATGTTAAAACACTAGGCAACCTAAAAATCATTAATTTCATTTTAAACAAAATCTTTTCCAAAGCAAGCTTAATCTAGTGTTTCAATCTTTCCCTTCCCATCCCTAGCACAACTAAACATGAAAATAACCCCTATTTAATATGTGCAGTGACTGAACTAGGCAAATAGTACATAGGACCAATGTAAAGATTTTCATGTCTTCTGCGATTAGAACTCACTGGTTTTGATTAAGATTTTAATGGTTTTAAAGACAATACCAAAGAATGCCTAACAAGTAAAAACGTCAGGCTTTGCTTTTCTCTAAGAAAACAAGTGCTGTTTGTCATTGTTCACAATTCTAAAGTAGAAGAAAGCTTAAGTTGCTATTATTTTGTCTAAAATCAGTGAAAAATAGTTTTAGGAATTTAAGCTAATACAGCCTGCCTACTCTCAAAAACATACAGGCTAGTGCCAAATCCAAACGGGACTTTTTTTCAGAAATTTGAAGAAAGTTAATTTAAGAATGAGTAAATTCACAATATAAACATCTGCCATTGTTTTCAGTTCAACACTAATTACAACAGTTGCTTATATTTTGAATGAACAAGTTCTAGACAATATAAAAGGCTTAGCCCCAGGAAGTGTCAAGAAATATCAGAGGAGAGATTAAATGCTAAGGGACATTCACATGAGTGTTATAGATTTAAAAAGGGAAGAGATTACATACCCCTCTCCACCAATTCTTGTTATCTTTAGACGAAAATCAACTGAGTTCAGGCTGGGTGGCTTCCATTTCAAAATATCATCACATCGACCAGGCTTGTATTTCTGAAGTAAATTAAAATGCAGTTTAATTATGCTTATTGGTTTTCACTGGCTTTAAAAGTAACAATTCAGCCTTTCAGACTCTATTCGCTGTCTCTAATGAATTACAATAGTTAGTGACTGAAACAATGAATACCATTACCATGGAGGTAGTTGTGCTTCACTACTTTATTTGCTTCTCCCTTTTAAAACTGCTTAGCACTGTAGCTATGCCACTGCATATAATAAAAAGCTGAGAATAGAAATAAAAATTAGCATACTTCATTATCTCTCTCTGGCTAATGGAAAATTTCAAGAATGAAAATAAGACAGCACAGAAAGAAATGAAAACACTTATAGGACATACAGAAAGATACATTTAGAGTTATATCGGCATTTTGGAACAATTTTATGAACGATATTTTTGTTTTCCAGGCTGACACAACATGAGAAAGGCAGAAGCCACCATACTGCCACCTATCAGAAAGACTCATCAGAAACATGTTCTTTCATAGCAAAGGAAGTTATGTAAAGCTTAAACATCATGATATACAAGAACATAAACAAGAGAGCATCTCTTGCTAAAGAGAGAGGGTATACATTTGAATCACAAGTTGAAAGTAACAATTTTCTCTTAAATTAGAGCTTTAGTTTCTCATGGTCTCTGCTATCATTTGCCTTCATTTACTAAGCTGCCATTTTGGTCATCCTCAGCTGTCAGCAAGAGTTAACTTGTTGACCCTTTCCTTACCAAAATATCTTTCATGGCAATGGAGAAAACCAGAATTAACATGAATAGGGCAAAAGTAAAAGAATAATTTGGAGATGCATAGAATGAGAAATTTTACTTCTTTGTTTATAGACAGTGAGAAAATGTATGCAATTTTATATGAAAAACAAAACTAACCAAGAATGTCCACTGTCTTTTGGTAACAGAGCAGTCATCAGCATCACACTGCACTCATGCTGTGTTAAATATTTTCAAAATACAGACTTTACTTATGATAAACCCAACAGTTCTAGATCTAAAATGACAAAAGCAGATGAATTTTCTGGTTTTTGATGGAAGAATGTAAAGTTACGCTTTCCAAAACAAATGCAGCATATCTTACTTCTCATTTCTTGATGAAAAAATGGTCATTAACTCTTAACAATGCAAAAAGGATGGACCGACCTCTCTGAGTCATGGCACTGAAATTTTGAGGAAAAGCTACATCTGATCTATATAAAAACCTTCCTCACGAGAGCTCTTGTATCCTGACTCTGACAACAGCCAACAGCATGTGCTTAGGGAAGACAAAAAGCAAGGCAATTAAATATGATATTTTCTACTACTACTCTTTGAGAAACTATCCATTTTGAAGCTCAGAGACTTCCTGATGTGGATGTGATTCAAGTGTGATTCCTACATATTTAGTTATTTTCAGTTTCTCTGCATGAGTTTGTATCGCTCCCTACTAAGACCATGTAAACCTCCACCAGCTGTAAAAGCCCATGGCACAACCTTTCATGCACAGCCTGACTACCTTGCAGGAATAAAAACACCACCTTTTGTTTATTTTGAACATGTTTTTGTTGTTTTTGAAGACTTGCACTTCCTAGGGATCATACTAAGAGATGCTTAACAATCAAACCCCATTGTTTCCATGTGACTCGTAGTTTCATATGCCTCTATATGCATAGAAATGCACTCAGCTCAGAGGCTATCATTTTACGTGTGCTGTTTCAATTTTTTTCTCCACTTATATTACTCCACATTTATCTACATGAAAGTTTATGCACTCTTTTATCACTCAGCCACCCAGTCTTGTAAGAGCTTACTATAATTCTCCACATTTAGGACCAGCCCTTGCTGATCCATCAAGAAAACATTACTGAATGGTTCATCCAATTTTCATACTTGCTTACGTGCAGTACAAGTGACTCCCTCCCCCAGTGAGGACTGAACAGTAACTCAGCCCTTCACTCCTACTTTTTAACCAATTAGATATCTGTGCAAGAACCTTTTAAGTCTCACATTACTTTCGTTTCTTCAAGAAAATTTTGACACGAGGCTTTCTGGAAGTCTTAGCAAGAAAGACGGTATGATCCTTACTTAAATGAGTTTTGAACCTTTTGTTGGAGAGGCATAACCGTCCTTTCAAAAAGGTATGTAATTTTCACCAACTATATCGATCATGTTCACCCAGATACCAACTACTGTATTCCTTATTGTTTCTGCTCCTTTGTCCAGTCCAGATACCAAGCTTACAGGACTTATTTCTTCCCTGATCTTTCATGATACCTGTTCCCACCTTCGTTTTTTTAAAAATTGGTATTGTATTTTCTACCCTCACATGCTTAGGTACTAATGTAGATTTCTCACATAGGATCTACTATCCAATTTTTTCAAACTCTTTTTCCTAGACTGGTAAGTTACATCCTCCTAAAAGTTAGTAAGAAACCAACTTCACAACAGACAGGAACAACTATTCCAAAATCAGTAATGAAAAGCAATGTTTTGACAGAATATATCTGTATACCTGTAATTACACTGCGGGCTCCACAATTCTGATTCAAGTTTAAAATTAACTGGCTGGCTTGCTTGAAGGGAATGGGGGAGGATTCGTTCATTAAGATGGAGTTATTTTCTTTACCTCTACAACCAGCATAGTGTGAGACAGGCCTCAGATAAACATTTTATTCTATCAATAAAAAAATAATATCTGCCACACCTCACGTTAGTCAAAGATGTCTCACTTAGAAAGCAATAACCATAAATATACCCTTTTGACTATTACATTTAGTTTTGACCATTGTCAAACAACAGCCTTCTCATTTCACAGCAATTTGTTAATACCAAACACCTGGTAAAGGTAACGGGTAAATTAGAGATATCTTTCAGAAGGAGTTACAAAGCCTTAGATAAGCCATCAGAATTCAATGCTCTTACAAAGAACAATTTATACAGCTCCTCTCTGGCCTCCCCCAACTTCTTGAAAAGAAGAAATTACCATGAAAGGCAGAAATTCACAGCAGTCTAGCTCAAAAGGAGAATTCATTCAAAGACCGTATTAATAATCCCTAAGAAAGAGATTAATTTTTAACAGGTGAGTCCACACACACAAGACAGCGCTAGTAAGTTATTGAGTTTGAATGCTAAGTGCTAAATCAATTTCTTTAAACATGAGCTGAAGCCAAACAAGAATTCTGCTTGTTAAATATGTGAGAACTTCACCTTAGATGAATCATTGCATACTGCAGACCTGTTCTGCGTGAAGTTACTCTTTATTTTAATTCCAAACCAAAATGTGAAGCAATCTGTTTGAGATCGAACTACACCCTAGCATTTTAAATATAGCATTCATAGCAATGAAATCCTCACCACCACTCCCCAACAAATATCTGTGTACACGACTACTTCTAAAACATATCAGATCCCCTGTCATCTCAAATACAAAGTTCATGCTTCAATCTGAAACTTGTCAACCTAGTCTAAGCACAAAAATTAGAACTCCACACCAAAAAGGTACATTGACAAATCAGAAACTATCTCAAATAGCTTTAAAGGATTGGACTAGGTGACCTCCTGAAGTCCCTTCCAATCGAAATTATTCTACAAAACTGTGTCTCTCTTTGCTTGCTTGTTCTTTTAGCAGCCATATTGGGTGCATTTTAGTTTGCAAAAACAATGAACATTCAAAATAAATCCTCCAGTTTTTCATATTTATTATAATTTAGTTGTGATAGCTGGGCAGCTCTGGTGCATGCAAACTGGATTCCATCAACGTAAAACCAAACCTGATGTTTCACTTCAGGGACACACCTAATGCCCTTCATGCCGAAGTACAGACACCAGAAGCCAAGGCAAAGGCTGTTCCATTGCATTGCTACCTTGCATCTACAAAGCACAAACAAACCTGAGCTATGAAGATATCTTGCAACATCCTGAACTGCTTCTTCAAAGAAATAAGGGTATCAGTGCCTTCAGTTGGCTATGAACCCTAAGCTCTCAAATTTTTATATTTTTTTTACATCTTTTCACATCCACTCACCATCTACCCAATGTTTCTTCTATCTTTTTAGTAGTAGAAGAAGAAGTTGTATAAATACCCTATCTTCTGTGGCCATTCTCTCCTGGCAAAACCTCGGGCCCTTACTTTCACGAAGAGGATGAAGGTTAGAGACAACAGATGTGTCAGAAGCACATTGCAAATGTGCCCCTGCTATGGAGATCTTGAACTTCAGGCAAGAACACAATAATGACCCTAAAACTCAGGTGCACATCCAACACCCCGGGGATGAAGAATCATCACTGAAGACAGCTCAACAGAAAGCACATCCTCTGGCATCCCTCTTAGGCTGCTAAACCCATTGATTTCTCACCTCAAACTCAATTCCATGGGTCTAGTCAAACCACAATGAGGGTTTTGTTAGACCCTTGTTAGAACCATTTTAGCACTGCAGGGCACAGTTATGGGTTGGTGGTCATGTTGAACCTCAATCTCCTGTCCTGTCCCAGAGTACTAAGTCTAGTCCCCCGCTTCCTCCACAGCTGCCCAAAGAGGGGGCCACTCTTTTCTCCTCTCCCATCAGATCAAGAGAAAGACTGGCCCTCAAAGCCTCAAGTTCTGTTACCTTAACTTTTGCTGACACATTTCCTGTCAACTGCAGATAGCCTCACACCGCAGGTTTGCGATTTGCCTAAAGCCATGTGCATTTGCATTCAATGGCTTGCACAGCAGAAAGCTGAAAGCCTAAACAACGGAGATATCTGAGGCCCATAAGGAGGATAAACTTCAACTCCAAATAGCTGCTTCCACATGGGATAGATGTTTCTGCTTAGTATTTTGTAGGAGGAAGAGCGGGGTTAGTTTCTGGGACTGAATTCTGGGCAGGCAGTCTGGGGTGTGGGGTGGTGTTGACTCACCATGAAGACACCCACCTGGAAGACTGAGTGACTTCAGCCTAAAGTCTAGACAAAACAAACGGTTTCTCCTAGCGACTGAAAAGGAAGAGGTGGTGGGATGATCAAGAGAGAAGTTCGTGCCTCATCAAGAAGAGGAAAAGAAGGTTTCCTTTAAAAGGGTGGATGTCTCACTATCCTACAAAGTCTAATCAGCTAGCTCTACCTCCCATAACCCTTACTAAATACCATCCTCCTGAAGTGCAAGCAGCAGCTAACACAGGCCACCTTACATTTCCCTTCCTCCGTAACTTCCCTCACTCCTTCCAAATGACAGGAAGCCAGCAAATAACCCAGCTCTTTCTTTTCTCCTAAGTGGCACAGAGCTGCTGCTTGTCAGCTCTAATTTCTCCTCAGTAAACTGGTCAGACCTAGCCCTGCAACGTATCCGAAGGGCTGCAAAGCTGGCAGCTGCAGGCACACACCAAATTAGAAAGAAAGCTAAAATAAAGGGCACAGAAAGCTCAGGGAAGGTTTGTTTGCATTGTCATACTTGCCTAAGAGGTATGGAAGGTTGAATACCTTTGAGGAGTGAGGGCAGAGCAGGTGGGAGGGGATGAGGTTAACCAAGACTGGGAATGTACTGGAGTTCTTCTAAATCATTAAATGTAGTTTGCCACATTGCAAATGATATTAGCATCTAACCACACTGAAAATGTAATAAAGTGCAATTAAATATCCGTGAATGTGAAATATAAATATTAAATATAAAACTTAACTAGTAAATATAAAACTTAACTACGACAAACCTATAATGACAACAAATCTACTCCTCTTACCACGCAAAACAGTGTTAAGTGTTTTATCTGAAGAGCTCTACTTAATTCTGAGGCCTCTTAATCCATAGAGCAGCTGCTGGCCTGCCCAACCTAATAGTTTGCATTCAGCTGGGTAAACATAAAGACAGAATAATTACCCAAAATGTGTTTTTATTTTCTTGCACTACAGGCCCTGGATCATTTTAAAGAACCAAAAGGATTGATTATAATCAATCATTTCAGGCTGGACTTTATACAGAAATGAGCTGAAGACACAGAAGTTGCTAACGCTGTTGACAGATTATGTGAATAAATCACAACAATGGATCAAGAAACCACAAGATCAAAGGCAACTATTGACCCAATTGTATACTCACAGATTTTTAAGACTGGAAACCATTACTGGGTTCATTGAGTTGGCTCTGTTGCATATAGGACAGAGAAACTTGAACCATAATGTTTATATCAAGCTTATAACTCCTATTCAAACTACAGTAATGTTTATATCATGTTTCTAATCCCTATTCAAAATACAAGACACCTTTACGAAAAATACCACATAATGAAGAAATCACAACATGTATCTTAGAGAAGTTACCACAGCCATTTATTATACTTGTGCTTAAAAATGCTTATTTCTACACTGAGTCTTGTTAATGCCTTGCTTTAGACTGAAGCCTGACTCTCCATGTAATTACTTCCCTTTTTAAGATAAAATGGGTAAGTCTGAGTCTCACTGCATGGGTAATTTCCCCGTTGGCTACCATACACATCATCACACTGTAATTTCACAAAAGCTTTTAGAAGAGTAGGCAGCAGAACTGAACCTACTATTCCAATATTCTTTTCATTGCTTACATATACAGCAGTACACAAAGTGTATTTGTATTCTTCTGCATTGCACTGAGAGGTGTTGATAACTAGCTGAAATAATTCTTTTCAGATTCATGCCTTTAGCTGGGACTTAATACACTTACTCCGAGAAATACAGCCCACATTTGTCTGTATTCAAGCACCATCACAAGATCAAATGATCCAGCTTAGCCGACATGATTAATTTTTCAGGAGAACAGGTAAGTTCCCTGAAAAAGTTCAAAATATTAACAACACGATCATAAAAACATATGCAAAATCCCAACACTATCATTAAAACCCTTAAACCCTTCATGCTAATGTACTTCTTCAACTGTCACAAAACAAACACAAACAAACCAAAACAAAACCAAACAAAAAACCACAAAACCAAAACAAACCCCCCCCCCCAAACACAACCAAACACAAGACATTAAAATCTACTTGAGGAAATAAATTATCTCACCAACAGTTAAACTGCGACCCTTAGCTCCTTCAAAAATCCTGCCTTCTGTCCCTTCCAGCTTCCCTTCTCAGTTCCAACTCCTTCTGTTCCTCAAAGTGCCCATACAAACAACTGACAACCTCCCTATAGTTCCCACAGACCATCACTGCAATTCCTCATGTATCCTATTTTCTTTGCCTGGGAAAAAGCTAAGCAAAAGGGAATGTGGCACCAGAAGTTTCTTGGTCATTGATGGGTAAATGTGATTAATGCTTGTTCTTGCTGTATATTGATCAGGACACTGAGAACTGGAATAAAGGGATATACTAGTCTGATCACAGTTCCACTACACTCCCTGGCTGAGGAGCAGAGAGTCCAGCTTTTCTTACTGAAGTTGGAGACAAACAGGTTATTTGAAAAAACTGCTTTGAGAGCAGTGGGCTCACCCCTAACTCACATCCTCAGAGGTGAAGGCGATCAGTGTTGTACACTATGGCATTTATGGTGTTTGGTGGCATCACTGGTCATCAGCAAACCAGCTCCAGAGATTATCCATCACACCCACAGAGAAAGCGATTTTGTATGTTGGTGGTCTAGGAGATAAAGGAGAACAATGCCCAAGAGCAAAAGCCTCCAGATTCAAACAATAATGTGTGTGACTACAAAGACTGATACACAGAAAAAGTGAAAAAAATTAGTGCATTGGGCTGAAGTGGACATTGGAAATAAACACCTGGACAACACTTTCTACTTAGACCAAACATCAGACAGTAAAAGTATTATTGTTCATTCTTGCACTAAACCATCATATTTGCTTCTTATCTAAAATACATCAGAGCTGGCCAAACTGACTGTCTTTGCCAAATATATTCCACATACCACAGAGGCAGTAAGGGAACTCTTAGAAAGTCTGAAGAATTTAGAGGCATCTAAGAAACACAACTTCCACTGAAAAAAGGTGCTTTAAAAATACCTTTTTCAATGGCACTCAGTGCCTCAAAGATTATCAGGATTCCTTTGTTCTTTATAAAAACAAATCCAATGTACCAAGGACTGATTTCTTTCTTGTAGACATTTGACATAATTTCTGTATAAACTCTGGAAATAGTAAAGCAGGCATTTCCTTTAATAAATGTGAGTCAACTGTTCCTATATTTGTAAAGGAAATACAAGGAGACATGATATTTAAGTACTCCTAAGAATGATCAGGCTAAGAGAAACTCCTGGATAAACACCGGTACTTTCCAAACCCCTGTCAGTGGTGAAAGGCATTTTCATAGTTGAGACAAAACACCAGAATCTAAACACTGAATGGAAAATATGTAAGAACACAAAATGGCTGCAAATTTTGTACAGCTCCAAAACACAATTCAAATGCTTTCCAATTTCACACAAATAGTTTTCACGTGTTGTACCAAATCCTCCATCAAGCACAACCTGTGCCTAACCATGGAGAGATGGCCATGATGCCCTAACTAAAAGATGACCAAAAAAACCCCAAAAAATAAGCTAATTCCTTCCCTTCAAAAAAACTCTTTTAACTAAAAGAAATTAATAAATGCTGCTTTTAATGCTTAGTGTTCTAAATTACTGATTCAAACCACCTGAACAATCAAAGAGCTGCAGTCCTCACTAAATATCAGCTTTTTGCCTGGTTCAGTGATTTGATCAGAATAGACACACTGATGTTCAACAAATATTTGATCAGCTTGAAAATAAGGTTGTTAACGAATTCTAGACATTATACAAAGTGATGCTGTCACATCATTGAAAGCAAATCTGCAACAGTAACTAAGATGGGGAAAAGACAAGTTCCTCAGCTAAGCTCAACTAATTTAGTGTCCATGGTTAAGTCAAAAGGATGATAGAGCCAACTCCAGATAACACAGTTTTAAATAACTCATTACTTGACAGTGAAGTCTCCATGTTGCTTTAATTCCATGTAGTCAAACAAATTTGTGTTAATTCTTCCATTCCTCCACTTTAAAAACCAAAATAAGGAAAAATTAACGTGTTTTAAGTCACAATCACATCTGTATTCTAGAAATTTTTTCTTTAGAGAGTTAAAGAATTAAGTAGGAATTATACTTTTTAATGTATTAGGACCAGTTAGCTGTCAATAGCTGTTTTGGAACAGCTGTTTGAGAAAATGTTATTGTAGCAAAATTCGTCTCCTATGAAAATGTGACTTGAAGCTATATGAAATAGAATGAAAACTATTATAATCAAAATTACCTATGAAATATTAAGCTTAACTGTCATACCAGACTAAGAAGCAAAACATGCACCCATTTAAATACTGTTAGATTATATTTCACATTAAGGATTTTAACACTTGAATGCAAATCAGGTTTAGAAGGTTAACCTGTATAGAGAAATTATTTTGTTAATATGTTAATAAAAAACTGCTTTTTTCAAAAGTGCCTCTGATCCTCAAGCTAATGCAATATTTATACTGGACTTCTTTGGTAATTAGCGGGCTAAATGTCTTCTCCTCTTGCACTTTAATTTAGCTTTATACCTCCAGCTTCATTAAACATCTTGTTTCACAGCTATACTAATAACTTTTCTCAATATTCCATTAAGCAAGGAGAAAAATAGGAGGACATTTTATTCATAACTAACATCATTTACGTATTAATCCTATTAGTATTTGATAAATGAAGTTCAGATCACAGCCAAAACCCTATGTTTATAGCAATCAGAATGTAGCAGCTACAAAATTTCTTTTTCTCCTCCCTCCAGCATATTACTATAAAGAGTAGAAACCTATTTTTGATAATTTCTGTCCTTTCACTGAATACAATGGTCTGGACCTAGAAACTCCAATACTTGGGTTTGAAGCAAAACCAAAAAAGTAAATGCCTTCAAATCATTGGCTAATGTATATATGATCCAAAATGGACCAACTGGTGTCTGCCTTCGATTATAAACTCTGCTTTTGGCAAATTAACTGTTGAAGAGCTACATACTTCTACCTTTGTGACAAATGATCTCCTGACAACAGAACTATAGTGCCCATGGTCAAAGGAACTGGTGATGATCCATGGTTGCTACATAAGATATTACATTTATATTGCTATTGATTATTTTATAATCTTCTTATTTTTCACCATCACTAACCTCATTTATAACCTCATGACATATGTGCTAGGTAAGTCTTCTGAAAAATTAACACAATAATAGAAACACTCAAGATACTTCAATTCGTCTCTCATTGCTGTATTTCACTTTGTATCACTAAGCTGAACAGAGATGGCCTCGGAATGTAGCAGCAGTGTAAACTGTCACCAGGAACTATTGTATTTACTTCTCCAGGTGAAATTTTCTTTCAAATTCAGCTTCACAACTCATTAACAGCCTTAACTAGAAATTAATATAATGGAAAAGATCATATCTACGTAACTTTTTCTCAGCCATGCATCGTTAATTTCTACCTGTCTAGAAACACAGATAAACAAACCCAGAGGTAAGAAGTTAAATGGCTTAAAACTGTCCATGAAGAGAGATGAGAGTTAGGTTAAATTAGAGTTTCACCCTGATCTCTGAAAGACCCTATGATATACGGACTGAAATCAATCTTCCTTCATTTCTATCCACATTTTTGCCCAAAACAATCAGTCACTTCCTCCTATGTGATCAGGAAGCCCTTCTCTTCTTAAATACTTCAACACAATCCTTGCTAAAAACTACAGGAATTAACTTGGCATTAAGTCCAAAAGTTATGTTTACCTTTAATTACTTTTAAGGAGGCCATAATCATTGCAGAGTTTGGTGAAATCCAGCCTAACAGGCACAACAGTGACACTGGTGCTCAAAGTGCTACGTAAAACATCTCTCTAACAAGAGAGACAAACCACCAACAAACCACCTGTTTCCCACATGGTGAATGGAGACAGATCTGAAGCTCTGCACATGTTTAAGTACCTAATTTAGGTGGAGAGGACTCTCTATGACTTGCTCCACCTCACTGAATATATGTAGTATTTGGGGACTTCCAATTTAAGTTCCCTTACAAGATTATATGCTGCTCTCTGTATTTTCAGATTCAGACACTCTTCTTGAAGTCATTACATTACTACATATCTGAAAGATTCAAGCATTCTTTAAATAAGAATATTCGAGATTACTAATGATGCTTTTTTTCTGCTATTCTTTCAGACCTAACTAGGCATTAATATATCTAACAGAAATGCAATGTTTGGAATGACAAACCGTGATGTGGACTGTGAAAGGCAGGAGCAATTTTAATTCTGTTGTATTTATTAGATGATTTGTACTGTTTTCAGTCAGCACTAATTGAAATTTAGAAAGCAAATGGAAAAAGCTTTGGACAACTGTATTGCTAGATACCATGACAATGTTCAGCTGATGCTTTCTGTGTGTACAAACAGTAACCTTTGAGAAACTTTTCCATAGTTGATAGCACTCCAAATTATAAATGTTAATTTTCTCTTTCCATTGTATGTTTAACATGACTCCATCCAAATTCATCTCCGGGGAGCTGCTTAAGACTTCAGTTCTTAATTCACATCAATAGAAGTTGCTGACAAAGGATGATGGGATCACTCCAAAGTAAACTGTTGAGAGAACCAAGATAATACAGAAGCACTCCTGGCTCACTCCTCTACTGTTTTTTCTTTTCTTTTTCTCTCTTAAAGAAATGCTTATTATTCTTCTCTCTGCCCCAGCAACACAACATATCTTTGAAAGACTCTTAGGAAGATCATCTTCATTCTAATCTTCCTTTCACACTTTTACTGTGAAATAAGCCTTGGTCACATGAAGCCAGTAATGTTGGAGAATACATCAATTTTCATTGTATAAAGTGATAAGTGTAGTTGCTTCGTTGCATCACTTGTTTTATGAGCCCTACTGTTTATGTCTCTTTACAAGTTTAAAGTGTTGTACATACCAGCCAAAACCTTCTCTCACTTCTCAAACCCGGTGGCATCAATCTCTCTTCACCTTCTGTCCTTTCGTTGTTACCACCTCTGTCCCAACTCAAGCTTAAGCGTAGTCATCACTTAAATTTACACCAGAGAGAGAAGGAAGTCAGTCTCTCAGAGGACTTATTTCTTTGCAGGTAGTTAGTCTGTGATCAAAGGCTTCTAGAAGTCCCATGAAAATTGGGTTGGATCAGCGGAAGTATTCAGTGCTTCAAGTCTGACAGCCATACCATCCCTGGTATAACAAAAGAATCTCCACGAACTGAGCAGCAATGCTTTTGGCTGACTCATTACAATAACCCGATTTGGAAGCTGGGTAATTTATCAGTATTATAGGCCACATTTGCAGAAGCTCCGACCTGTAAATTTAAGGCTTCATCATAACATCGGTTTTGTTGACATTTTTAGTAAGCTACAATGATAATCAGCATACCAGGAATAACATTTCAGAAAATCCCCTCAGAGCCCAAGAAGATTAATGAAGACTACCAATCTTACACAGAAAGATGCAAAAATATATTTCAAAAGACTTCTTGAGGAATGCCAATCTTAAAAAAAAGAATGAAGCCTTACATCAAAAGGCAAACAGTAGGCTGGAGCTTTTAGCTAATCTGAACATAAGGAGAAATAGCAAGTACTAACCAAGAAATTGTAGCATGTTGGTCTCAGACATAGTCCAATTTCTCTTTATAATTCCAGAGCTAAAAAGCCCCTAGAGCTGAACAGATATGCCTGAAAGACGATGCACAGGATTGCCAGCAGGATTTTTTTCTACATGTTGCTAAATGTATGCCACACAAAATTGTCATTAAGGGCTAGCTTATTACATCTTACAGGGCTACAAATCTCCTTGAATTAAATATTCATGAGTCTTGCTTGGCATACTGAATCCTGTGGTATTTTATAAGAAACAATAGAAGCTAGCCTTTTCCACTACATATTCTAGTATATAAATTATAAAATGATGAGTTTTAATCATATTAAATTCATCATTAGCCATTGACATTAAAATAGCAAACCACATATTTCACATCCTTATTTTCACAAGGAAACATTCATACAACATGGGAGTTAAGTCCAACCAGTAGAACTCAGCATGTGCTTCACAGTGCATTCACTTTGCAAGTAGCAAGCTGACATGAGCAGAGATGAAAAGCAAAGTGCAGAAAAAAATGTATATTGAAAAAAAAATCAGTACGTACTTTCTCTTTCAAGTCTCCTACAAGACTAATAAACTTAAAACCGCATTTTCAGGAGACTGATTTGGATAATGAGCAGGGAAAAATCCTCGTCTAAGAAAAAAAAACATATCATGCCAAATGAGAAAATGAAAGGATCCTGCCCACTCTTTGTGTGAGATTAATCCTTGTAGTTCTGACTTAGGAACAAACAAGTCAGTGTCTCTGGGTAAGAACAGGTTAAGTTGAATAAGGTAGCTATTTGCTGAGCACTGTAAGTAAAGGGAAAAGGAATATAGGTTGTATTTTAAGAACATTACTCAAAAAATTCCTGTTACTGTGAAATTAGTTGCCATCCTTCTTAGGAAGGACATTCTCCCATTAAAAGCAGTGGTTCTGATGTAAGTTGTTAATATTGCCTTGTAACCAAACAATAGTTTCTGCCACATTAGATTTTTTTACCGCTTCTACAGAGCATGACCACACAAACACCTGTCAGACATGCAACATGAAATCTCTGGTTTGAATAATGGGATTGAGCAACTGCCATCAAGAACCTGTTCCAACTTCTCTGCTGCTGGCAGGGAGCTTTCATTCTGCTACTGGCAGAAGGGTTAGAGTCAGACCTTTTTCTCCTTTCCCTTTTCTTAAATGTTTCTTCTTTAATTATTCAAAACATTTAAATGTTAATGTTAACGTAGCTTTGCTTCAAGCAGGCAAGCAGTTGAAGGGCCAAAGAATTAGGGGAGGGGGTAAGTGACAATTACCATTTGCCAAAACAAATGTCATCAGGTTTAGCTGCTGTTTAACAGTGTAACATTTTAACAAGGGGAAATAGAAGGAGTAGTTAAGCACAGCTTTTCCATAAACAAATGTAGAACGTATTTAAAAAACAGAATTTTATTTCTTAAGAAAGAGAACTGCAACTCATAGCGCCAATTCACTGGCATCCATCAAGTGGATTGAAATGTCTGATGTGCAGTCACTAGGAAATTCTGGGAGAAGAAAGCAGACAAACCTGAGCCAGTTCAGGAGAAGCTTCTTTCAAATCTGATTTCCCTCCCATACATCCTTTTTCTTAATGTCATAAGAAGACAACAGTCCTTTCCTTAACCTCTAGAACATAAAACACAACTAAGAATGCCATAGGAAAAAAATAACATCATTGGTTCAAGCAAGAATCTGTGATGACGTTTGGAAGATAGTTTAAAAATCTCTTCCAACCTGCAAGATAAAGCGAGTTTATCACTTCAATATAAATGTTACTAAAATGCAGAGACAATAATGAGCATGCTAGTATGAATTCTGAGCTAATAAATTAGATCTCTGTGAAGCTCAGTCCTACTTGTGAAACAACTTCAATAGAATCCTTCAAAAACTTTCTTAAAGCAGAGTGAGCAGTACAGAGATGACAACAAAGTGAACAAGTCCGCCAGTCATTGATCCAGCAGTTTCTCCAAAAAGAATTAGAGAGCCATGTGGAACTACATTTCTCTTGACATCAAGAACAGTAAGTACCAAGCTCATTTTATGAGCCGTCTTGTAAAAACCTTTTCTGTCGTACAGTACATCCTCAACAGAAGGAGAACATGACTTTTATAAACCAAAATCATTCAATAAGCTATTTGGTGAAATTAAATTCTAAAGTTGGGACAAAGAATATGAATCTTAGCATTAGCAGATGGGGAGTCAGTGGTACCGGTTTTGGCAGAAAGATCTGGAAATTCAGTTCAAGGGGAAACCAAAGACATCTTAGCTAAAATAGAGCTATAACAATGATTGCGGTGAAAGTTGAGGGAGACTATTAGGTGAAGCACCATTCCTCATTTACCAAAATACTAAAATAGGTGGACCAAAGTTTTAGCTGCGGTTACATAGACAACACTTAAGTTATTAGGCTTTTGAGCATATTTTCCCCTCAGTTGCACATGTATTTGTGCTTTCGAAATGTGTGAAATTGGGAAAAGCTCCGGAAAAAATGGGTTGCAAAAGAGGTAGCAGCTCAGGTCCCAGCAACTGTTTATAACTGTTGCAAACAGATGTATTACAGAATAATATGCTCCAAGAAATTATTACAAAGGATCTAAAGCTTTAGACTCCCCCTCACAACTAGGGGTAAAAGAGAAAGACCATTAAAAAAACAAAACCACTCTAGGACACTAAAACCTAACTAGAGCAGAAGAGTGGTGTACAAAGGGAACAACAGTCAGCTGTTCATTAGGAACAGAAGGAAAGCAATTTTGTCTTCGAGGTGGTATAAGAATACTTAATGGTGTTTAACTCCCTGCATCTCTCCTCCCCAGCACCCTTTGTACAGGAGAGAATAGGTCACACAGTGGTGTTCAACAACCAGTATTGTTCCCCACCTCCTTCTATTCCAGCACCTGGGGATCACATCCACCTGCATTTAAGTAAGTGCAGTCTTGCAGAAGAGAACTGTGAGCACATGCGACTGCAGTCAGAAATGCAAGAGAGCAGTCAAAAGCTGCCTGCAGGTGACCATGACACTGCCCTAACAGTTACTAAAGAAAATCCCCTTTATGAATAGCTGTCAAGATTTTCATGTCTCAAAACCACTTCTTTCATCTTAAGAAAAAAAGAGCTTTTGTAATTTACCCA
This sequence comes from Cnemophilus loriae, assembly GCA_013397755.1. NCBI lineage: Eukaryota > Metazoa > Chordata > Aves > Passeriformes > Corvidae > Cnemophilus > Cnemophilus loriae. The sequence continues at coordinate 454,168 of VZTF01006672.1, forward strand.
AGGCCAACAACTGATTCTTAAACAGTGAGATACATCATGACTTGAATTAAAAATTTACTGTTATTCAAAATTCCCCTGCAGTACTAGGCAGTTCGCACAGTATAAAGCCATTAACTATACAGCTAAACATATTTTTTTTCTAAAACCAGCAGAACTCTTCTTTACTTCTTTAATAGCTGTAGGCTTTTTTAAGCAACCAAAATGTGTACAAGCAGAGCAGTATATCCAGTTAAAATCAAGCTGGAATATCTATTTTAGTAAAAAAAAATGATCAAAAAACCCTCGCTTTCTGCATGATCAAAATTTTAATAATTTTTTTCTCCTCCATTTTTTTTCTGGCCAGTCACCATTAATATTCCTAAGAAATTAATTCATATATATTTGCAGTGAGACACTGCAAAGTTTCACAAGTAATGGAATAACACCCACCAAATTTAATAGAGGACAGAACCCTACTTCTTTTGAAGGCCTAGCAAAATATGCAGGCAAATGTCATGGAAACAGAAGCTCTCTCCATAGTAACACCATTTGTGGCACTGTAGCCAACCACTCTAAGATGCTCCAAGAAAAGGTATTAGCTTAAACCCAGTTTTCATCTAGTATTTGTTCCATAACATTCCATATATCTAGCAGCTGTAAAGATTTATTAAAAACATTAACAGTTCACAAGAATGCAGTATCAGAGCCAAAGTCAAAAATAAGTATAAGGGCAAACTAATTATCTGTGATAAAGCAAGTCTGAGTAACACTGGGAAAAAGCCAAGAGACTGATGGCACCATAAAGAATATTTATATTACAGCTGGTTTCTACTACACTCTCTGAGAACCTGCAACAATCGTCGGATGTGCAATAGCATCTTACATGAAACACATAGAAGGAGCTACAGAGTAAGACACATAAAAATAAAAGTAAAATAAATTTAAAAAAAAATATAAAGGTACATTATTACACCTAAGCAACCCTCGTAACCTGCTGTTATACAAAAATTTAAATTTTTTATCAACCAACCCAGCAACCAAAACTCTCAAAACCAGCTGAACAAAGACTACTACTAGCATTGTAGCTGCTCTCCATGGAGATGGACCAGCTTAGTGCATAGCAATCAGAGCCATGGGAATGATTTTCAATTTATTTGACAAATTAGGTCCTGTTTGTGAACTATCTGTATGCAGTTCATGACTCTGACAAAAAAAAACCCCTGATTTATTTTGTGGCAATGCTTGTTGACCCATTTTCTGATCTGATGACCAATGCAAAGTTTCACTTCCCTGACTGTTACTAGATACAAGCCACATGGTACCATGTGTCCCTTCCATCCAGAAACTGAAAAGAGTCAGTGGTGCAAACGTGTACAAAAATACATTACCTCTGACATTTTTGCAAGTAAAATACCAGGTCTTGCAAGCATAGAAAATACAACTTATCCCACAGAAATCTTTTAAAATGTCAACAAATAATCACAAAATAATTTATCTGGTTGTTCTTGTTCATATGCAAATTACGAAAAGTTACACTCATGTTCTTTACTGGTTCAAATATTTTAATGAAATATGAAGTTTAAACCAAATCTTGTAACAATGAAAAGCATTGTGACTGTATTACTGTAATACTTAAGTTGTCTGAAAAGAAACTAAAAAAAAAACTTTTCCAGTCTTTGTATATGGAAGTAGTCCCATGCTTTATATATATTTTAGAGAGTAGAGCTGATTCTACTCAAAAATCAAACATATTCTTCCAAAAGCATGCTAGTGCTCTGAAAAAAAAGAGTTCTGAAGGTTTCAGAAATACAATATATCCAATATGGTTCACTACATACATGTTTATGTTACGGAAGAATCTGGATAACTTAAAACTGATACCTTTAAAAAATATTCTGTAAATCACAAAGCAATAATGCTTTTGTCTACTGGCCTTTGAGCCAGCTCTGTAAGGGGAGTAGGGGGAAGGAACCCCAAAAGCCAAATATGAATTTGCTTTGCTTGATGTTAGTTGATGGTAACACTGCTGCAAAGGAGTATGCTGCCTAAAAACTAGCAAACACTGACCTCTGCCATTGTCTTATCCAACTAAACTTACATTTTTCCTCACCATCATATGCATCAGACATCTTGCAGAACAGATTTAAGTAGGAAACTGGAATTTTACATTTTATACTTGAAGATAAAAGGAACAACCTTGAAACTCTTATTTTGTTAACCACGTAGCAAACTTATTTTTTCACCTGTTTTGAGCTCTGAGCACTATGAGCACTGGATCCTGTGATCAACTTACATTTGTTAAATAGTTGTTTCCAAAACTACTTAGAATTATCTTCTATTCTTCTGGTTCCCTTTTCTCATTACCAGCAGAACAACTCATATTTTCCCTTAACAATAGCAACATCAATTCACTGACTGACAAGTCCCAAAGACACACATTTCAATTGCTCTCATAAGTTAAAAGTTCTCTCTAGAGAATCTCATGTTGCTTAAAACACGTTTTGTTTCAGTGGTTGGATGAATATACAGATGCAAGATCTTCCTGGGATTTCTAGTGATCACTGTCTGGAAACAAGCAACCTACTCTTCATCAGTTCAAACTTGTCAAAACTTTCAGATAGGATGTAACACGTGTACTGTTTTTTAATAAACAATTCAAAGCATACAGAAGATCTGCATTTTGGAAATCTGAGATATTTCCAGCTAAGACTTCTACTCATTTTCCTCTTTCGGAACAAACCAGCAGACATGTCACAGTTGTGCATTCCTCTAATTCAGTGGAAAGCTTCTAGAGTAATGTGGACAAAATGTGAATTTCATTTTAGAAACACAACTAGCAGCATTAAAAGAAAATAAGCTTTTGCTTTAGGAATTTCTGCAGTGATTACACAGAAAACTTTCATCATGTTTCTGATCTCTGACTTCTATAATCAACGCATGAAGTCCAGCACTGCTCTTCTACCTCTGTACTTAACAGACCTGTATGATACAATCACACCTAAATTATTCACCACACACCTCAGTGGAAGACAATGACATTTTCTTAGAAGCAATTTATAGCTTTCATATCAAGCTCAAAACTTTCCTTTTGAACCATGTTAATGGACTTGGTCCACTACTTTTGTAATATCAAAGGCTAGGAGAGCTGATGAAAGGAACAGAAAGTACAGTTACAACTGAAACTAAAGTTACTGTCAGTCAAAAGGAGATTGAATTACCACACAGTGTTCTGTTGTACCTCTTCAGTACAAAATATTATTCCACAGGCACCTCTGAGCCTTGCAGAGTACTGTTCTGTACAGTACCATGAACATGATTATTTTAAATGTGCAGTCACCAATATACACAGTTACCTTCAAAGATTTATCTAATAATACATGCTAGCACTAAGAAAAATATTTCTATAATTAAAAAATTCAGTTACCTTTTGGTGATATTTATCATGCGTTTTCAAAATTGCTGTTTATAAGACCAGTGACCCAGTAAACACTTCAAACTACAAATAACAGGGTAATGTAGAATAAATCACTCTGCTTTTAAAGAAAGTGTTTTTAAATGTTTTGACCATCCAGATACCACAATGCAAGTGCTGATATCCTCTAAAAGTCATCCTGCTGTCTCACATCTCAGGTATATACATAATTTTCCTCAAATGCTGGGCTACTGCTTACACTAAACAGCAGGATGGAGATCTAGCTAAATATTCTGTTTATCCTGATACCACGATTTTTGTTTTACTGCTGTGCTCCTGCCTAATAAAGAATATGAACATTTTATGAAGGATCTTCATGAAAACTTGAAAGGTTTGTTGGCTGTCTTGTTCTGCTGTGTACAGAAAACAGAACTGTGAGAAAACAATCACAACAACCTAGTTCTTCCAGATACTTTGCTAAATCTTTTCAGTTTGATAGAAAGAATATAGAGGGATCATAAATGAAGCATTCTGCTTATGGATATCTGTTCTGGGATCTGAAGAAAAGAGAGTGTTGACAGAATACTTTCTACTGTATTGTCCAGTTTCCAAATCATTCCTGATCTACCAGCTTCTCAGTCCTGGAGAGATTGCTGTAAATTTCAGGATGAGTCGGAACACTGCCATGAAGACAAGTGACCACTTCATTAGCCTATTCAAGAGCTGAATCAGATGATTCAGTAAAGAGTTCTCACTGATTCAAATCAAAAACCCTCTTAGATTTCCCTACCCAGCTATAAAAGAGAATTTTTTTTTCCGAAACTGAACCACAACACATATAAATTGATGTAATTTTTGGAATACAGACCTACTCTTTTAAAAGCAGGTATGTTTTGCAGAAGCTGAACAATTGTGTTGGTATTCTCACCTGAAATCCCATTTACAGTATATATTCCTAACATTTACCTATTTATTTTAGTTAGAAAGTATATGCAACCGGACATAGCTGGAAGCATGATAGCAAGTGCACTCCAAAAGCTCCCTGACATCCAGCTTTCAGACAAAGAAACTATGCAAAAAACATTTTTGAAGGCCTTTATGAATGATGATTCTACATCTTTATTTTCTGAACATTTAAAACAGTAGCAGGCAGAGAAAGTGGTTTTATTCTTTTCCTAAACAACACATGCACAGACACCACATATTAATGTCAACTGATAATCTCAAGGATGACCAGCACACACAATGTAGGAAAGATCTTTCCTACTGCCACTGGCAGACAGAATGATTAAACTGCACAGCAGAAGTTCAAGAACCCATTTAGATAGCATCCATAAATGCAGTTCACTGCCTGAGAAATCAGAGAATGTCAGGCAGTATAGGTCATTTGCAAGCAAATGAGACAACATACCAATTAGAACCAACACTCTCCTTAGGCAATCAGACTCAAGGCACTGATATCTATTCAGGCTGACATAACAGGGAAGTCAGATTAAACAAATCTGGCAAATAGCAAATACCTTTGCATTTCAATCTGAATGTACTAGAGGACCAACAGCAGAAAGTTAAACAGAAAAAACTTTTGCTACACCCCAACCTTACTATATTTAGAGCTAAAAATTACTCAGGGAAAGTCGGAGGGAGGGTGGCCATTTTTTTTTTCAACTCTGGATGCTAGGAGTTTGCACCTATAAGAAATGTAGAAATTTTCTGGGGTGTGAATTACCTCAGGTTCTTGGAAAGTAAGTGGAAATCATAAAAATCTGCTGCGTTCAAAAATCATGGTACTTGTATCTAGGAGTCTAACAATTTAATTAAATGAGCTGTAATTAATTTAATTAGATCTTACTTACTGGTGTTTAGGTAAGCATTTCTTAATTTTCTAGTTTTCTGATTTAAAAAAAGAAGTAGAAAACAAATCACCCCAAGCAAACAAAGACAAACTTGAATTGGTATAAAAATTTTACTTGTATTGTCACAGAAGACCCCTCAAAGGAATAGTGCATATTGCTAATATATTTGGATACGTTTGTAAAGCATATGAAAAAATTGTATATTTGAGATAGGAATAGCTACATAAGGGATGAACTGCAAGGAACATTGCAATGGAAATTGAATATAACAACTATCCATAGGCAGAAAAGAGTTGTGAAGCTCAGTGGCATTCTAGGAGATTGACAGCAAGTTCTCTGTTAAAGGAAAACCTACAACTGAACAAAAAGTGCACACTGATATGACAACACCATCCCCTGACTAGTAATGGATTTAGTCAGGAACATTCCTCTTACAGAAGAAATCACATTTAGCAAAGAGATACTCTAAAGATACATGAAAGATTTTAGTAATGTGGATCAACACAAAGACTGATGAAAATTATTCTCTCCAGATTCTCCGTCCTTCTGCTGCAAACTCTAGAGAAAAAAAAATCAGGTGGTCTTAGCATCTGTGTTAACCAACTGAGGTGCTGATGCCTTCTCCCAGTGATAGGATGTGTGGGAACAGTTTAAAGTTGTGCCAGGGAGTTTTAAACTGGACATCAGGATGTATTTCTGTACTTGGGAGGATGGTGAAACATTGAACAGGCTTCCGAGAGAGGTGGTCAATGCCCCAGAGCTGTCACTGCTTAAGAGATATCTGGTAAATGTGCTTAAGAATACGCTTAAATTTTTGGTCAGCCCTGAATTGGTCAGGCAATTGGACTACATGATCACTGTAGGTCCCTTCCAACTGAAATAGTCCATTCCATTCTATGCTATGCCATTGCCTCCAAGTCTTACATGAATCACTACAAAATTAGAAAGCTAAATCCAGAAACATATTTGTTAGAAGCAAAAATCTATACTATTATATGATTCTTCCTAAGCCTTTATATATCAGCTCTGGTATTGAGACTATATCTGAGTCTGTCTGAAGTTATTACTTGCTATTGCACTACAAACACGTAACAATAATTCTTGCCCCATCACTGATAAACAGGATGTGTGAGTTTCAGAAATAAGCCAGCAAGTGACTAGGCCTATGATTAAAAATTTACACACCATTTGATAAAATATATACTGTGGAAGAAAAGGCTTTCCAATTACAGAGGATTATTTAGAATAAACTGGCACTGCTTAACGAAACAAATCATGGAGATATTTTATTTGGTGGTATCTTCTGGAGATATTTTATTCAGTTTTAACTTCAGTGATTTTGGATGAACTTTTACAATGACAGAAAATAACACTGCCTATTATACAATGGGAATAGCACAAATAATTAGAAGGCAACCAAGCATTTTAGATCACCACTAAGTCTGCCAAGGGAAGGGAAGGGAAGGAAGATATAGTAATAACTCATGCAATGTTATTCAGTTATAAAAACCGTTCATTACTCTCTCATTTTAAAGGCTAAGCTTTGCATTAGTATTCAGTATGGAGAGTTATGTGTTAAATAATTCAGCTGTTCTTTAAAATAACATTTATCTTAGAAGAAAAGAGCTCAGCAGCTGCCCTTTGTCCTTCCCTCTAAAAATCCCAATTTCACACAACTGGACTCTATTCCCTATCCAAAATAAGAGCATGGAGAAGTACCAAACAGAAATCAGCTGGAGCCAGTGCAAAAATGTAACAGAGTTCAGGAGGCAAATATAAAACAGAATATTATAAATTGTGATACAAGCTTTCCACAGATGCTCTAAAGCTGTCCTTAGGCTTTCCTAACTGATGGCCAGAGAGTCTTCATTTAGTTGGCTAATGTAAGAAAATAATTCCTACATCCTTTCCCAAAGCAAAGCAAAAGTAATAGTTTTAGTCAGCAAGAAAGCTGGTTATAAGGAGATTACTAGCATAAAAATTAGACAGTCTGAGATATCTGGCAAAGGTACGATTTACAAGGTAGACATGAAAAGTAATTTCACTGATGAGTGGGCACAGGCCAGAGAGCCAATTCTGCCATCAGAAGAGGCCATTTCTGAGATTTTCATTTAAAAAATTGAGGCTTGCAACCTGCAAGTGTTCTAAAAACAAATGTAAGAAGTTTGCTGTCTTGAAGCAACCTTTCAAAAAAAAGACTGAAAGCTTCCAATCTTAACACAAGCATTCAGAATCTGTAAGTAAGGCATGTGGCTTTAACTTTTAAACTAACTCGCTCATTGTCTGGGGCACGATCCCAGGATGAGATACCTGTCCATAAAGTTTCCTGCTGCTCTGTTTCAGTCCTACTCAGCACTTACCTTTGGGCTCTGCTCTGCCAACCTGTCACAGGTAGCAGAATCAGAAAGTTGATCAGATCGGACAGAGTTGATTTAAACTTACGGGAGTTATAGTGATAGGATCTTAAATGGTTAGAAAATGATGCAGGGAAAAGTGTCAGAGAGAAGCAACATAGAAGGCAAATCAAAAGGAATGGGAAAATGGGCTGCTGGATAAAGAGAAGGCATGAAGAGAAAAAGAGTAAAGGAAGAGTACAAAGGGAAGAAGAGAAGCAATACTAAGAAGACATTTGTTTCTTGCGATGGAGTTGTTAAGAGTACAATATGTTATGCAGGAATTGCATAAGAACCACACATCACATCAAGCTACCTACAAAGCATTCTTAAATCATAAAGGAGGCAAAAATATCCATCACTTCCACTAAATATGCTCTTCTCATGATCAGTGAAAGCTTTCAGACTGAGAAGGGAGGAAATGGGAAGAAGATGGGATGCCTCAGCCATTGCCTTTCAACTGTCACTGTGAAATGAAAGCCTTTGTATACCCCAAGCAATAACCAATATAAGTAACTCAAGTAACCAATGTATTAGGAATAATAACGTTCAGTTAGTATGATCTTGCAAAATAAACTAACCTGCACAGGCAGAAAACAATCTCCTTACTCCTTAATGTTGTTTCTACCATCATCAGTCACAGTGCAAAATAATTTCTGCTTCAGTACAAGAACCTTACTATTCATAATAAGAGTTTAGATAGGAACAGTAACAGAAGAAAACAAACTCTCTTACATCTAACTGAAACCCTAGATTCAGCAGTAAATCTTTTCCACAAATTCCTTTTCATTAAAGCATACCAATTTCTCAAAACTGGATTTTTACAGAGGCACTTGATGCCAAATCTCTTCAAACCAAAGAGAAAAGTGAGAAAACCATGAGCTCTTAGAAGCTAAAAGCATATTCGGAGATAATTTTGGATATTTGGGGTTTTATTGCAAATCAGAATTAAACCAAACTTCAAAACAACAAAATATTCTTTCTCCATCCATGTTGACTCCCAGTACCAGTGTTGTCTGTAGCTAGTGGGGAATATATCCATATACTCAGGTCTGGATGGCTTTGTCCAAGACCAGACAACAAGAGGAACACCTCTGAGTAAACCGGGGCAGAGGGGAAGGGAAACTCAGAAAAGACTTTCAAACAGTATGAATTAATAAGCTCAACATTCCTTGTATTAAACAGTTAACTTCTGCATTCTGCTTTACCTACCAAAAATATGGTAAGTGTGGGTAATTTTCCCAAAAGAATTTTCTGTCTGTAAATGTTGACATTCTGTTTATCCTCCTATGCTGCCACTTCATTCTTCTTTGTGATTTTGCTTCAATTCCTGCCTACATTTGCGTACTCCTCAAAACACACACTGGATTTCAGGAGCTCCCAAAAGATGTTCTTGAATTTCCCTGATCTTCTAAAACTCAGCATCATTTCTGTCTGTCCCTTCTTTCTGCAAGATCAATTATGTCAATAAATGTGTTTCTTAATTTTCTTCTGGATATGCCATGGTCTCTTCACTTGAGACAAACAGGTTTTATAAAGGTCTCTAACTCTCACAATAACCAAAGTTCAGGGCTCTACACCCCAATCAACAACAAGGGGTTGTCGTTTTCTCTCTGAAAAGACGCAATACATCATGCATTCAACTACAACACAAAAATTATTTCAGTTAGCATTCTCAAGGGGTCATTTATGCACTGTTATACTGTTGCTCTTGTATTGTTGCCTATTAATTTATTCTCTCTGTATCACATAAAATAAAAAAAGCCATCTCTATCAGCTTCATCCTTTTCAGTTACTCAGCTTTAATACTTCTTTCCCAAGTAACAGGTCTACAACAGTGTTTTTCACTCTAAATATATTACTTATACTTTCTCAACTAAGAAAGTCATTACACTGAGAAAACTGCACATTGCTTCATCCAGGAAAATCAGTTTAATAACAGATGCAACAAACTTACATTCCATAAACTCAGAAACAATACTAAAATTTGAACATTAAATTAAATGAATACATTAAAAATTAATAACCTTTACAAGCATTTATAAAAGAAAATTGTTTGAGTTGGGTTATAAATTTTTTAGTGTGCTAAATCAGAAAACACGAGTTCTAGAAACACGAAACGTATCAGATATTGATTTCCTGTAACGGTGACTAAAAGACACATTCTTCAGTAAGTTCATTTCAACTAGAAAAGATAATTCCAAATTTAGCTGTAGTAACTCTTAGCTTAACCTCTAATTTTCAGGGAAGTGTTTCTGAGAAACCTTTATGATTGCTCTAGATTCTAACAATAGTCTAAGATATTATCAGGACTTCTTATGAAAGCATGAACATTCTTTACTCTAGTAAAGAAATTTTTGCTTTAAATTGGAAATAGCTATGTGTAAAAAGAAAAAAGTATGTGGCCTAATTGCTTAGTTAGCTGATGTAAAACTCGAAATAGAGAAGTTTATCTTATTTCCAGATGGGAGTGTCATCACCCCTTGCTAAGATCTACAGCATAGGAAGTAGACCACAAAAAATATGTTTTAACTGGAAAAGTATACACATGTACTTTCCACAAGTGACTGGAAGTGTAGAAATATCTGTCAAATTTGAAATAATTTAAAACAATTCCTTGCTTGATTCAGTCAATACACTGGACAGAAGGAATGCCACCCAGAAGGACCCTGACAGGCTTGAGAGGTGGGCTGGTGCAAACATCCAAGTCCAACAAGGCCAAGTGCAAGGTCCTGCACCTGGGTCAGGGCAGTCTCAAGCACAAACACAGACTGGGTGGAAATTGGATAGAGACTTTCTCCCTGAGGAGAAAGATTTGGGGGTGTTTGTGGATGAAAAGCTCAACATAAGCTGGCAGTGTGCACTTGCAGCCCAGAAAGCCAATCATACCCTGGACTGCATCACAAGAAGCGTGGGCAGCAGGGCAAGGGAGGTGATTCTGTCTCTCTACTCTGCTCTCATGAGACCCCACCTGGAGTGCTGTGTCCAGCTCTGTGACCCCCAACATAAGAAAGACATGGACCTATTAGAACAAGCCCAGAGAAGGGCCAACTGAGATGATCAGAGGGTTGCAGTATCTCTCCTATAAAGACAGGCCGATGGAGTTGGGGATGTTTAACCTGGAGAAGGCTCCAGGGAGACCTTATAGCAGCCTTCCAGTATCTAAGAGGGGCCTAAAAAACAGATGGAGAGGAACTTTTGACAAGGGAGAATGACTTCAAATTGAAAGAGAGTAGGTTTAGATTAGATATTAGGAAGAAATTCTTTATTATGAGAGTGGTCAGGCACTGAAACAGGTTGTCCAGAGAAGCTGTGGATGCTCATCCCTGGAAGTATTCAAGGCCAGGCTGAATGGGGCTCAGAGCAACATGGCCTAGTAAAAGGTGTCTCTACCCACCTCTGGCAGGGGATTGGAATTAGATGATCTTTACAGTATCTTCCAACTAAAACCATCCCATGATTAACAAGCTAAGAAAAAAGTCAAGATGGATGATGCTACAGCCATGATCTATGCCGATACACAATACACATTGCAGTGTACCCACTGTATCTGATTCAACAGGAGGAGTAATAGAATGGATAAGGCCATGCTATTGACTTCCTTTAGAGCCACCTTTCCTGCTAAGAACCACTTGCATTATTTTTTCTGGTTGTCTGCAGTACTTCTGGTAACTTCTCCCCAGGCCACTCATATACCTTTACACCGGCAGACATGGCCCAAGAATTTATCATGCTTCAATTGCACTAAAACAACATGAGTCACAAATTTTAATAAAATTTTAACATGTGAACCTCCTTGAAAAAGCAAAATAATATGAGAGCTCAAATCAATGATTGAAAGATTCATGGAACTCATGCAGTCACAGAAAATTCTTCATTATTTAGCAGCACATATCCATAGAACATACTGTAAAAAACCATGAGATGATTCCTGAAAACTACCACCATTGATTAGAAAGAAATCACACATACTACAAACAAGATAGCAACTAGTTAGAAACAACACTGCAAAGTAATCCTGACCAAAACAAAGATTAGCTAGTAGATAGATGAGTGGGGAGGGAGAGCGAGAATTTCTTCTGGGACTAAAGGGAGAAAAATCCATTCTTTATGCTACTTACTCCTGTAGGCTGAAATATCAGTCCATCCACCTCATGGCTAACTTCTCTGGCAAAGTTTCCTTCCAGGAGCTGTAGGACAAAAGAGAAAGAAATCCTTTTTCCACAGAGAAATGCACATCAAAGAGAGTAGTAGCAGATTATATGCTACTACTGCAATCGTTTGCCAGTAAACAGCTTATTTACGGTTTAACATTAGAGCTTGGGAAATGTCAGCGTCAACAAAGTAGCAGGTTCTACAATGAATACTCAAGGCTAGAAAATGCCTTTATCAAAAAAGAAATACTTAGAAACCAAGATGAATCTATATACTAGAAAATGAAGAAATATCAGTTCTAATATAGCACACTACAGTCATTTGTACGCAAATGAAAAAATTCATTTGCCATTTTAACACGCAAGTAGAACTTACTTTAGATTGAACTTACCTCCTGAAAAATACTTCAGGGTATCATTTGAAATTCATGTTTGACAGACTTCCTAACTAGGGCATAAACCAGTAACACAGCTACATGACTGTAAAACAACTCTTTGAATTAATTTGTATCTTGAATATTCTATTTTATGCTTTCAAAGACTGTGAATCCCATATGGAGGTAAATATATCCATCAAGATGCATTTACCAGAGGAAAAAAAAAACATGTAATTAAACAAACCACTGAAACCAGCCAGTCAACAGTCATGAGAATTGATTATATACTTCCATATTAAATTACGACTTGCCTAAGGAAAAGCAAATAACCAAGGAGAATCACAACTGACAAGTAATAGCAAAAATTAGGAGAGTTACTAAAATACCTCTTTTCTAATTTCAATTTATGTTTAACTGTTGAGATGAAGAATCTGTCCTGAAGTTGCAGGTAGTTTTAGTAATATTTGAAAAAAACTTTGATGGAAAAGTAAGCACACGGTGATAAAACATAGCAAATACAGAACCAGTAAATCACAGTCAGTTTTAAACCATCATTTTGGCCCGGTCCGCTAATTTTGTACAATTTCCTTTCTAGAGCTCAGCTTAATGACCTGCTGACCAAATTATTACTAAATTATTCAAATGAAGTCAATAAAGTATGAAAGGAGCTGAGAATTAACATCTGTATCCTACTAAGGCTGTACAGCTAAAAGCAATGCACTTTTATGTTTCATGGATCAAAATCCTCATGGCCAAATACTTCGAGCAATAATAACTCAACATATTTCACTTAAACCTGTAACTCTTTGCACAGAACAACTCATCATTTTGCTATACAAAGCTAGCTTTTTCTCTTAGCCAGTCATTAGCCTATATTTGTGCCTATAGCTCCAACAACAAAGAAAGTTTTCACTATGCAACTTTTAGATACAATTTAACTGGAAAAAATACACTATGAGAGTACTCTCAAGTGGAAAAATACTTTAAGAATATTTAATTCTGAGTAAGAAATTATCCAATGAAATGCAATTTTTCAGAAGAGAAAGCCCATAATTGAAACTTGAAGCTGGCTGTTATAACCTGTTGCTATCTTGAAATTTATATCTTAGGCTCACAATGTAGTGCATCTGCTACCATATGTCTACATAAAGTAACAATAAAATTATCCCAAATTCTTTCATAAATCTACTGTTAGTCTTTGTTTTTATTAGAGCAATGAGTGCATTGGAAAAATATTTAAACAAATGTCAAAAAGTTTTAAAAATTGTGGGTTTTTTAAATTTCTACACAAGCTAAGTCTTCTGTGGATCACTTGCAAGTTACTTTGCAGTTCCAAAACTGGCCAATCATCTGTAATAAGAGTATGCTTCAAACTTACTAAAATGCACAAGACTGATTTCACTAAATTCAGGTACCAAAAAGCCTCCCACTAAATAATAACAATATTAAAGAATAACAATATTAAAAAAACAAACAAACAAACACCCACACAAAAAAACCAGAAACTTCAAATTAGTTGAGACTATACTTTTTATGAAATTCTGGCTGACTTATCAAAAGACATTAACCGAAGTGGCAAAGAGAAATCAATCACCTCTGTTTCTGCTTCTGTTTTTTAAGTTCTTAAGGGAACTATAATTTGAGGACAGAGTTATTTCGGTGTTGGAGCTTACATAACTGAATTATGTATTCCTTCCCCAAATAAAACTTCAGAATACAGAAACAATCTTTAAATTTGGGATATGTGGAAAAGCATAAAATAATTATTGTGCGCTGTTCGGCCTGCATTTCTCTCCACTCTGGTGAATATGTAGTTCTAGAAAACTACATTCAAGTACTATTACAACTTGATAAATAGAGAGGAAAATATAAATTAAAAATTTCCCATTTCAGAAACACATTCTGATACTTTTCATTCACTACTTAGCCAGAATTACAAAATGTAAAGGAATCCATCTCATCAAGCTGCCACCCAGTTTCAGAGTCAAACATGTTCTCAGTTTGGAGGTCCACAGTGTTCTCACTAAGCCAGCTCCTCCCAAGTGTCAATTAGATACCAAAGACAAAAGGATTTTAAATCCAGAGCAATCCTCAACAGATAACTACACTTCTTTGTACTCCCAGTTATTCTGCTTTCATTCTCATTATGCTGCTTTCATTCTCATTAGGTCAATTGCACATATTTGAATGATAACACTCTCTCTAGAAAGGAATTTTGACTAGAAAGGATTAGCAATTGGGGGGAGGGAATGCAGGAAGGAATGTGCATTTTCTCTGACATTATTCCCATAAAAATTTTCTCGAGAATTAAACTATGTAAAGGTTGTCTGTGAACAGCAGAATACACAGACATTGAATATTGCAGAAGGTTTGGAATGACTGGGAAATAAGCAGAAAAGGAATTGTATGTTTGACATACAAGCAAGTATTTTTGACTCTAAAAAAGTTACATTTTTTCAGTTTATGAACTTCAAATGCAAATACCACAGTTCATCTTTTAAAAAACGTTGTTCAACGTTCCACACATTCAAATTTCTAATTAACTTGAACAGAATGGTCTTTTTTAATCGGCGCCATGATAAATGGCACACCTGCTTGACTGGGATGACTGCCATGGATCAGATAAAGTGCAATGCATCTCAATGACATTTTATAAAAGATGGGTAAATGATGCATGTGAACCATGCTCTTCTGGCATCCAATTCCTTATAGCCTCATGGCATCTATTTCCACCTGAGATCCCCTTTGTTCACTTCTTTCAGCTTCCTTCTTCCCTGTGAACACTGCAATAAGCCATATACTCATATTACAGTTTATTATTTAAAACTTTTCCTTTCATACTTTCAAACTAAATTTAAAATCATTGCTACATCTAATAACACTTCTCTAAGCAAAAGAACGGTATAATTGCATGGATTGAGTGGAGCTGTATGATGAGTAACAGAATTTCTCCTTGCTCCTTTACCACTGAGATGAAGAGCAGCAGTATGTCACCAAAAGAGCGCTAATAACTTGCTGAAGCTGATTTTTCTAAAACACTGAACCAGTCAGCAGTTCTTCTGTGGATAATTGAAAAGTCACGCTTTAGAGATCTCTCTGTACTTATACCAATGAAAAAAACACTTTGTTCCTTCAGCAGGAAGGGAAGAAAATTTAGGTGCATACAGATTCCATGCAACGCTAGTAGGTTTTCATTAGTGTTTCGGTATTTCTGAGGCAAGACGTGATTCTATGAGTTTGCAGATATTACATTATTCATAAAATAAATGAGTCCAGCAGGTACTACTGTGCCTTTTCCTTCCCCTTACAAAAAAAAGAAAAAATCTCATGGAAACACAACACAATGTGAGTTATGAGGATTCCAAAACATAATGATGACTGCAAAGTCATACTGACTTTCCACAAAATAATTTTACTAAGGTCCTTGCACACACATAGCAATTATTGATCTCCTGTGTCACAATATGCAAATACTGCTAACCATTTTGTTTATATTTCTGATTCAAAACTGACACTGCTTGCCAGCCTCCTGAAATACTTAGGGATACAGAAAAAAATCCCTTTGAATGTTATAATACAAGACAAATACAATGTCCCTTTTCCTTGCTTTTTCAATTTCAGAACTGCTATATGCTTCACTTCAAGTCAAGATAGAACAACTCTGCCTGCAGTCCCTATGGAGTTTTCCAGAGCCACCTTCAAATTACTGATCATCCGGAGCGGTTCACTCTACAGAGAGAGCTGTGACAGGGAACATTCTTCACTCAAAAGTACTATTTACAAATAAACTATTAATTGATTTTCCAGTTAGCCAGAAGATAAAACACCTTCAGACACGGGGCTGCTGGCATACCTAACTTCACAGAGCCGCCATCTTCATCAGCTTAAGTTTCAGTCCAGCTTAAAGGACAATCCCTTTCTCCAAGGACGACAGCTCTCACCATCAGCCTCAAAGAAATTCCCACATCCTGACAACTGTTGAGTTTTATAAACATGAGCTCATACATCTCTGTAGATAACCTACTACATAAATCTTCATAAATCCTGTTTTTGAATGACATCGGAAATGCCACAGAATGATTTTTATGTTAAGATCAGTTAAAATAATGCAAAAATAGTCTGGCTCAGATTCATCCCAACTATCACATTTCCCAAAAATAAATCAAACTATCAGGCAATGATGGAGCCATCATCCAAACTACTAGCATTCTATACTCCAGCTTTCAAACTGGAGTTTCAAAACTTTTTTCACTTTGAAAAGGAGGCCTCCTGGAAAAGAATTAAGCATGCATTTGGTGAGGTATAAGCTTGCTGCTGTGCAATGCTTGAAAATACTATCAAATGCAGCCTGATGTAAAGTGAGGGAAGCTGGTCCTCTAAGCTACAGCTGTGGTCTCTGCTCCTTCCTCCTCGCCAGAATCTTTCCAGTTTCCCCTGTCCTGCAGCATCACATCTTTGGTTTGTTTTGTGTCTGAAAGTAGAGAAGGTATCAAGAACAGAACAGCTGCTTTCAATCTCAAAGCAAAAAAGCATCAAATAGAATGTGAGTAACTATGCCATGGGGGGGAAAGTTTCATATATTATTTAAAAATAAAACCCAGAATCTCAAACTTTCCACAAATAGAAGTTGGTTAGTTCACATTTTAATAGAAATAGAGCCCAAAACAAAGTGTTAAGAGAAGCTTTGATTTCAGTTCACTGACCAGATTGCTACAAATATATGGTAAAACTTTCAAAACAATCTTTAGTGACTCTGTGGAATTCATGGTTTTGGGAATTAAAGGGAGCACATACCTTCTGAAGTATAGAAAAAAGTATAGAAAAAAAACCAAAAACAAACACATGAAACTTAATCCATGCAGACTTTTATCTTTTTCACATTCAGGATACCAATCATCTCATCTAACATTGCACTGCAAGTAAAACAGTCGATATAAACAAACCTAGTGTAAATTAACAATCTGAGGGTAGATTGGAGAGGATCAAAGACACACCTCTGGCAGTTCTACTGCTTCCTTCTCTCCCTGCTCCAAACCAGACATAGCCTGGATCACCATTTCAGACTAACTTTCAGACAGCTATGAGGATGAAACCCTCTCCTCTCATGCATATTTAAGTTCCTCTTGAAGTGATATGCTCAAGTGCCAAGTAATTTATTTGGAAAACTGCAATCTCAAATTACAGCATGCTGTGATGGAGAACCACAATCTTCATTAAGCTGTCCAATGAAGTACTGCCTGTGCAATTAAAAAATTAATTCCTATTTCTCAGCTATTTTTTTCTTCCTTCAACTTTTCTTCCTTGTTCCTCTTTTTAGACTCTGACCAAGACATCTCTTAGAGGTTTTTTTCAGAAACAAGGTTCACATTTCAAACATTTCGCAAGGAAGCAGATGTAACTCTTCAAATATTTCAACGTGTCCTCAAAAGATATCCCACAGATACCATTTTTTTATCAACTGAAACAATCTCATTTAGACTAGACAGAATATTCCAGAAGGGCCACAGCAGCAAGAAAAAATGCACTCCCTGTTCTCTTCCACAAGAGTCTCCTTTCAAGGAGATCTCTGGATATATGAGCACTTGCCAAAGTATTTGACCAGCCAATGGCTTATTACAACTGGCTGCTTGCCTCAAAGTGGCTCCTTCCAAGTAACTCTGAAGATCCTGAAATGACAGCCCATGGTCTCAGGAGTGTGACTTAAGACATGGTCATAAAGTAAAGATTTCTGCCTCAATGTTAACATTTATTTCCCTCACAAAACCACAAGTGATCTCTCATTTATATGATTTCATGTTTTCCTCCAAACGACCTATAAAAATGTTGAAAAGCAGATTTTCAATAATATAACGTGACCCGGTTTCCTCTGCATTAGTCTCATTTCCTAATCAAAATATGATATGCTACCTTACGTCAAATAAATGAGGTAAGAACAGTATCAGTTGAAGTGTATCCACATCAGGGTAACGTCCAATTCTATAACGCATCCTCCTCCATTAGTCATTGTATTTAGCTATATTTATCTTACAGCAACAAAGCGTAAGAAAGAAAATGCATCATAATAACTGACAGTACAGTCAGAAAACCACAGCTTATACTAAATATTCTTAAGCTGATACGCTAAGAAAAAATCATGAAGTTACAAAATATTTCCCGACCCATGCCAATGATCTAAAATATGCATAAAGGATAAGTAGGATCAAAAACTGTGGAAAATAAATTAAAAACTGAGCTCTCTAAGAAGTAATTGCTTAAAGAAGCTTCCTATGCTAATTAGGAACCAACACATATTGAAGATAACTGCTACATTTTTAGTAAACCAGTGAAATTATCTACTTTGCCCTAACTGCATAAGGAACATAAAGTATAAACTTCTCACTTGCTCATTACTTAAAAAGAAATTTCATGCTTTTGGGCTGTAAAATCAAGGCTGTAAAATTGTATGAAAATCCTTTTAAAAAATTTATGCTCAAAGCTCAAATCCTAGCTTTCACACAGCCATCCACTCAGGATGCTAATTCTAGACAAAAACAGAGAAAAGCTGCAAACATTATTTCGTCTGTATGAATATGTACATCTTGAAAGCACTTGATGTCAACCAGTAACTCAGTAACTAAACAGAAAGAGTAAAAGTAAACTCCAAAGGTTCACTTGTTTAACAAAATCACCACTATTTTGAACTGTGTAGATTCTGGCAACAGCTGAATCATATGGTGATGAAAAATATACCAAATGACTGTGTAAAGATGCATGGGAATGTTTTCAGTTGATAAAATTTAAAAATATATACTTTTTATAAAATACTATTTTATGGAAAGCCTTTCAGTTTGTTAATTTACTAGGAGCTCTGAAATCAATCATACTGAAAGACTAAAAATAACCTCTTTACCAAGTTAATCATACAGAACATTTTGGCTCAAAAGACATGAAAAACACCTAATTATGGCAATAGATTTGTTCCCTATAAGAATTAAAGCAGATAATGGCAGCATTGTGAGACTGATGTTCGCTAATATGATCAAGAGACTAATTATTATCCATGAATCATTTGTAGCATTCAAAACTTGATTAATGTCAGGTCAAGTTTAACATGTGATAGGGTTTATTAGTAATGCTCAGCTATCCCACAGCTTGTCAATGTACACGAGTGCCATCTGTTAGGTGTAGGAATAGCCAACAGCCACAACAAAAACACATTAGCTACAACTGGTCACTGAAGTACGTTTTAAGAATTCCATAAGGAATAGCCTAATAATTTTAAACACACTAAACCAGAATCCAGCACTAAAAACCTGCTAAAGATAGGAAACTTGTAGCCCAAAAGAGTGAGCATGCAAGGCATGTTTCCCTCATTTTAAAGCTCAGTCAAAGGTGTGTTTAGTAACACTGAATACTTCACAGACTGACCAGTTTCTAGCAACAAACATTCTTTTGCAAGAGGAATATGCTTAGCTTCCTGTCTACACTCCTCCATGGATCTTTAGCAAGTAGTCCTGTAGAGAATACACTGCTTTACCCTTTAGAGCATCGTTCATGGTATTCAAATACATATGGTCCTAATGGCTCATCTAACAAAACACTGTTAGAGGACGCTCAATCTGAAATTCATATTCCACAAAAAAACATTCACTGACAGCCTTCCATTTGTTCTAATTACAGATAATAGCAAGAAGAAATCCTTTTGTGGAAGGCCCACTTTCTAGTATCTCCCAGCACTTTGTGGGTGGTCAGCTTTACCGGGGTCACCTCTCCCATGTACAGCCCATTACAGCAGGACAGGAAGTCACCTGGGCACTTCCACTGAACCTCCACAAGCTCTGCACTAGTAACAGTGTGAGCAGCAAGGCTGAAATAACATGAACTGCCAACAGCCAGGTGCATGCTGAGAGAGGAAGGAAAGCAACGTAATTCTACCTAATTCTGGGTTTGCTCCAGCAACTACATACTCTCCTCTGTTTACAACTAGTTAGAAACTCAGCATTTATTAAATCAACATTTATTTACCTCACAGCTACAACAGCGCTCTCAGATGTATTATAAACATTCTCATTTGATGGCCCTCTTGCATTGCAAGCGGATGAAGCTGAAAGGCTGCAGATCTAGGCTGCCACTGGTATCTGCAGTCTGCACTTCAGCTCCACGCGTTCTGTTCCCTGGTGAAAAGTGTGATATGCAGGGCTCCTAGACTCCTTTATGTCTTGATGTAAAAGTCAAATATGCTGAAGACTTGATGCTTGTAGGCAGGCCATAGACCAAAAATAACATAATTCCAAGAAACACAACTACTGTAGAGCATCTTCCTCAACCATTTGCCCATATAATTTCACAGTCAGTGACTCACAAGGGCCTAAACTGCTAGTGACTGGTCATTAGCATTCTAACTAATGAAATCACTCTTCACTATCTTTTAGAACAGCAATTCCGCAGAAAAGTCTTCACTGGAGTCTATATATTTTTACCAGAAGAGGAAGGCAATAGAAATTCCAGTTTATACTCAGTGATAGCGAATGAGCAACACCTCCAAGCAACAAAGCCAAAGAGATTCATCTCTTCTGTCTGCAACTTGCTTTGTGTCATGATGCACCTCTTAGGAAAAAAACAAGTTATTCCACACATTGGACTTTCAGAGCTTTCCCAGTTTTTACTGGAACTGCCGCCAGTTTCACAAGTGAGTTTTACAGTCTGCTTTCTTCATAGAGAACTTAAGAGAAATCATATATATCATCTACTGAAAGCTATTTCTTAAATCTACTAGCCCTCCAAAAGATTCAAAGAAAAGCCACTTCCAGATACGAGTAGCTGGAAGTCACTGTAGTGTGTGATGGGATGCACTCTGGGATGTTAAGGAAGTCTAAGAACCACACTAACTTGATTTCACTACCCGACCACACGAGAAATGAATGCTTTTGTGAACAACAGCAAAATACATTGTGAGGGTGGCAGGGAATCAAATTTGATGGTTCTAATTTTTTTTTTTTAATCTCTTTTTGGCTTTGCTCTAATTCACTAACAGCACTCTTCAAATATGCTAATAACACTAGCTGTATGCCATGTTTCTCAATTATTTGGAGACATTTTAGAAAAACCTAGAGCACGCTACAGTAAGAGCCCCACTGAGCTATCACCCATGTGCTGGTTCTCAGTGAATAACTCCAAAGGTCACGCACCTAATATATTCAAAACAATACCCAAGAATAACACAAGCACTATGTGTGTTAATGCTTAATTTGACAGCACATCTGCATTCCTGAATTCAAAATAAGCATGAGGCATTTCTCACTGTCAGTCTCGTCTCAAAAACACAATTGAGAAACTGACATCAATTAACTACGATGTTTTCAAATGCTCCTTTCAAATAAGAGAAATAAGCTCCTTCAAGAACTTTAATTGACTTTTGTGATGGCTTCAAAATGAGAGAAACATGGACTCCTCAAAGCTTTGCGGGAATGACCCTGCCAAACTGCAATATTCCGTATTTATTTTTCCTGATGAAGAAACAGCAGTGTATTTCACAGCTTGGCCATTTCATTTACTGTGCTCTTCACAGTTCTCTGTTTCAAACTGCAAGGTGCCTTCATTTTTTTTCTTTTAGGCATGGGGATGTTTCCCACATCACTCTCCCCATGCTCTCCTACCTGGCAGAACACACCCATCTGAGTTTACAGTCTTGCTGGAGCTGGAGGAGGTTTAATAGGTTCCACTAGCAAATGTTTTAACCTACTTACAAACTATCTGCAATCTATGACATCCCTGAACGGATGAAAGATGCTTGGTAAAGTCTGTAATGGCTTCAACTGAGCGAGGCTCTCATCACACTGATGCTTGCAAGCCCCCTAATACTCTGGGTTTGACCAAATACTACATTCAATAGTTCTTCTGATGTCAAAGGAAAGAACAGCACTGGGTTGAGTACAATGGGGCCAAGTACATTTTAATTTGTTCTCTGAGTGATCTTCCACTGTTACATACTTGATAGGGTTTATCTGTTACCCAGGCACTGTGTAAATCTGTTATCCAGCCCCTGTGTAAACTGTTCCAACATAATCCAGTCTCTGGCTGTCAAAATTGTGGATAGGTCTGTTTTAATTAAGTCAGATAATTGAAGATTTTGTTTTATTAAGCATTTCTAATAAGACTTGTCAACAAAGACAAAACCGTATACACAATAATTAAATTAGACATAAAACTGATATACAACAATATAAAGTTTTTATACATTTACTATTACAATTCCTGATTCAAACTGGGCTAATATTTTGTACTGGGCCTGAAGCACAAATTTTAACACAAAAATTAAGGTTTAACTTTATATTCTGGATGTTTAAAAAAATCTGATTCTTCTGCTATGCAATGGCACTTAAGGGCTTTATTTGCTACAAAGTTGAAATTAAAACTATAAAGCCATAACAGTAAAATGCTAAGATTTTGTAATTTCTTTATTTTAAAGATTAATTTTGCACAAGATCTGGTTTTGGGGCTTTTTCTCAAAATTGGGCATCTCACAAGAAAAGAAACAGCCAGCAGCAATGTCCTATAATCTTGCATCATAATAAACTGCTTTAAATTTCACCCCCATCTTTACCATTTTCTTTGTGCTTTTATTCATTTTATCCAAATTAAGCGCATGTCTCTTGAACGTCATTCCAATACGAGAAGGCTGATGGCTTCCCTGTGGAGCTGCATTGCCAGAAGGCAGCTTGGAAAGTGACAGGCTGTGAAGTGGCACAATGGACAATATTAAACAGTTGCCCCTCAATTAATGAGTGGAGTGACCCACTTAGTCACCACAGCTGAGTCTTCTAACTAATTCAGAAGATATCAAATATACAATTCAATTGCCCATACTGGCATACCAACGAGTAATTAGGTCCAAACAGATTTGCATTTCCCTGGTTTGGTAATACACCATAAAACTGAAAGAAGAAATCGCTGTTAAAGACACTTCTCCTACTTAGAAAGGTATATAGTATTTCCACTGCACAAAATACAGAAGAAATAATTTACAAAAATGTTAGAATGTTCAAATCTAATGTTAAAATGTTAAAAGCTAAGCTGAATATGTACTGTCTTGCTGTTTAAACTTACCATGTGCACCAAGTTGAACATTTCATCCTCATGCCTTTATTTTTCCACTAGTTTCATTGCTTTCTCACACTATAGTTTGACAAGTCAGAATTTGATTACATATGCCACATCTGAATTATTCTACATTAATTTAATTTGTACCACTAGCAATATCTAACATGGACCACAAGTTATGAAAATAATCCTTCATGGAAATAGTCAAAACTGTTTGTTTTAACTTCAGTAGATCACTTTCTGGAAAATGTGAAATGTAACTAATGTGTGAATAATTTCTGAAATGAAAAGAAAAAAAAAACTTCTTTCCTAATCGAAATTCTACTGTGCTGAAATATTATACTTGACCTTCAACATCACAAATAATAATATTCAAAAGCAAGTAGCCTAATCCTCTTTTGTTTACTCTAGGAAATGAACACAAATTCTTGTTCGCGAATGGGTCTCCTCAAGTGACTCCAGCAAAGCAAGGAGGCTGAGAAGTTAGCCACAGCTGAGTCAGTGTTTTCCCTAGAATGAGGGAACCAAAATCTAAGCAAGTAGCTGCTGCCTCCCTGTCCCAGAGAAAGCAAAGGAACACTCAGAGGCAGCTGGACACCCCACCAGCACTGGCCTATAAAGCCTCTGCTACCCTCAACCTCCCACTGACAGAAATTATGTTTACCGAATAGTATTCATATCATTGCAGTGCTGCAGCCGGCTACATGAAACAGCTCCAGTTCAGGCACTGAATTTCAAGTGGCAGTAACCTATATTCATCTCAAGACCTGCAGTTTAGTCACCTATTTCATATTACAATTTACAAAGCTTCCACTGGGGCTGATTGGCTGTACTTACCTTTACAATTCGTATGGTAAAATGACTCTGAACAATCAGGCTGAAGTACTACATGCTGGGATATGAGACAGCTGCCAAGCGAAGATTTCAAATTCTAGTATAAGCATAAGGTAACATCTTTCCAGCTTCTTATTCACTGTTTGTTTACTAGGTTCCTCAGGTCAATGATTATTTGTGTTTACAGGAAGAAAAGTATGCCAAAAAGAAGATTTAAGTGAAGGTAACACCAGCACAAAAGCATCTAAGGGTGGAATAAGGCAATACTGCTTTTACTCCATTAAACTTTCCATTCTTGGGGAGATAGAACAGGACAAAGTGAGGAAGAAATATAAGAAATAAAGAAATAAAAGCAAACAAAAACAAAATGGTAGATGGGAGAAGGGTTAGAAGACAATTAAAAGGTGATGAGATGATAAATAGGCCAAAACCCTGGAATGGAACAGATGGAGTGAGGAATATGATGTAGGCCAGACACCAAAGAATGGCTGCCAACTCTAGGTCAGGAAACGCAGGAATGAAAGGTGAGCCAATTAAGCTACTCCTGAAGGCACAGAAAATCAAAACAAAAATAAAAATGGAGGAAACAAGTTTTCTTGGCAATAAAAGACCTCCAGATGGTAACATTCCCTCTCCACTGAGATGCAGAATTCAAGATCTTCA
This sequence comes from Cnemophilus loriae, assembly GCA_013397755.1. Classification (NCBI taxonomy): domain Eukaryota; kingdom Metazoa; phylum Chordata; class Aves; order Passeriformes; family Corvidae; genus Cnemophilus; species Cnemophilus loriae. The sequence goes on from VZTF01006672.1 coordinate 478,912, forward strand.
ATAAATAGACAGATTATTTGACACTTCCGCTTCCGCCATTGTTGCCATGCAATTCTTCTGTCTTCTGTCCCATGACTGCAAAGCTTCTCCACATGTTGTCTGTAGGCAACTTGGAGATACAAGACAGGGCTTTGTCATTTTCAGTCAGTTTTGGTTAACAGCTCTCTTGGCAGACACGGATGAGCAATGTCTGCATGTTCTGCCCTTTATCAGGGTTCACTCTTTCAAGGCAGGCAAATACTAGCTTACAGCTGCCTCAGCTGCCTGCAACATCAGCAAAGTGTGCACTTACACAGTCTCCTGCATCAGAAGTCTACAGCTACTTAATTTGCCAAAGCAAACCATCTCAACAGGAGCTATAACTTTATTGGTATAAACTCTAAATATTCCACCTCTCCTAACAACAACAAAAGCAGTTTTAAAAAGTAAAAATAAAAATCCAAATGTCTATAAACCAGGAGAACAAAGAAAGTCACCCGTCAGTTCACAGATTTGACTGAAAACTTTTAAGAAGATCCTAGACAATCTAATCTTCTAGCAGAGATCACCTTCTTTCTAATCCCTCTAGGACAAGCTGTCATTTTAAAACCAGATAATAGTCTAAGAACTGACAAGTCATTGACATACAGTGTGCTAACATTTGAAAAAGGTTGTTCATTTGACCTGTATCATTGTTTAACCTTTAGCCCTATTGTTCCATTGAGAGTGATGGGCACAGCTCTCCATGGGATCACAGACTGCACAGAAAGGAACTTTTTTCCTACTCCTGCTAGACAGAATTTTCATTAGACAGTGGGCTTTAGTGATGACACCCAGACTGAGACTGTCCATAAAAAAAAGCCTTGCAAGAGAATTGTGAGTTGGTTCAAGCAAGGAAAGCCAAGAGTTAGACCATTTCCAAGAATATAATTATTTCTATGTACCTGTACTTCCTGTTCGATATCATGAACATAATGTCTTGTTGAAAATAAAAAATATTCCTACAAATAAAAGGGTAAGGCTCAAAGGCTAGGAGTATGAAGCATTTAAAGCACTAACCTAAAACTCAGCTTCTTCCACTGACTGCTGCTATCCTTATACAATGGGTGGGAGAACTGGCAGATTTGACCATATCATCTCTTTGCATTCTGATGCAAACTAATAAACACAAAGAAAGCAAACTATGCAACAAAAGTGACCAATCATGCAAGTGTAATGAAAAACACCAAAAATTCAACTGTGCTCAAAAACGTCTAAGAGAACCTGGAAGTTACATTAAAAGGAGAAATCTAACATAGAATACATGTGTTCCCAGCTAACACTAAAAGAGTAATCTGTGTTTAATTGATTATAGAGAAAAAAAATTTTAGTGATACTGCTTTCTCCAGCAATATCAGAGTTCAAGAAGGCAACATTTTTAGAGACTCTGAGAATACACAACTTGCTCCCCAGTGATTGTCTCCTTCTTTTGTCTTACCACTAAAACTGTGTCTTCTAAAAAATAAAGTCCATCCAAACATCTTAAAATAACACTGAAGGCAACATTATAAACACACAGTCCTTATTTTCAAAATCCAAAACCAAGTCTCAAGACACAACTACAAATGCTGCCATACTTTATAATTGCACTTTAAAACTGCATTTCATTTCACAGTAAATTGATTTTCAGATTAGAAAAAAATCAGTCAGTACCTAACTCTGGTATTAAAGTTCCAAATCCATAACTCTAAGTACAATTTCATTATTGGATGTATTATATAACACGGCAGAAAGTTTACTGCTGTTTCAAGTAATTACTTCCACTTTTTCACTGAAAATAACTTAAGTCTACGTGGAAAACACTCATTTTTTCTGGTATAATTAAAAGTTCTAGCCACTTTTTCTGCCATTAAATATAGCGCTGAGACTCCTGGCCTTTTGAGTAATCTTCCTACAGTCCACACAATCTAACACACATTTACTGATACATTATTTTTAATTAAAAAATGGAATGGAATGTCTTAACTCAGATCATAGAAAGGAATGATGGAGGGAGGCTGTGAAAAAGAGGTCTAGAGTATTCTCTTTCGCGAGGTTCAAATTGCATCCTGAGAACATGTTTCAAGAATTAAAGCTTCTCAAAACAAAAATAAGATGTGATAAAGTACACTCGATTCTTTTCTTGACCGCAATCAAAACCCAGCTACATGAAAAAAAAAACCAAAAAAAAACAATCAAACAAAAAAAATTCCCAAACAACTTCAAAACATACTCCAAAAATTTTGATGAAACCTATTCTGACCTGGTATGGGTTTTCCACTTTTTCAGTCTTGAATACGCTGGTGCAATCAGAGTGCCATTTTATCTGTGGCCAGAGGCTGCAACCTCCATTGATCTTTGAAAACAGCAAGCCTTGGGGGCGACTTAAGAAGCCACATCTTCTCTCAGTGAAATACACTGGGAAGAATGTAGGGAAGAAACCCAGGCTTAAAAAAAACCACAGCTTTTCTAAGACCACTCAAGGGTGTAAATCTTTAAGGATCTCGTGATGGTTTAACCTCAGCCAGCAATTAAGCACCACAAAGCCGCTCATTATAGTCAAGAAAGGAAGGATCCTGTTAGATCCTTTCTAAAGGGAAGAGGGAAGAGGGAAGAGGGAAGAGGGAAGAGGGAAGAGGGAAGAGGGAAGAGGGAAGAGGGAAGAGGGAAGAGGGAAGAGGGAAGAGGGAAGAGGGAAGAGGGAAGAGGGAAGAGGGAAGAGGGAAGAGGGAAGAGGGAAGAGGGAAGAGGGAAGAGGGAAGAGGGAAGAGGGAAGAGGGAAGAGGGAAGAGGGAAGAGGGAAGAGGGAAGAGGGCTATTTAAATATAAGGAGAAGATCTACTTAAGCAGGTCTCACTTGCCATCCTCTAGCATCCATTCAGCAGCACCTATCTCTGGAGAGGGATTGATGGATATGAATGGACTTAGAGGACAGAAGGAATTCCTTGTCTTCCCGCAGACCTTGCTGTCCTGTACACAGAGTTGGCAAACTCTCTCAAGACATTCATCACTGATGCAAGAGGAAGTCTGCTCGCTTTTTCAGCTATACTGATGAGGTATTCATCACTACGTTTGTTGCTATAGTTGCAGAGATGACTGAATAAAAATAGGATAAAGATCCTTTGGGCAAAACAATACTATTTTTAAATAGTCTTTTTTCAGAATAGGGCAACGCTTCAAAACAATAGTCTATTCTGACCATACATAATGAAAAGTTCACAAAGTTATGATGAATATGAAAATGCAATCCCTTTTTCATTACCCTAAGGAAGTGTTACAGGAACCACACTCATCAAGTTCACAGAAGTAATGAAATGAAAAAGGTGTTTTGAGGTAAGTAAGAGCAACAATAATTCTTAGTCTATACATTCATCTTTTGAGAATATATTTTTATGAACACTATTCTTTTGAGCAGATACAGATTTGAAATCTATTTTGAACCAATAATTACTTCTCTTAAGTGTTTACCAGTATTGCCTTAGGTAGAACTCTACATCAATACTGGTACCACTACCTAAAACTCTTTACAGTTATCATAGGGCATACAAACCATTCTCAAATACTGACATAAAACTTTTTACTTATTGAAAATGATGATCAGATTTAAAGCCTCCTAAGAAGCTTTCTGTTGTAAGAGTAATAAAAAGAACATATTTCACTAGGTAAGACTGATTTAAATGAGGACAAAAAAACCCTATAATGCACATTGTACAAAAAGAAAAATGTGTAACCTAAACTCCAAAATGTAGAAGACTTCAGAGTCTGTCACAATTGACACTTAAAACACCTACCTCAAACCAACCAAAAAAAAAACCCCAAGGAAAAAACACCAAAGAAGCCACATACCAACCCCAAATATCCCAATAAATTAAAAGTGTATAGATATTCTCATCTCAAAGATGTTTTTAAGGTAGTGGTAACACATTAGGGTAAAAACTTGTTGACTGAACTGCATTTGAAACACAATCGTCTCAAATGCAGATTGCAATGTCCTTAAAGTTTTACCTGGTACTTCAGATTTACTGATATCTTCAAAAACTGTTTTCTAAAAGCCTGAGATAAATAATAAAACCAAAAAAACTCCACTTTTCAGAATATCCCAAGCTGGCAATCACCCTACAACCATTGCTGAACACTTAGTTAGCAGAGGAACTCACTGGAAGACACAACAAAAATGCAGAGGGAAAACCTATATCTACCACTGTTTTACTGCCTCCAGTACCACAACATAAAACAACTGAAATCAAGCTTACCTTTCTGGAAGTGTAGATGTCAAAAAATGGTTTGTTTCGAACACTGAACGGTTCCTGTGCTTTGTCAATAAGACCGCTTTTCATCTTTTCATGTCGTGGAAATATAATCTCTTTCTCTATACATGAAAGTCGAACATTAAAATCACAGTCTCCAACAGGCTGTCCCTGCCAAGTTACAAAAATCAGGATTAAAATCAAACAGAAAATTATTTGAACAATCTAAGTTTTCCTAACACAATATTTAGAATCCTACAGATATGTAACAGTACTATCAAATCACTAAATTTTTCCCAAATGCGTGGTTTTCAAGCATTTTTCTCCAGCTATAAGAGGTTTAATCAAATCAAAGTTCACAGAAAGGTAGAAACCTGTAATACACATTCAAGCATACAAGAATTAAACACCTAAATATCTTTAAAGTTAAGTAAAATAATTTAAATATTCCCTAATTATAGCTTTTTATATGGCAGTTATATACTTCTCCACATAGCTTTCCTCTGAAATCATCTAGCTCATTTTGTTCACAATACTTTTAATGACAAAGCAACAATGAGATTTATACATTTATGAACTCCTTGCTCCGAGTGCGATATATTAATGCCTTGAAAGAAACATTAATTAATGTTCATTTTTCTGTCAAAGAAAAGAGAAAAATAGGTGCAGTTGGAAAATGTGGCAATAAACAATGGCTACAAAACCCTGCAAGATATTTGATGGCTCAGTCACAAAAAAGCAGTAAAACCCTTCGCTAAGCCTCAGCAGCATACCCTGACCTTTCAAGATCTGAAATAAAACAGCAGCTTTACATTGCTCTTTCTACATTTGGTGCATTGCACCAGATCAGCATGAGCATTCAAAATGCGCATTTGCCAGATTAGTAATGGCTTGTAATGGAGTTTATTATACTTCGAGCATTAGATAGTGAGGAAAACATGCTACGGCTATCACTAGAACAAAAGAACCAACTGTCAACTAATAAATTCTAAAGCTCATTTCAACCGGAGGTGACACTTTCACAGCAATGAGACACAAAACTCGTAGATTTGCACTGCTACAAGAGTGATACAGAACTGAAAGTTATTTACATGAGATCATCCCTCATTTTGCCACACCATTCACACAAGAAAATAATTTGCAAAACCCATTTCTTTCATGGCCTGCAGGGAGTAAGTTCACAGAGCCTTGGCTTGCAAACCAGAATTCTTCAAAAATTAAAAGCAAAGAGCAAAGGAAACTGGGAAGACATGGGACTCAAATCATCAATGGCAGCAGTATTGCTGAGCAAGAGAACCAGCTACCAGGTCTTCCCTGTACTAAATCCAGCTAGAAGGATAAAAGCGCTGCTCCAACGTGCATTAGAGAGGATCTGAACTGGTCAACTGGAAAGAAGGCCAAAAAAATAAATGGCAAAATGACATTCTGATGAGGCATATAAAGGTAAGAGAGTAAGTAGTATCTGAACAGGTATCTCGATTAGGAGAAAAACAGAGTGCCACTTTTAGACCAACACAAATTTAATCAGGTTTTTCCAAAATCATATTGGCTTTCACCAAAATCTTTGGCATTTCATGCTCCCAAAGCGGCATTAAGTTTGTCTTACATTTATTTGGTGGCATTAGATCCTAATAGACCTCTATCAAAAGTCCTCAGTTGTTCATTGCAACAGCTCTAAGAATCTTGCATTGCTCCCATACCACACATAATTCACAACCACTTTCTTTTAGGACTCTGCTTCCAGTCTATATAAGAACAGGCAGCACAGCCACCATCACTCTGTAGGGAAGCATATCTTGTACAAAGCCTGTTGCAGACACCATGGGTGAAATGTCTCCTAACCTCTGTTCACTGATCCAAGCTCATGAAGAAGGAAGCTTAGCTGGCTGTTACTGCTGTCTTCAGTGTTCCTTTCAAACATGAAGGTGTTATTAGTAAAGAGCTATTCAAATGAATGGAAAAATCCAAGGGGCCGGAGAGGGGTTCACTCTTCATTAATTTCTCACAAAATACAGATGCATGATCTACAGATTTTTAAATGCCACAGACAAAATGTTGGAAAATCAATCAATTTTTCCTTCCCTCTTTCTTCCTTCCTTTCTTTCTCCCCCCATGGATAGCATACTTGAGTACTCATCTATACAGTGACTGAGCTTGTCCTGGTTGGTACACGTAATTAAAACCCAGAAAACACATCTCAACCCCTGTAACAACTGACTGAAGAACTTATTGAAGAATTCTGTCCTGGGAAATGTGTATATATATTTTTTTTTATTACTTCAAAGAACCCCGTAATTCTCTAGGTACATTTCAGCAAGATCTAGTGCATGTGCTCTCTTCCCTATAGTACCTTTTCCACTCAGCCACATTTTATTAGTAGGTCTGAAAGAGCAAATTAACTAATTAATATTTCAGACATTTGAGTTTCCAATAAGTCAATAAGCAGTAAGGTTATTTAGAAAGCTTTTTTTACAATGACTCCTTCAAAAAATGGTTTTGTACAGTGATTTAAGTTTATTTCCATTCCTGAACAGTTAGATTAAAAGCTGAGGCAACTTCATATGCACCATAAACCAGCTGAATCACTTTCTTTTCTTTTAAATATTCCTTTCACTTTTCTCATCTACTTGGAACTAATTACTTCCTGCAGTTCTGCCAATCATATATTTCTATTTTAAAGCTTGTTAAGCAGAATGGTGTATTACAACTAGGTTCCATCAAATAAAGGTCAAAGCTAGGTTGACATAAGATTATATGAGAAAGGAAAACACAGAAAATGCTGCCAAGCTACTTCTTCATCAGACTAGTAAACTAAGAAGTCAGAGTATTTCATTCTCACAAAAGCACAGGACATTAGCAATAAGAAAATTAGCACATCATTGAATTTAACTCAAGGACATGCTAAATAAAAGCAATATTGGACGAGAGTGGCTCTTTCTTTGTTATTAGACACTTCCCATAATTACAAAAAATATTGCTAATATACAACGCATTTATCCCAGACATATTCAAAATCTTGAAGTGATAAAATTCTAGCTCTTAGCAAATAAGTAGGAGGGTAATGTAGGCTGCAATAAATAATTCAGAGACCTTGACAAAAACAGGAAGAGATTATTTAGTGTATAAAGCACACATTTAAAAGTTGTCAAAAACCAAGACATTGATGCATGTATAATCTAAACCCAGGCACTAAGTAATGGCATGTTTTTAGGCAATACAGACATTTTATTAATTTAAGCATTCAGATAATTAAGATTTTATTCCAATATGTAGGTTTTTACTTGTCTGAAAAGGATGAGGGTCACTACTGCTTGACAGCATAGTTACTGAAGTACATAACATGATAATTCCTGCTCTAAACATTTTTAACCTAATATAAGTGTGTTAGCAAAGGATAAAACAAAATTAAAAAGTAGCATGTACCTCCTACCTATGCTAGAAAGTTACACTTCCCTCTCGCTGTAAATAAAACGTATCCTAAAGCAAAATATCATTTAGACAAGCCTTAAGAGAAGAGTCATCTGTTGAATCAACACCTCTTTCTCGAGCAGCTGAGTTTTCTTCACCTGCTGAAACTCTGCATTGCACTAAGGTCACAGCATGGAGTGGGCTTGCAAAATATGGTTTTGATGTTAAAACATCCTCCACACGACTTCAAAACCTAAGATGAAATTTCTACTGAACTTTGAAACCCACCCAGGACTCAAAATTTCTAAATTTAAACATAGGTTATATCAAATTAACTTCTCAACAGAAATAATACATAACAAGTCATGTAAGAACCACAAAAACAAATGGGTTTAAAAACACTAAAAAACAGGGTCTGCAGCTCATTTGATATCCATTGTCTTGAGCAGACAGGGGAAGGCAATTTATTTGCTGAATGGAGATTAGAAAAAAACAAAGGGAAAAAAATAAGAATATAAAAAAATGCTACCACCAAAAAAAAACCACCCACCCAACAAAACCACAGTCCCTCTACTAACGCTCCAAACGGGTGCCAAAAGACTGAATTGGGACAAGTGTCAGGCTGTGCTCCTGCCCTCCACCCAGTTCACAGAGACCTCAGCGTTGAAGTCAAACCTCACGCTACATCAGGCAAGTAACTCAAATCCCAGGTCATTACATACAGGAAGAGGGCAGGAGTCGCTGAGAGGGAGATAAGAGGATAACATGATATCTGTTGCACATCCCGCCTCTCTCTCCACACGGAGAAAGGTATCCCTGAGGATCCACCATCATTTTCCACATTTAAGTTTCCCTTCTCCTGTGTCTCTAAGGTTACCTTGAGGCCACAACTCAGCAAATTCCATTAGCCTTACACAGAAAGTCCTTTACCTAGATGGATGCAGTGAACACACCATGCTACACAGGCGCTAAATTTCATAAAAGTACTTCATCTTTGATTTTGGTATTTACCTGTTTTTTTCCCCAAAGCAGCTATAGTAAAAAGAAAAATAATGCCTGGGCCTCTGCACACAGCTGATAACCAGCATGGTCTGGGATAAACTGAGGGTATTTATTCTTTTCCTCCATGAGATATGGCTGAAGCCTGCCCACCAGCAAAGCATGCTCCATTTGCTTCCCCAGAGCAGTACCTGAGACATGAATAATTCAGCACACACACACAGATATACGTTCTATGCACGTCTTCACTTGCTGAGCCAGAGCGGAACATATGTCACAACTATCTTAGCTTTAATGATTTTGAGAGAGGAATAAAGAATACGCTCAGCCTGATATTCTACCCTGTGTTTAACGTTATTATTGACAATTCAAGGCACTCACAGCTGACATCTGCATTTCCAATGAAAGCCCATTATTAGTTCTCCCAAATTCTGAAGACCACACAGTCTAATATTTTGCATTTTATATTAATGATCTGGCACATATTTCTTCTGACCATGGTTTTATAGATGCTGCTTTTTCTTATACACATAGCTTTATATAAAAACAATCTAAAGGTGCTGTTTGCATTTCCAAATAAGATTATTAATAAATTCAATCACCTAAAAGGTTTTTTTCATTTCCTATGAAGTGTTCTTTTCAAAGCAGGATTAAACATAAAGTATTAGAGAAATGAAAAATTTTATAGAATTATGATGCTTAGGTTTTTCATTTCTAAAAGGCAAAAGGCATGCCAATCAATATAATCTAAAAATTTATTTTAAAATTTTGGGGATTATCTAACTTTAAAATTTTGGGGGTTTTATAACTTTTATCACTCAAATAATCAAAACATATATAACAAGGGCAAGGAATTCAGCAGTTTCAAAATGTTTCTAAAATTTATCTTAGCATCAATGAGGTATAGCATGTGAAATATTGTTTCAATTGTAACAATACAACCAGTCTGCTGTAGGAACATAACTACTATTTATATGTTGTTGTTTTGTACAATGGAATATCACTCTGATTTACTACAGAACAAAAATGGTTTGAAGAATTAGACCTATTAAAAATATTGCTTGAGACACATATTAAATTACTGGTATTTCCTTAAAAAATAATCACTGAAAATAAATTTTAAAATGTACGAAGGAAAGAAGTTAGCAGCCAATGAGTAACACCAAGGTCTAACAGAACATACACATATAGCTCCATAGGGTTTTTTCATTAGCAAACATAACTTGAACAAAATGGCAGGACTGTCAAAACTGTGACAAAACAGATATGACCAAAACAGAAAAAGTAGATTGTACTACAAACATTGCCCCCTTCCTTACTCTTCCTGGATTGCTCAAAATTTTAAACAAATTCACAATAAAAACCACAAAACTCTGTAATTGCAATCGGATGATAAATTTGCACCTCCAGTATAAAGGTAAAGGATACCAAGCAGAATATTTACAATCAGTTGAAGTGACTGAATTACAATTCTCATCACCAACACTGGGCAACAAAGAGGCAGAATTATGGAAACAGGCAACTAGCATGGATGAACACCTAAGCCCTCTCTTTTGAAAACAAAGCTCCAGTTAGGCACTGAAAGCTTAGTAGCTGCTATTTTCGGAGAACAGACAACTCAGTCAAATTCACTGATTGCATGTACAGTGACTTCATTTAGAAATCCTTCTGAGCCCTCAAAAACAGAACTCAATAAGGGGATTTTACTGGGATGCAAATTATTAAAATGAAAAGGAACCCTGTTCTGTCTAGACTGGCTGCCTCCCCTCAGGTAATTTGAGTAGATGAACTTCCCACTTCAATTACAGAAGGAAAAGTCATAGTTCTAATAAACCCTAATTATAAAATAGATGTGTTATTCTCACCATGGGATATTTACACACAAAAAATATTGCATATGGGAATATAAGTTTTAATAATTTATTTTGCATGGAATTTAGGCTATCTTCAAAGTCAAACATAGGATTTTACTGCCTCGGTTTTTTCTAGTTATTTTTCCTAGTGCTCCTGTTGCATGTAGTATGGAGGCATTTTTACTTTACTTGCAACAGATACCACGTGGTCCAGGCAATATTTTCTCTTACTACTTCCACCCTCCTCACACTCTCTTCCTTTCCATCAGCCATTCACAATGACTCTTCATAGGAATAGCTATTGCTGGGTTTTCACACGGCTGTCTTTATTATAAAGAATTATCACTCCAGCGAATTAAAGAACTGTGGGAAAATTCCTTCATCTTAAAAACATTATTCAAGCCATTTCATACTTGAAAAGATTGTGGCACTGGTGTTTTTAGAATATAAATCACTTCACGGGTATTTAAAATAAGACTGTCTAGTACAGTTAGTAAGAAGTCTCGTAAAAACTAGAAACAAGGGGAAAAAAATGTAGTAACAATCAGCACTTATTCACAACGACTACCTTAGAAAAGGAACCACCTACGTTGCCTAAACCATGATAGAACTAAAAATTAAGTATCAGCTTGTAACACCTGAAGACTTGTAAATATCCATCATTTCAGTACACAATCTGTCTTTAGATATCTAGTTCATTGTGTACACAGTTAGCTTATGAGTAAGAAATACTGAAAATACAGTACTCATTTCAAAAGAAAGTGGTATTTTTCTTCCTATTTATTTTAAATAAGAGAAATATTCTTAAAAGGACGAAAATACAGCTTTCACATTCTCTCCTAGACCATAACAGTCAGTCAGACTATTCAAACATGCTGGAATTATAGAATGGTCTGGGTTTGAAGGGACCTTAGAGATCATCTGGTTCCAACTGCCTGCCACGGGCAGGGACACTTTTCACAAGACCATGTGGCTCAAAGCCCCATTCAACCTGGCCTTGAACACTTCTAGGGATGGGACATCTCTACCTTCTCTGGGCAACCTCCTCCAGTGCCTCATCAAGCTCACAGTGAAGAATTTTTTCCTACTATCTCATATAAACCTGCCCACTTCCCGTTCAAAGCCATTCCCCATTATTCTATCACTACAGGCCCTTGTGAAAAGTCCCTCTCCAGATCTCTCGTAGGCTCCCTTCAGGTACTGGAAGGCTGCAATAATGTCTCCCCAAAGCCTTCTCTTTTCCAGACTGAATAATCCCAACTCTCTCCCAGTTAGGCATGGAAAACAAAATACTAGTGATGTCCTGCTTTCAACCTGCATAAAACCAATCCTGAAATATATAGTTATTATATTTGCTACATCCTTCTGATTAACTTTGACTATTTCTTTTTGTTTAGTTCTTTTCCCCTAGAAACAGAAAAAAGATGGGAAGAGACAGGGAAAAAGCAGGAAAATGAAATATTGTCACTAGATTAATTGTAGAAAAGGAGTAATTAAAACTAAGTTAGGGAAATAAGACATTATAACATTTGAACACTCTCACTGCTTCCATATGACATTTCTCCAATACTCTATTCTGCCTATATATTTTTGTTTTGAAATATCCCAGAGAGGAAAAGCTCTGTTTACAACTTCATTGCCAGTACTTAGAAAACTGGACATGATAATGCAACCGGAAAACCTGCCCCACTGTAAAGTTTTTCACACCTTCCACTTCAGCTGTGATTACTGCCACATTTTTGAGGGATCTGAATATTTGCTTGAGACAGAAGCTGGGTTTAAGTCCACTTGGCAGTTCCTGTGGGAATGACTGTCATAAACTGCAAGCCGAAGGAGACAGTTTTTCTATTTAATCATAAGTTTCCGTAGCGTAAGAAGAAGATAAAAAGATACTGCAGATATAAAGTGAAGGTTTTTAAAGGCTAAAATCATGAGAAGTGGAAAATTGTTTAACAAAAATACTGAGAAAAGCTCTTTAAGGAAACCTCCTGAGAACAAAAAATTTGTTTGTGGACTTTATCCTCCAAATTGCATTTAAGGTTTAAAATATCTCCATTATTTTCATTTACAACCCAATTTAAACTTTCAGGTGTGACTTTGTTGTTTTTTTTTTTATAGCAAGTTTCATGGTTTGCTGAAAAAGTATCACATCAGCGTAAGCAAGTAAGAGTAAAACCTACAGACACAAACACCTGAAAAATATAAACTATTTAGTACCATGGTAACTTCTAAACCTGCCCTTGGAGAACTACTTGTCCTGTATCTCTCTCCCAGGAGCAACACTTTGTGTCTCTTCCTCTGACCATTAGTGATAATCTGCTATTCCAAAAGTTTCTGGTGAGACATGCTTCATGTCAAGGTACAACACTTATATTTTGAGAACAAAACAGGACACGACAATTTAATTAACTCCCTTTTGCTTTTATATAATAGTCTATTAAGCATTCTTTATTTTGGAAAATATGGAAAACAAAACACCTTCACTGCGATCCATAGTGCCCCCTGGGTTGGGAAAAGGAGGATCAAAGTCATAGACGTAAGGGAAAGAAAGAAATCAAGGAGTTTTTTTTCACACAATCTAACCACCATGTAAAACAGTCAAGCTTCAAACTAATTACAACACTAGATAATGCTTCCCAACAACAAGCAGCTTGTTGGATAAAAAAATAAGAGCATGAAAACAGCAAAGACATCCTGGTCAGCATGTACTAATTATCACTCTTCAACGATAATTTACTTTTTGCTTGCATCATAGTGAAGGAGATCTTTTTTAAAAAGAGATGCAAAAATGAACAGAAATGCTACTCTTCAGTTACTGTGCACTTTACTGAAACACAAGAAGCAACAGGAAAGGAAGCATAAGTTAGCTGTCTGAAAGTTTATCAAAGAGGTAAGAAGACTTTCAGATTGTGCTGCTCAGATGTACAAGTCAGGTTTTTAATGATGGATAAAAGATGATCAACAGGAAAGGGGAATAAGGCAAGAAAGCCTTTGAAATGACAACTAACTACAACACGTCAATCCTGCTTCACAGACCCAAAAGCTTCTGCAGCATCACTCCCTTACTGCGCTGATTCTCCATCCTATAAGTCACCATTTGTTGCTCTTCCTATACTGTAATGCTGCCCTTTTGGAATTTCAGGATACTGAAATGCTTTACCTGGCCAGGCTGCCCTTGATCTCAGTAAACAGCACCATAAGCACTGGAGGAGGAAGAGAAAGCAAACTTAATGCACCTCTCCCAGAGTGACAGCAGAAAGCAAAGCAAGACACAACTGACTGGATGCTCTGTATTTCATTTACCTGACAGCCCTGAGTCATGAAGGAACGAGGTGATATATATTCAGATGTCGAGAACATAACACGCAGCAGGAGCACCGCTACAAGCACTCAGGTGTTTGTTAGATAAGTCTTCACAAAAAATAACCAAAAGGGTGCAAGAGCAAACATGCCCACAGCATCCTTACTTTCCGGAGTGCTATTAGTAATAAAAGCATTTTAAATCTGTATTTTCAGGTGATACCATTTGAAAAAGAACCCCAGAACCAAAATTAAGAGCAGAAGGGTGACTGACAGCTAGGTGCATTCGTAAACAGAAGAGATGCAATTAAACACTTACATCTCTGAATTGTGCCCTCAAAACTTTCACAGTACAACTCTAAGATTAGGTTAATAGGCTAATAAGTGAGAGATAGCATGGACTGTGAGCCTTACATTGCTTTAAAATGAGGCTTGTAACAGAAATTCAGACATTAATATTTTACAGAGATTTAAAGCAAACATTTTTCAAGCATTAATTCAATGAGCACATTGGCTGTGGGCAGGATTTACAACCAGCATATCTGTTTACCATGACAAATTTTATCTAATAGCAACCGCATTGCTATGCATAATGACAACCAAAGAAATCTAGATCTTGACTTAATTCAATATATTAAGTATTGTCACAAAGTATTAGGAAATTTAATCAAAATTCTATCTACTTTCTAAACATTGAAATAATTATTCTTTTTCAAGCATTGAGTCTATTCTTACCATTGCAATCTGGTCTCACAAAAACTTGGCTAGAGTTTAAAAATTTAAAGGCCAGGGTTAGGAAGGAAAAGGAAAGTTGTACTCATTTTCAGCATCTTTGCTAAGGATGCATTAATTAGATCATACATTATGCCAGTGTCACTTTTCATTACTTAACTAAGGAAAAAAAAAGTGATTAAGTTTAGTGTCCATACATCTACAAGTAGCTACAGAATATTATCCAAGAAAGAGCTTCTCAAAACAAGGTTTTCCAGGAACAGCTGTCTCCAAGATGACTGGAGAATGAAGACACATTCTTTTGTGGACTGTTTCAGACGAAAAGGGATTTGGATTTACGTGCATTCGCTTCTGGGGCTATTAATTATTCTATTGTCAGCTTCATCTGTTACATTAGAATTATCCACCAAATTATCCATCAAATTTGAAATTGTAGCTATACAGCTGCAGTTACTATAATGATGAACTCAGCTACATACAGACACAAATCAAGAAGCTGAAAAGCAACATGCACTGCAGGGATTTAGCTCTGTACTCATTAAGACTAAACACTGTAAGGAATGTTGGGTCCTATTAGCCTTTTATGTTCAGAGGAATATGAAAAATCCAGATTTCTTGTGTGTGGAGCTCACAAAGGTTGAAAGGCAGGCTTATTTCACTAGGATACAGCTTTCTTTCTATGAATTTGATTTTAGCAGGCGAGATGAAAGCAGTGAGACATCAATGTCATATTTTGAGTTGCTATTAATAACAATCAATGCCACGCTTCAGACTGAAGAAAATTACAATTAAAAAAAGTTTTTAAATCTCCTGAAGAATCTTTTTCTTCTTGACACAAACATCTGTTGCAACAAAATGGGATGTGTTACAAGCTTTTAGAAACTAGATGTCTGTTTGTTACTGTTTAGTTACTGTTTCTGTACTGTTACAGAAACAGTAACTGAAAGAAATAGTTAAATCAGCACCCTCGAAGACATACTTTTGAAGCAGCTACACGATAAGCATCAGAATTCAATATGAAACTTAACATGGAAAGAGACAATCAAGATAATTGGCATGTTTTGCTTAAGAACTCAAGTATAGGTTTCTCCCAATCACCAGAACTCAATTTTTATGTTTCCTTCCTCCTAAGACTTTTCCTATATAGACATCTAGAACCAAATACACATTATGTGTCAATCAGTCTATCCTCTTAGTCTCCTTTGTTCCTTTCTAGAGTGCTGCTACAGTTTATTCCTGACACACTACAGCAAAACCAAAGAGTAAGTAACAATAAGCCTCACCGATAACAACATGGATTAAAACCTGTAACAAGTAGGTCCTTATCCACTCACTTTCTCTGCATTGTGAATGCAATATTTCAAAAGAAATATTCTGACAAAGCCAGAAAACTTTGCAATGCTTAGCTAGCAAAATAGGTCAAGCATTTCAGAATAAGCTCATCTAAAAATATCTTAGTTCATGAGACCTGACTAAAACATGAGGCTTGCCTGAGCAAAGGTGTTTATCAATGGGGTTTGAATGTGTATTTCCCCAGCTGCAGAATTGCATCTCCAAGAGTGGAGTAAGCTGAGCCATGTGGAGGGTGACACAGGGGACATGCTGCAAATCTTGTAACTCACGATGGACAGCAAGTACAGTAACCATTCACCTTCATAATCATTCACCTTTAAGACTCAACTACTTTCCAGATTAAAAAAAACAATTTCAAATTCCAGAGCAACCTCCTTTCGGGGGAATTTTTGGAGTGGGGGTTGTTTGTTTAGAAGGCAGGGAGGAATGTTCTGGTTTTGAACAGGACCAGTGCTTTATGTAATTATTTTATTTGAAGATATGCTAAAAAATGAACAAAAATCTGTCTTACACAACTTAAATAGAAACTTATTCTTTCTTGCCATTTACAAGTTATATTACAGTTACCTTTCTTGGTGATAAAATTCTGTTGATCATTTCTTGCCAAGCCAAACATCTTTGGGTGCCCATTTTTATAATTAAGCTTCTAAAATTAACCTGAAAACAGCTGTGCTTTTTAATCTTTGTAGTAGGGCCATTGCTAATGACTTCTTGCAGCTAAAGCCCTGCTTGTACTCACACTGATAACACTATCTTAATTCGTCCTTGACTTTAAAAAAGTATTACATAGTAACTAGCTCCTCTCTCTCATTCCCACGGCACTTAAACAAAACCAAACAAGTTTTAAAGCACTGCTCAAAAGCAGACTTTTCCTAAACACTGACAATCCTGTGGAAACCTACTGATCATTTTTCCAGTTTGGCAAGTGGGATTCATCATGTTAAGTCTGGACACTTCACTACAAATGAGAGTTTCCTCCCCTTCCACCACAAAAAAAAATGTTTAACCAAAATAATCATGAGTTTTGAAAAGTGTTATTTTGCTAGTATATGCACATCCCAAACTGAATGACTGCACACTTCTTACATTACATGTTTACTTCAAAGGAAATGTAGCAGCTGAGAATGGCAGGTTAGACTCAAAAGGAGAGCAGAGACAAGGCAAGATATGAAGGTAAATAAACACAGAACCACAGGTGGAGCAGCAGGTAAGAAAATGTAGAGGAAAAATGAGAACCCAGGAGTGGTTATAGAAGACTATTTTTCAGAAGACTACACGAAATTCTTGCTTAGGGAAAAGTCTTAATTGTAGGAGGGATCCAGGAAACTAACACCTACTTTTCAGAAAAGGCTAGAGAAAGGACACCCAGATACAGAATTAAAATGTGTTAACAAAAAGCTTCTAGTCCTAATCTAACACGTCTTCCCCACAAACTACTCCTTTTAAAACCAGCTGTCCTAAATCACAGTATGACTATGCTTCCAAGAATACCTAAGTAATTTCTGGTGACTGGTACCATGCCTACGCTTGCAATTCCCACTTACACTCAGTGACTGAGCTGAGTAGTACCTTACTCAAGATTGGAAGAGTCAACTGTGGTTTAGAAAGGCTGAAATGTCCTGTGGTTTACTAATATTGTTTTTGTCCTGTTAGGAGCACTGAAACAGTAATTTTGTTTTTCCAGAAGCATTAACAGATACTAGTGCTTTCTCCATGGGCTATTTCGACTAAATTTAACACATTGTTGTGGTTTAACTACAGCAGGTGCTAAGCCTTCTGCAGCCACTCACTCACTCCCCTAGAATAATATGGGGGGAGAGAATCAAAAGGGTATAAGTGAGGAAACTCAAGGTTTGAGATAAAGAGAGTTCCAGAGCTACAGCAAAAGCTGCACATGCTAAAAAAGCAAAGTAAGGAAGTCATTCACCACTTCCCATGGGCAGGCGGGTGTTCAGCCATCTCCAGGGCAGAAGGGCTCCATCACACGTAATGGTGACTTGGGAAGACAAACGTCACCACTACAAACATCCTTCTTCCCCCAGCTTTATATGCACAGCACGACATCACATGGCAAGGAACATCCCTTTGGTCAGTTGGAGTCAGCTGTCCCAGCTATGTCACCTTCCCTACTCCTCGTGCACCCCATGCCTACTCACTGGTGCAGTAAGGTGAGAAACAGAAAGGGGTTTGAAGCCGTGCAAGCACCGCTCAGCAACAACAAAGAATATGCCTGTGTTATCAGCACTATCCCATGCTGATTTGCAAATCCAAAACAAAATACCATACGAGCTACTCTGAAGAAAACAACAACAAAAAAAATCTGTAAATGACATCAGCAAGAGCCCTTCAGTGATATTCAAACCTTGACCATATTTGAAAGCCGGTTTATAGAAAACAAGTTTCCTATTTTCAGTACTGTTTAACAGCTCCTTCTTGTGATCACAAAGACTTTATTCCTAGACTTTATTCTCCTTTTCCACAACTTCTGCAGTATATTTCCTTATTACACATTTTCCCTACAGCCTGTGCCACCAGGAGACTCTGCTGTTGAGGACTTAGCAGAGGACCAGTTGCCTGGTTTCAAACAGAAATTTGAGAAGGAGGTGACAGAGCAGCCTAACAAGTACTGTGAAGCTCTGGTAACAAAAACATCAGCCTAATTCCTCCATTCCCCCTTGATTTCACTGCCTAAATAGTTCAAACATGCCCTAGAAATGGGAAATTTTCCAACAGTGTCTAGCAGACTGTTTCAAATGGCCATTTCTTTCTTGAGCAAGTGAAAATAAATCAACATGTATTGTGAGGCTGCTTTCAACCTAAATTCTGATGCACTGCTTGTTACCAAGATGCAAAATATCCAAATGCTTTTGGTGTTTATGTTTACTCTGAAGCTCTTACTTATATACATAAGATTAAAATTGAAGTAAGAATCAATAGCTAATGATAAGCAATAAAATTGAAAGTACTTACATTAAACTTAATAATGTCATATATCAAGTACCGAGGGACAACCTGTCCATTAACCTTGTCGATGATCATTTCCTTAAAAGAAAAGAGAAAGTATTGGCATCTTTTTCATAAATATAGAAGAAGAATGTCGACACATTCATACTTAGTGCATATATCTGCAAGCACGATGCAATCAAACACCAGCCACATCTTTATTACAAAAAATATTTTACAACAGGTTAAGATTATAAAAATATTATTGTGGTCTTAAAAGTCTCTCATGAAGCATTCAATAAAATACCAGGAAGCTGTGCGAGGGCTTCCCATTCTGATTTGCAACATTTATACATTAGTTTCCCCACACCTTTCAAAATCTTGAGTGAATAATGAGTTTTTAGAAACCTCAGTAAGAACTGCGATCCTAAGTCAACCAAGCACTACTGGAAATCTTGCCCACAGTCAGAAGTACAACAGCGAGGATGTAAAGAAGCATTCATATTCATTTTCTATGCTCAGGTTGGATCTTTTCATTTTAACAGCATCCTAGGAAGCAGTGAGAACTGCAATTTGCTTGAACATCACACTGTGACTAAACAGTATGGCTCCTTCAAACAGAAATATCACAGACACTCTCTGCATCACATGAAGTCAGTTAACATTCAATATGTACCAGCAAATCAGATTGAAAATAGGTCACATGGGGAAAATACATTAATGATCAACATCCAAACGCAAAAATGTTTCTTTAACTTAATGGTACATACAAAAATACATGTACCCTACACGGTGGTGCTTACATCTGTAACTCAGGCTTCCTGTGACAGGAATCAGGCATAGTATATAGAGTTTGACAAACCAACAAGGAAGATTGAAAATGGTAACAACCAACCACTGGTAGATCTTTTCCACAGACAACTCCGAAATAATCACTTCTCTAAATGTAATCCATCTTCTCTCTACCTCCGTCCCCCAATTGATTCTTGGCTAGTAAGTTGTATCAGCTATGGATTTTTTTTAAAAAATACCAAATTAAAATTCCAAATTCACAAGAACAAGATAAAACAATTGAAAAACATGAAAACAGTTCACTATGACATGATGAAAACAAAATCAGGAGCCCAAGAATTATGCCAAAAAAGAATATTACATCAACGCAAATTAATTTTGTTTAGTTAATGTCTTGCTATTTTTACGACTTATAACCTTTTAAATTCTCTCAGAATCCATAAATTCTTCAAAATAAACCCCAAAAAATCTGACTGACTCATGTAAGATAAATTTTCAGTCTGTACAACAATAACAAGATTCTTAACTTGTACCTAGCATCTAACCACAATTTGCTTTGAAAAATAAGCAAGCAGTTCAGTTGTAAAAACATAGATTTGTTTTAAAGCAAACACAAAGCTTGAAGCATTTAAAACTAAACTAGAAGACATGGACATGTTGTTCTCAAAAACCACTGGGAAATCTAAGTTGCCTACTTAATATTTTGGAATCTCATCTTCTGTGAATACGATGGTGAGCTGCAGATTGGGATTCCAAAGCCATGTGCAGTATTCACAAGTGTTGTGAATGACTACCTGAGCTGACCTTACACATCATTCCACATAATTTTTTTTTTAAAAATTAAAAAAGCATTAATCCAATGAGTGAAAACCATTCCTTTGTAATATTACAATATCTTACCTCTAAAAATTTAGTCACAGGCACCATCAAATAACATGTTCAAAAAAGGTCTACATAGAAGTGATGTAACAAAATGCCATTCCACTAGTTTTCAGTATTTAGGTAGGATACTGGTGAGCTCTCAAAGGAACAGCAGACACAGTGCTGCACTGCCTTCTCTGACAATAAATTTTATAACTACAAGAACAGATGGGTACGACTCAAGAGACAGAAGGCATGATATGCAAACTTGGAAGAGTGTGTAAAGATATAATGCAAGGGGGAAAAAACCCAGGATAAAAAACCCCACCTGAAATTCCTGATAGTAGTCAGGTGAAACAAATAAAGTTACAGTGAAACAAAAGAACGCCATTGAATTTCATTAACTCTCAGTTGAATTGGCAGGTGAAACAACTTTTTGAAACACATTTAATTAAGCATGTATTTAGGGTTTAAGGACTCACTTTCTCAGCATGCATATTTAGAGCATCAGCTTTAATGCAAAGCTAGCATGTGTATGCAAAACCCTGAAAACATTTCAATGCCTGGTATTACAAGATTTTATGCCTAATTTTAAAAATCTGAATCTCTGCATATTCAGTTTAAGAAGGATTATAAAACACAACAAAGAAGACCAAGAACTGTTTTCAAACATCCTTTGAAATGTTTTTTAACTTTTTCTCTACTTCAGACATGTAAACATTTTTATTCTATTACTGATCAAACAAGCCTTTTTCCTCTTCCTCTCTTCTTTTCTTCCTCCCCTGCCTCCTGTTCTCTTTGACATCCTGACTGAAATCCCAGCTATCAGAGCAAAAAACAATAGCACAATATGCCTTAGAAGATGAGATGACAAATTCCTGCACTGCTCATCTCCATCATGACAACAACGTTCCCTGCTCTATTAGTTACACCAATACAACTGTCATAAGGCAAAAGCTGTAAACTGAGCATAAGAATGGTTCAGATTAGAAATGCTCTAACACATCATTATTTTACAGTCTGATTTCAGAATCTTCCTTGAAATCATCAGAATTGAAAAACACCCCAAGGGACAGACCCCAGAGACAAGTTCAGAGAAGCTGGGAAAGTGTAGTATTTGAGAAACGACCACAATTAAACTCACTCATTCTGACCTGAGTAATAACCTGATACTATAAGACTATATTTAAACCAATTTTTAAATAACTAAAAACTTAAACCCAAATCCACTCACATGACATGTTAATGTAACATAAAAGTATCCATAAGGCACACCTGCATCCATGCAGTTCCTTCTACAGACTCCACGCAGATTTACAGCCAGTATTGTGTGGTTTAAAACTACCTCTGCTAGTCAGTATGATCTTTAGCACTTGTCCATTAGCTGATGGTTTAGGTATCCACTTAACCCATGGGCCTGAAGAACAAGGTCCAATGATCAATTAATGCAGTGTAATCTGGCAACACTGCTGGTGTTACTCTCCTCAGCCTCGTGGTGTTGCAAAGCACAGTTGTACAGTATATTAGACCTGCAACAGTGCTAAGAGCTTTTTGTTGGACAAGTACCAGAAGAATGATGCTGGACTGAGAGCTCATGGACTTTTTTCCTTTAATCACATCTCTAGAGAGTAACTGGGACTTAAAATAATCCAAAATTCAATCACAAAGCAAAGGATCCAATTTTACCAGCCACTTGCACAATGTATTTTTTGTTGACATAGAGTATGACATCAGATCTCATAATATATCTGTTTGTTGTTCCTTTTCCTCCTGTTTCTTGTCTTAATCCTTTATCTATTCATCTTTAACACAATTCTAGTCAGTGCTGTATTTCAGGAATGAAAACAGCTTTTGTTTCTTGACTTTTTTCTTAAATCTATTTTGCATAAATCTATTTTGCACCAGCTTTCGCAAACTCAAAAAGTTTTAAGTTCTGCAACTTCTGAGACAGCTTACAAATAGGTAAGGTCTCTACTGATACAAAAACATAAATAAATCTTTATCTCACTCTCCATTTATGGAGTTCCCGGCCCTCTGAAGTCTTCAAGTGCGAACAGTATTTTATATAAAAATAAAATAGATTTAACAATTGTATTAAAATTGTAAAATGTATTTCAAGCCTACGAATGCCTCTGCATTTTCTACTCAACTATTCCAAAGCTAAGCAGAATGCCAAGAAAGCTCCTGAAAATAGCTATTTAGGTTTTTTGCATGACAGCCAAAACATTTGAACAAAACTCTATGCATTCTCTCAGACAGCACAATGGACATAAAACATTTGGCTTCTAAAGGAGTAAGTCATACTAGTCACCTGTAGGTGAAATTCAAATTAGCTTTAATGAGCTTTGCAGAAAACTTTCTTCCATGATAGGAAAAAAATTGCAACTGAAAAGCTGGAGATGAGCACAGAGTGTTGCAGATCTGTCATCACCCAAGATGTAACTGATCACATTAAGAACTGTTTGCAACTAATTTCGGCCTGAAGTGAACCACAAATGCATCTGAAATTCTCAAAGACAACCACATGAAAGGCTTACACCAGAGGCCTTAAAGCAAGTTAATAGATCCCTGAATGCATGGAAATTGCTTTTATGAAAGTTTCATGTATATTGTCATTCCAAATAATGTTAGGGGGAATTACCTAATCTTTTGTATTCTTAAAACCAGTAGTTGTTTGCTGATGGCACTGGTATTTCTGTTCTCGCTTTCCTTTTTTCTCATATTTTTAATGCTGTAAAGCAATACACATTGGGCCACCTCATTCCATACTTTCATTCCCTGAAAGAGAGAAATCTACTTCAAGGACAGTGAGTATGAACTACTTCAGCCTCTAATTAAAGAATTAACTTCAACAGCCCTTCAAGCACTAATTAGCAATATATGCTAATAGAGAAAAAGCCAACTTCTTCCCACGGATTTAAAAAAATAAAATAAAATCAATCATGAATATATCTAGAGTAAAGGATCATTCACGGAAATTTTCATTTGGCATTAACATTAAACAAATATTCGATTACAAAGTTAAGCTCTTCTGATGCTTCAAATAATAGGCAAGTCTTATCCTCAAACCTGTTAAAGGAATTTCAATTGAAAAAAAATATTCCAGCAACAGATTTTTATTTAACTGACCATACTAAAACAAATTTAGAAATCTGTACAATAGAAAGAATTTATCCATTGAAAGGTTTTAGTTTTATCTCAGGCTACTTCATTCAATCAGTACTTGTTCATTTCATGTAAATTTGCTTTTCACTGTATTAAAAAAAAAGGTGTGGGAGGAAAAAAAATCACACTAAGACTGATTTTATGCCAATAAATTGAAACACCAAAATACACTATTAACAGTCAAACTTTAACAGAACAACAAATTAAGGAAAGTTATAGTTCATGCCCTGGGTACCTCAGAGAACTTCAGTTATTCTTAAGAGACTTAAACTATAAATCTGGGGAACACAACACACCAGATCAGAGACCTTCTTCCATGCCCCACGGCTACATTATGCACTTATCTCAATATCCCTGCCTTCCACCATGTACATATCAGCCACCTTTACTAAAACATCTGTTTTGAAATAAAAAGAATAATTAAACAAATAAATGAAAGAGCAGCCATTTCCCTCAAGAACACCTAGGACTGCAGCATATGGACACCGTCAAGCCATTACTTTCTCAAGAGCCTTAGAAGTAGCAGTGGAAAAAAAATAGCAATACCAGGCTTTTTATCTCGAAAGTATGGAACCTAATGTATGTCATTAAGAATAATATTATGTATATCATTAGGAAGCTGCCTGGCTGAAGAGGCTCCTACCAGACACGACAGCTTGTGCAACCACTTTTGAGCTGACAGCATGGCATTTCTTGCATTATGCTCTCAATTTTTCAGTGAAGCAGAGGTGGTGGAAAATATTCCATTATCTGCTTCTCTGTCCCCGAGACAGTACATTGTTCCTTGCAGTAACTATCCTCACAGATTTGATTTATACATGCTTCACATGTAAATGTGTGTTCAGTAAGACAGATCGTTCACAGAAGTGACATTTCAAGAATACTGACAACAAGGGCCTGAGAAAGGAAAGAAAGTTAATAAAGACAATATGGTCTCCTGTATCTGAAAAGTGCATTAGGCTTCAGAGGATCAATATGGAAGACATCTCAGGTATAAAAATAGTTCATCAAGCAGGAGTTACAGCAATGTAAAGAGTCTCCAATGCTACTGAAACATAATAGGAAACCACATTGCTCTATTAGTGTAAGAGCTAATGAAGTTCTTCTGGTCATGTGAAATAGGACAATCAAGAAAGAAATAATTTCTTCTTGTGGCTATTTTTTCTGCAAGGTTTACCACCAGTAGTCCAGCCCAGCCTCCAAACCACAAATACAGATATTTTACAGCTTGTTTTATAACTGGCTCAAAAAGTTCATTAGCAAGTTTCCATAATTTAAATTAGTACAGCAACTTAAAAATGTTTTAGCCTTAAACAAATATAACTAAGCCATTTCTAAATCATTCAAAAATTCAGATCAGCTGAAAATAAAGGTGACAGAAACAAAGGCATCAATTCACAAAAGTATATCAAAAGATGATGAATATTTTATCCAATTTAGAAGTATTTCCATGAGGTGCATAAAATTGACCATGTTTACTATTTTAAAATATAAAGCTGTAGCAAGAGATGAAGTTCTGCAATAATTTTTTTAGATTCTCTTCAAGCCTATTCTCATATTCAGAGAATATAATTTCAATACCTTGATTTATTTCATAGACAAACAGCTCCCCCCAGAGCAGTCATCAATGCTATTCTGTAGGTAAGTCATTTCGTATAAAATGCAATTCCCGCATTCAGACAGTGACTGAACCTATATTCCTCCTGAAATCCTATGATTCACCAATCCAGGCCTAAAAATTTGGCCCTGTTTATGAAAAAACACAAACAGCACTGAAATTGTTACAATAATTATAAAGTATGCTCCTTACCCCATCTAGAAGAGTGTTTGTTAGATGTGTGCGAAGATCTTTACGAAATGGAAATTCCAGATTGGATACATGAAAAATGGAATTGTCTCTATCAATCATATAAACTTCATTCTTGCCATCAATCAGCATCATGTACCTGTGAAGGCAGTGTTAAGATAATTATAATTACAAGTATATTCTCAAAATCTCTATTATTTTGTCTTATATTAAGCATTAAAAACAAGCAATCATGACAGATATTATAAAAAAAAACATTTTAAAAGGATGCATTTACATTTAAAGTTTAAACCTGTAAACTGACCAATAGGATATCCCAGACCATGTGATGTTGTTCTCAGCAATAAAATATGGGAGAAGAAGGAGGAAGGAGGGCACAGTTGGAGTTATGGGGTTTTCTTGCCAAGTCACCAATGTGAATGATGAAGCCCAGCTTTCCTGGAAATGGCTAAATACCTGCCTGCCAATGGGGAATAGTAAATCAATTCCTTATTTTTCCTTATATTCATCTCAACCCCTGATCTTTCTCACTTTCACCCTTCTGATTCTTTCCCCCATCCTGCTACAGGCAGGAGAGAACAAGTGCCTGTGTGGGCTTAGTTGCTACAGGAGTGAAACCAGTCCACACCTTAAATATTCCTTTCACATGGACAAACACTGCTGGGCTACAATTCTTCAATGGAGTCCATGTAATAGACCTCGTAAAGCCCACGGAGAATTTTCACTGGCATTCTGTTTGGAAACCAAGTTTTTGCTAAGCATACCTATCTGCATGCCATCTTCCTTCATAACTAGATGATCTGGATGGTCCCTTCCAATCTAAACCATTTTATGATCCTGTGATTTCCATGATTCTGTATCTTACTTCCGAGAGATGCTGAGAAAACAACATGTGCTGACTTTGAAGACAGAAAAAAATATCATCTCAGGACAGTAAATTACTTTCATGTAGACCCATTTGTCTGGGTCTCATGGTAATATACCTGTCTAACTTAGAATCTGAACAAGTTCTCTGCTTGAGAAAGACATTAAACTGATCCAGATATGTCTCATTTCAAAAGTAGTTTTTTTGAGGTTTTTTTGGCTGAATGGCTGAAAACTCCTCTACCCTCACAATTTAATAAACTATTGAAATAAAACTCTAATTGTGGTCCAAACAACAGAATTTATCAAAATTCTAATTACTACCAACATAATACAGAAAAAAATTGGTCAAGGATGGACTGACAAACAATAGTGTTCTATGAGCAGCTAATAATTGAAAATGTGCAAGAAGCAAAAGAGATAAGCAAGGTTTTGGTTAAACTGAATTTATCAATTAATGAAGGATTTGAGCTGGTTGGTTGGTTGAGGTTTTTTGTTTGTTTGCTTGTTTCACTCAAAAAGTTTAAGTTCATGTGCTTAATGTCAGGCTTAAAGTTTTCTCCAGATGACACTACAAGCATTCATGGAGAAATCTTGTAGACTGCTGATCAGTACATTTCTGAATATTATTTCAAGGTACCGTGGCCATTTATATTTTAAGAAGTTAATTAAGGTATTAGCAGATAAGGACTTACAGCAGAATAGAGAACACGCCTCTGGGCAAAACCACAAAGGCAAAGAAAGAAGAGCGATGATTTCTCAAATACATTCACTAGAGACAGAACACAGGAACTTAACTGTCATGCATTGCACTGCCCACTGTGAACACTACTTTCTATTACAGCTGTACATTTATTACTAATTACCTCTATTGTGTGAGCACCCAAAAGCTCCAATTAGTAACCAAGCCCCATTGTTTTAGATTCTGGGAAAGTACACAAGATCACACAGTCCTACATCAGATGGCTCAATCCAAATGTAAAACCAGACAAGTGAATAAAAGAACAAAGGCAGAGCAGCAATAAGAGCAATAACAGAACTGCTCCTTCACCTTTGAAAACTATACGTGGAAGTAGAGAATCATGTGTGAGCTACAAACATCATCTCTCAAAACTGTCAGTCCAATCACTACAGATCAGTCAGTTTCCACCGAAACAGAAATTCTGACAAATAGAGGGTCACAGCATCTGATTAATCTCACAAGCAGATAAAATATCTAGTCATAGAAATGGTAGAATCTGAAGTTTCATTAGAAGCTACTTTTCATTCACTTCTGATCCTGAGGCAAGGTCTGTTATTAATTCTAATTGGACATTATTATTAACATAATAATTCAGGAAATATGAAGATAATTTCATTAGCAGAGTGACAGTTCTCGGCATTAGACTAACAGATCTCCAAATCACCTACCAGGTATTAATAACTTTAATCTTTAAACTTTAAAAAATGTCAACCATCAAATAAAGTTTTCTCTTCAGAAATCAATTATTTTTAGCATACCCAAATAAAGGCAACTGTATCAAAGGTTCATTTGCCTTCACATATATCCTGTATCATGCAGTCCACATCAGTTGGGCCCCAAACACAAGTTAAAAGAATTATTTTATTAGACTTCCATTTCCAGCTGAGTTTTGGTGGTGGTAGGTTTTTGGTTTTTACACAATTTTGAAGCTGACATGAGCTACACTGAAAATCGTAAGTTAAAAACTGAGGTTTCTCCTTTACGTGGATGTTTAGCATTTTTCATCATCAAATTTGAAAGTACATTTGAGGAAATGTATTATTACTTAATGCATAAAATAAGGCAAATTATTTGGTGTCTGTCAACCTGTGGTCACTGAAATTAAGGAACAAGAACAGAACTGGATTTCCCAAGCTCCAAATCCAATGCTGTACCCACTAGAACATGTGGCCTCTGCCCTCTTTTCCAAATTATTAGGATTTACAAAACTGGATTTGAAAATACTCCCCCAACACAGTACCTCACTACATACAGTGTAACACCTGCCAAAACATATTTACCACAAAACTGATTGCCTATGTATTCACAGAAGTTTTGCCTCGGACTTCAATTTTGTGATGTGCTTTATCTATGTTTAACTTCTTTCTCTCAGCCAAAATGACAGCAACCATCTCAGCAATAAGGTTACATATGTTAATTTTGTGCTTTATAGGAGTTTTAAAACCTTAATATAAAAATATAACACAGCTTCTTCAAACTTTAAGATCTTATCTTCCGAGTTTGAGGTCAATACACAAGTAATTTTCGGAAAAAAAAATCTACAAGTAGCAAACAGATTAGAAATATTGTTTCAAAGGAAGCTTAAAAATTCAGCTCCTCTAGGAGTTTTCTTTGCCCTGCAGTATTTCTTTAGACAGGCTATATCAAAGAAGATTATTTATTTCGACACAGTGCTGCCATCGCTGCTTTTTTTTCGTTTTCCTTTTTAAATATTCCTGTGCCTGTATTATCACATTAAAGAATGCAAAATATAAGAAACTCCATCATCAACTCTAAGCACAAAATACATAGCAGCTCTCCATTCCCATGGGAATCCATTACACAGCCTGGAATTCAGTCTTGTGAAAGTGCTGCCCTCCCACACAAATAAGCATTACCCAAATCCGAATAGCAATTAGCATCTCTAATATGCTCGCTGACGCAGAGGCAACAACGAAATCCTGTTGCAGATACGATTTTCGATTTCTCAATTTTCTTTTTATGATTGGCAACATTTCAAAACCACAAGCATGTCCCCACTCTGTAGATGGATCACCTAAGATGAGGCCAAGTCACATGAGTGCTTTACTTTGGACCCTGCCACTCCCTCCTGGCAAGAAAGCATCAGCTTCTGGCCAGATGCATCAAACACTGAGCCAAAGGCCAGGAGAATGAAAATTAATGACTGCCCTTTATCCACTGACAGTAGGAGATCATCTATCTGTGTCACTAAGCTGCTGCAGTTCCATGTCCTGACCCGAATCCAGACTGTGCTGGATTTAGAGTAAGTTTAAATTAGAAGAGTTTGAAGCTGGCCTGCGGCACATGGAGCAAAAGACTCTAAACCCCGATAAATGGGGAAGGCTCAGCTTGCTTTCTTCTATTAACTGCTGCTGGCAATGGTTCCTGCTTCAAACTATGTCTCCTCAAGGACAACAAAGCCTGGATACAGGGACACTAACACAGGAACTTACAAGAAGACTTACAATATTATTTTCAACGTGTAAGCAAAAGGACAACAATGACTTTTTTAATCAGCACACTGACAGTTCTGTCACGAACCACCTTCTCCAAAGCTGCATCCATGTTGTCATTTGCATGAGTACACAGCATACCAGCCAGCAAGAAACACTGCTTGCTACATGCATAAGCTGCTGTAGAATTATGTATTCAACAGTCCAAATTCCAAATAATTTTTTTAAAAACACACACAAAGACCTTTGAAAGTTAGTCTGCTCTGAGTATACCAAAACTTTGTATTTCTCTCGCTTATTTCCAGGTTAAAGTATGCCATCAAGAGTCTCCACAGCCTTTTACACCAAAAAATCCCTTCGATTGTGACTGATAGTCATTTCCAATTAACAGCCTCCAGCTCCAAAATTTCTCATTCATGCCTTTGCATTTTCTACTACTAAATATCCTTCCAGTTTTATTATTCTACTCCTCAGTGAATTCAGTGGCTGATCTCCCTCATTTGTTTATCAGAACATACCTGGATTCTGTTTCGAAATACTTAATGATAACACAAAATTAATATTCAGGTCTCTATTGTGGCTTTTCGTGCATTTTCTTTCAAAACCATCCACTGCCATTTTCCTTCAATCTGTTCTTTACCTATCTTAGAATTCTAGCAATCTTCTTAGCCTCACTCTCTCTAATAAATTGCAATTTTGTCCAAGTCCAGAAGGATGAGATATACCAGTCTTCCTAGATCAAAACCACAATTTTTCCCTTATGCAAACTCCTACCAAAATGGCTGAACTCAGAGGAAGTGCCATTCCTCATCTACACCGCTGACTGTGTTCCTCAGGCACAGTAATTCCAAGTAATTCTATTAACTACTGCCCTTAGGGCAACCAAATCTGTCATTTAGTAAAGAGAAAATCTGCATTTTTGATCTATTTTTACCTCTCATTACAATCATAATTATTTAAATTTAAAGCAAATCTTAGCATGAATGATCCAAACTTAGCTTCTAAAATCAAGACATTTTTTCCCTCAATTATTAAAATACTGTTACTAGGCTCTTGTTTAGTACATACATGTATCTTGTGTATCTCTTACTACACTCAGAAGCACCTGGATTGGTCACCCGTTAAAATTCTCCACCAATTCTCCAGCCTCATAAGAGGGTAGAATTTGGCTTCTGGTTAACTTCCACAGTTGTAAGGTGTCTCTGTGACCAGTCCCCTGTGCTTCAAAACTGTCTTGGGTTAACTCTTATTATGGAGGTCAAGACACTCAGCTTGCATTAGATGTTCAGGTGTGCTCATCGTGACAACAATGATCAGGCATCTGCAGCTGATTCAGCAGTAATCCAGAAGGTTTCCTTAATCCCGTAGTGATTTTTTTAAAAATCTGAACTCTGTAACAATTTTATATTCTTCAGTTATTAGGAAAATAAAATGTTATTCCACATATTTTATTTTGCATCTTTCCTAAACAAAATGAATACTTCCCAATATTCATGTTACAGTCAAGAAAGTTATCCTAGTTCATCTGCTACACCAACACCTAATTTCATGAGAAATCAGAAGGTTTCCAACATCCAGCCTCATGTTCTGAATCACTAGCTCAAGATACCACTGCCCTGACTCAATGCTAGCACAGAAAAAAAAACGTTTCTTGTCTTATTGATCACCTCATATATCACAATGGAAGTGCTATGCCTGATTTTGGTATTCATAGCATCATTTCAGGTGGAAAAGACCTTTAGGATAATTAAGTCCAAATGTAAACCTAACAGTGCCAAGCCCACCACTAAACCATGTCCCAAAGTGTCACATCTACCTGTCTTCTAAATACCTCTAGGCATTGATGAATTGATCTTCACCAATCACCCTGCTTATTTGAGAACAAAGAATTTCATTTCCACAAGATTTGTTGAGGTGGTATTCCAGATAAAGAAGTAACCTTGTCAAGTCACCACTGTAACTTAAGAGACACCACACAGCTTATATAGCTTTTCAATCTCCATAATTTTTACTACTCATCAGTTTCCTCCACAGTTATCGCACTCAGCATCAAAATCTTTTTCTTATCCTTGTCTGCCACCACTATGCTTTAAACTCTGAATGCAAGTTTCCCTTTTCATTTGTTCCCCTTGACAGCGCAAGGTCCAGAGGAGATATTTTGTGACTGTTATGGCCCGAACATCATCAAAAGTGAGGCAATAGATCTGCAGGTGACATTTACTACAGAAATTTTCAATATGCCTAAAACTACAGCAACAAACACTGCAAGTTCTGATATCCAAAGGGTACCACAGCCAGGAAGAGAAGAGATGCAACCACACGTCCCCACCTTACAAGATTCTAAATTAACTGTCAGCTGAGAAAGCTTATATAGCAGCTACTTTTTAGTGGTCAGTGAGAGCACAGAACTGCAGCTGCAGCCAAACAAGCAAACAAACAAAACAAAACAAATCAGCAAACAAATAATTAGGTCAGATAACAAACAGGGTAGTGCAAAACACAGAAATAATGTTGCATCATTATACAACTTTATGGTATCCCCTCACCTAGGATACAGTGTACACCAGCATTAATAGAGATGTCAGTCTTTGAATACAGGAGACAACGGCAACACTAAGGACCATGGAAAAATGCATAAGAAGCGTGGAAACGACTATAATTTCTCCTATTAAAGTATCACAGTTTAGACTGAGTTCAAACTTTAGCTTTTCCTGTTTTATAAATCAAAGATAAAGATACTTTAATTAATTTAACAGATGGCAAATTCAAAACCAAGTGTTAAACTACGTTTTCTATCTAAAGTATTATTAGACTGTGAAACTGCTGGTAAAACGAAGAATTTAGCAAGGTTAAAAAAGACTATCCAGTTACAGTGTTTTTCTTGTTTGTCTTCCAGGGTTTTAATTAAGTTAGAGTGGTGTGGGGGTTTTGTTTCTTTATTTTTAGAAGGATATTAAACCTTATGGATTAAATTTAAAGTTGTCTTGCAATCATTATTTGACTTACAACGAAGGGTAAATTAAACTACAACTATTACATACTGAAGAGCTCTTATAGTGCATTATGAAATGATTTGTCTGATGTAAAACAAAAGAATTGTTAACAAGCTAGAAAAGATATTACCCAGTAACAACCTGTATACTAACAGATTAATTAATTTTAAATGCCAGATTCTCTTTGTTTCACTCAGATTTTAATAATGCTAAGTGCATTTCTAAATTAGTGATAGGAACACTGTTGAAAAACAACTGCATGGTAAAACGTTCTGATTACTTTTTTTTAAACCTGTAAGATTAATGGAACAAACTATATCTCAAGCTGGACAGAACTCCTGAACTGTTTCATAATTTTTACTGTTGCTGTTATTATCTTCATTACTTATTGCAGATAGAGTTTCAAGCTTGTTTGAACTTCTTTGGCTCCACCCCTCTCCACAAACCTTCGTCTGAAAATATCTTGGAGGTTTAGGGCAAAATTTATGTCTGAAGCAACAGGCTAAAAAAACGTATATAAGAAAGAATAACGAATTAATTTAGCATTAGATGACAAGTAGTTACATTCCTTCTTTCCCCAAGCAAATGAACCATAATGTCTCTCATGGAGGGCCGTAACAGAGCAGCCACAAAAAGAGTAACACAGCTTTGAAAAAGGAGATCCCCTTAACCTGAAACTGATTTATGCCAGAGCGTATTCTGAGTCAACACTGTCTTCATCGCCGGCACAAGCCACAGCAGGACACACAACTGCCATTTGTGCTCACAGAATAGATCAGCTCCAAGAGAAAGGGATGCCCTAGATATCTGTATAGTTCAACTTCACAAACTGAATGTCATTCTTCCCTGACTGAACATAAGCCGTTACACTTCACGGATGTGTCAGTAATCTCCCCCAGGAGAACCAGCAGCACAGAATGTACTGTTCCACTATCAAAAGTGGTCTGGGAGAAAGGAAAATAAATAAATAAACCAGTAATCGCTGATACTGGTTGCTTGAAAATCAGATCCACACACAAGCACACCCTTTATCTGGATCTTATTAGAACATTTTAGGACTACAGTTGAATATTCTAAGATTAGTATTCATAGCACAAGCTACATAATAAGCATTTTAATGCATTAACTATTTATAAATAAACAAAAGAGCTTGCTTATAAAACAATCTGTCCAAATACTCAAACAGTTACATATGAATAATCAGTTAGGTAGCATTTTTCAAAGAGCCCAGAACTGTGACCGTAAAACTTCATGTGTTGCCAAGAGGCTTCAGAACTGTGAAGTATCGGGCCTGCTGCTTCACTGAATACACTTCCTGTATAGCATCTCATCAGCAGTGCTCCTTAACCACTTAAGAAAGGGACACAAAACCCTCCTTTCAGAGTCCTGACAGTGTTGCAAGCACATATAAATAAGAAACCACAACCTAGAGTAAGAATGCTTTCTTTGGTCATTCAAGTCAATTTGGATCCAGATGAGGGATAACATGTTCTGTCATATCTATTTATTCATTCCTCTACATTGACTTAATGACTGTAAAAGGAAGATTTCAGGAGATGAAGAAGCAACAAAGTGATACGGATGTGCCCTAGTAATAAATACATAAATGCACCATCACCAGCCCCCCGCAAAAAAAAAAAACAAACACAAAACCAGACACATTTTTATATCCAACGGTTCCATATATTAGCCCAACAGTTTATGACATTCTACGCCCCCTCATTTGATTTACAGTCTCCCAATCAAGAGAGACCTCTCCTGGTTCAAAAGTAATAGTTAAACAAAATGAATGAGTTACCTGGTAATACCCACAAGTCTGGCTATCAAAACCTGACAGCTCCTTTTCTGCTCTCCAAGTCTGCTAGCTAAAGCCTAGGCATGCCCTCATTGCCTGTGCAGTAGGGAAAACAGGAGAAAAGGACAACATGGCAACAGGTGGAGATAATGAGACCACCTTGTACTAGACCTTCCTTGCCTTGAGCTAGAATATATTTACCTAGAGACAGGGGACACGCTAAACAAATCAGAAGTGCCCTTAATCCGAAGTCAGTTTAACAAAGTTTTATTTTTACACTCTCAAATGAAAACTCAAGTAAGCATACAATATTTACGGCTTCTAATGCTGTGGAAAACAGGCAAGTATCAGTCTTGTAATCCTAAATTTACTGGCCAACACAATTGTACAGGACAATTATTATGATGCAGAGTGAGTAACAACTCACACCTCCTAAACCCCCAACTCTCTAGTGTCAAAACACATCATTCCTGCCTCCCCATCTCTTCTTCTTCTCCTACCTGAATGCACAAAATAAAACCATGAATTAGGCATCTGCTTTTTACAAAATTAAGAGGAATGCTGTTTAGAGTGCTTAACATCTATGAACTGCTCTTTTCAGCAATCATTAGAAAGGCAGTTTATACATTTTAATCCTGAACCATTTATGTGATCTTTATATACTTTTGCAGAAGCTTCTGACATGATATTATCATTGCACACTTCAAAGCTAAACTGCAGGTTCCTAACAACTTCTAGTACTGTAGCTTATAAAAGCTATTTATTTAGAGCTTTTAATCTTGACTGGAAGTGAGTAAAAGCTTTACTGCAACCATTTCAATAACTTTCACACCTTCAGTTTCCAGACAAAATATATGCTACCTCCACTTACATATATTATTCAATATAAAGTCAGTGAAATAAATTCCTCATGGATTGCAGCCTCATTCTCAACCAAAATTCTTCCATCTACAGAGGCAGATGTACAGAACTAGTTTAAAAATGGGTGAGCTTGTTTTCCCCTAAAGAATAGTTAAAATAATTACAAAGAAGGACCACAAGGGACTATGGCCTGTAAACAAAAACTACACTTTTTTCCCCATGACCTTAAAACCATAGCATAAAAACACAGTGTGGAGATCGGAAGACTGGACTAGGAACTGTTACTTTAATCTTTAAAGTAAGGTTTTTGGTTCCAAATCTCTTCTTTAAGTGTCACCCCATTTTGACAATTTCATGCAAATAATAATAGAAAAACCCTTACAACTACTTCTTTGAGACATTCAGTGAACATCACACAAATGTCTGAAGAATGGCTGTCCTATGCACACAAATGATGTGTAATTACCAGTTGAGGCTTTGCCCACTGCTGATAGTTATATAAGCACAATTGAATCAAGCTCATTTAACTTGGAATCAAATAACTTGAGTTAAGCCCAGTTGTTCACAAAACCTGACACTTCTATTAAAAAATCCATTTGGTCCTGAAAAGTCTATTCAGCACATGCCCAACACTGGAATATTTCCGTCCTTTAAAATTTCGCACCACTGAAACATGCCACAGCCACAGAGAAAGGGATACACAACCCTACCAACTAACGGTGCAAAACTGATTACTATTTAAGTCCATTTCTTAAGATAAGTGGGGAGAGGAAGAAGGAAAAGGAAAGGAAGGTGTGGTTTAAAAGCAGCGAGATGATTCTCGTGTGGGTTCTTCACCCTATCCTATGATTAGGAGGCCAACATTCCTTCCTTACTCCAGGACCATAAACACGTATTAACACTAAACATGACTCAATGACAAGACACTCCAAACACAATTTATAATAATTCACTTTCTCAGTAGCTATTTGGGTCAGAAGGCAAGGTGCCCGGGGGGAAGTATTCATACCTTGGGAAATGTTCTTTTACTCATAAATGCCTGGTTGTGATTAACAGCCCATAACTTTCCTGCTAACACCATTTCTGAAGATGTCTGAAAATCTCAACACCCCACATTTTTGTCCCCCTCCTCTAAATTAGGGAAGAATGCACTAACAATTGTGCAAACCTCTACTTCAGGAACTTTCCACTACTGGGCAGAAAATTTCACATCCATGAGAATCTGGTCATGTAATTTGTACAATCTGAAAATTAATCTATGGCTTCTTTCTCATTCCCAATAGTCTCCTTCAAGTTGATCTCCACATTAATATCTTTGCTCCCTGAAGACAAGCTTTCCATTCTCCAGATCTGCTTTCATGACAATCTGGTCTCTTGTTCTTAATAATGAGTTCTCGAGTGTATAGATTTGGGGTTTAATTGGATCAGTACTACTCTCCAATCTTCTCTGTCCTCCTTCATTCTCATTATTACCTCAACTTTTTCTCCTCTCTCCCAGGGATAATAGTTTTTTCCATGAACCCATGCAACTATCTTTTCCTAAGTCTTTACAAACAGGCAACCATTTTGCTTCCTTACCACCTAATTTTGGGCTAGTACCTTTTATCTCCCAATTTCTAAAACAAACAAACATCTGTTTCTCAGTTTTCTCCTTTTTTTTATTGTAACAGTTGTTCTTTAGCAGTGATGATTTTTTTACAATTTACTCTCGACCAAATGACTTTTGGATAACTTCTCATATTAGGAATTTGCAATTTCTCAGTTATGCATATAAGCTTCATCTCATCATGTAAAGGATCAAAGAGTTCGGAAAGAAAAAGTATTGAGCCATGGAAATCAGAGAGAAACTTCAACCTTGTTTTCATTACATTTATAGAAAAGTTATTTTAAAATATACTGAGTAGATTTCCTTCAAGTAAGGGTCACAAATACATTTCTGAAGAGGCTGCAACTGCCAATAATTTCAAAGTTCTTTAAAAGAAAGAAATTTTCTTCAATTTGTACAAAAACCTGAATTAAAAAAAAAACTAGGAAGGTATCACAAGTTTGATAATATAGTAACTAAATCAAAATAATTATATTCAATATAAATCAATATTCTATATATAGAGATAGACATATTGATTTATTGATTGATACATTTGACATAAATCAAACTTATTTGATTAATAATCAAATAATCCAAAAAATGCCCATCAGTTTTATCACACAATTAAGTGTATATTTACTATTTTTATTTTGTATTATGATAACAACAAAAAGAGGCCTGTTGCCTAAGTAGTTATTTCGTTTAAAATGTAATTTGCTAACCATGAAAGAAAAAAACTACTTCACAGATGTACCTAACTATTGTGTTACAAACACGTTAGACAATTAGCAGCAATTCTCAAAGAGCTGTTTTATTCTGCATCTACTTATTCGCATTTAGATACCTACAAGCCATCAAATTTGCATGAATATTTTCCAAATTTAACAGCCTTTGGCAAGAACTACCTGTTCTGCTTTTTTTTAAATAGCTGCCTTAACATAATTGAACAGCCATAGTATTACGATCATATTTATTATTTTTCACTAAAACTGCACATGTACAGATGTGAAAAATAAAAAAGGT
This sequence comes from Cnemophilus loriae, assembly GCA_013397755.1. NCBI lineage: Eukaryota > Metazoa > Chordata > Aves > Passeriformes > Corvidae > Cnemophilus > Cnemophilus loriae. Next base: position 516,688 of record VZTF01006672.1, read on the forward strand.
ACTCATAACTTACTCCCCTTAATAGGTTCCATTTAGTGCAGGTCACATTTCACCATTGTAAAACCTAGTCCTGTTCGATTGTATTGATTTGAATTATTCCACAGACATTTTTAAGCTTTTTATCATTCTTAGTGGTAACACTCTTTTCTTCAGAACTGGTGTCTCATTACTTTACCCTGCCTGAACATTCAGCTCCACTCATTAGAACAAGCATCTGCTACAAACACTATTAATGAGATCCATATGAGGGGATACAACAAGCCATTACCCACCTGGGCTAATCATTTTACAGTACAAAGCTGGTAACACAGAGTCATCCAGCAACGCCTCGAACATACTGTTACAATTACCTTATTCAGACAGCAACTACTAATTCAGAAACACAGTGCTGCAAAATTGGATACATTTGTAAAGATGTATCTACCTTGTAGCTACTGTTAACATACAACATATATTTTATCTGGACAAAGCCAAAAGGCATGATTTTACTAGTGGGAAATTTGCCCTTTGGCTTAGGAAGAAATTAGCATTAAAATTATTTATGAGACACCAGTAGTTTGACTACTGTTCCAATAAATATAGAGAATTTACACCAAACCAGTCAGAATAGATACAGAACTCAGTGACTTTTATTTAAATAACAATAATTTAAAGCTATATGATTTTAGAGATGTTTTTCCCCAAAACTGCATGAGTTTGTATACAGTATTTACATACAACCAAGTAGCTGGTATAAAGGAAATATTTCACCAAAGAGTGCCAACACTAAGTGAGCTTCACAGATCTTTTAATTCAAAGTTCATTTCTCTAAACCTAAGATACAAATATACACATCTTTATACATTGGCATTTACAAACAGGAGGGGAGAGGCACTTGTTCACACTGCATTTTTCCTTTTGGGACAACCATGCTCCAGAAGGAATGCTGGAGCAAGAACCAGAGGTGTGCCCTGCTGATACTCATAGAAGAAGGGCCCTGGAAACCAGGGACAGAACAAGCAAGACCACAGCAAAGGCACAAACTCTTCAAATCACAACAGACTAAGCAAAGCTAAGTCAAAAGATTTTGAACTCAGAGCTCCAAGAGAATGGAGGAGGATGAGTTTTGACCCAAACCAGACTCAGAACTCACACACTTACAAAAATATGTAAGATACTACTCCAGTAAATTTCCCCAAGATATTTTATAGACTCACTATCAAATAATTTAACTAATCAATTTCACATTGTTAGTCAACATTATATGAGAAATAATGCCCTTTTATTTAGGGAAATACTTTATTTTTTTCTAAAATTATGGGTAGAAAAATACAGCAATGCTAAGATACCAAGAAAACACACACAGTTCTACCACTGGAAAAAAACCCCAAACAACAGGGAAAGAAAACAAAAAACAAAAACAAACAAAAAAAACGACAAACAAACAAAAACCACCACCACAACAAAACCAAAACCAACATAGCTCTTAAAACAGAATATGAAAGGTTCAGCTCCAGTCAGAACCTAGGATTAGCAAATGCTTTTGAAGAAAAGTGAAAGTTCTTAGTGAAGTTACTGACACTGCGTATCAGTTGAGAGAACTAAGAAAATGTATAAAAAAAATGCTTCAGTCATGAAACCTCTAGGAAAAACTACTGCTGCAGAAATAAAATACAGGTATTTAACAAATAGTGAAATTTAGGAAGTCTGGCTAAGTTGAGCAAATGTTGCTATTAACTAATATAAAAGTGTTTTATTTCAGTGAGAAAGTATAACAGAAAATTATCAGTTATGCATCTGCTTTTGTCTAAGTCCAATGGGGTCAACGAAACAGCAGTGCTTTTTAAGCAAAGAGAGAGAACAAAACAACAAAAAAAATGCATGCAAGCCTAATAATACTCTAATTGGCAAGGTCTAGACTGCTGCATCTAAACCACTTTTAACAGAATAGCTTCAGAGATATCTGATGACAGGGGTTCCATCTCCAGATAATGTAAGCAGGGGATCCATAAATGGGTTTCCACTAACTGATGTCTTAATAGTAAATTCAAGAAGGTCACGCCTGTCAACACAAGCATTCAGAATAACTAATGAAAATCTGTTTAATTGCATATGGAGTCTGGATCATTGGAGAACAACTAAATAATTAGAAGCATGTCCAATGTAAAAATGATCATAATAATTTTCCATTGTTGATTAGGATACATATCATGCAAACTGTCTAAATGTCGAGATAATAGCTCAGGTTTTCATCTTTAATCTCTCTTTCACATTACTTAAGGTGAATTTCATTAACACTGGATCTCTGTAGCTCCATTTTCTTCTCTGAATATACCTATCAGTCTGTGTATCTCCATAATCTATTACAAGTTATTATGTTTTGAAAAAATTTGAAAGAGCTATTTAGTTCCTTCAGTTTTGTTATTCATCCATGGTTTTGCTACCATTCTAAAACTAAAAACACAGGATATAATGTTCAAAATACTGAAAATTTCTAGAAGAAATTACATGTATACTTTAATTTCTTTCACAAAGAGCAGTCTTCCAGGTACACTACTACATTCTGTATAATTGCTTTAGTACTCAGATCATGGGCATCTCATCCACACATTTAAGTAAGAAAATAAGAATATTACATAAGACATCAATCTTCCAAATTAATAACACAGGATATGACCAAGACTCTTCAGGTCAGTTTAAGCTGGCTGACTTCATTTGTTCAGGGTCAGCAGCTTTGGAATGCCCTATGCCCTGTACTGCTCTGAGAATATGCCTCAATCTCCCCAAACCCCACTGCCGTAACTTCCCACCCTGAGAATGCCTGCTCTGCACTATCCAAGTGCTTGTGCATGCAGCCAGTGTTAGTAAACCAATTATTCTCACACATTTCTTAATGCTTGGATGCCATACTGACTGCAAGCCTACTTTGACTTTTCACACCATGCTCAGCCCAAGCTAATAAACCCTTGAAGCACGAACTCCACAGAGGAGAGACACTTGAAGGGTCTGGGGGTTGTTTTATACAAAACAGCTTAGTTCTGGCTGAATTGTGCTGAATCCTGACTGACTCCACGTGGAGCCACTTGGCAAGACATCCAATTCCCCATATTCTCCAGGATTTTCATTATCTAGGATACTCTATTATTAAAGATAACAAACCTAGCAAAATAAAGAACTCAGGAAAAGCTTTAGAATATGTCCAATGAAGTTTGTTATTAAACAAAAGGCACCTCTGCAATGAATGCAAGAGAACTGGTGAGGGAAGATAAAATTATTGACTCTTTAGCTGACGTGAACTATGTGTTTGAACGAAGGATCACAGTATGAATTAAAAGAAAAACCCTACAAAATTTCTAGTACTACGCAGCTTCTGAAGGATCAATTAGAAGTTTTAATTTAGCTTTTATAAATAAAGTCTTCAGCTTAGCAAACTGTCACCGTTACGTAAGATTATTCTAAGATCTTGGTGGCAAGTCGTGGCTGACAGACAGGCAAGGGTTATGGAGAAGAGTACGGGTACCTGCCTTTAACAGTCAGTGTGTAGAACAGCTGCTAGAAAGAAACTTGGCCACAAACTTCAGCAAATGTTGGGTACCAAGGCAGAATAAAAATTTATCTCTGGAGCCAGTTTTGTTGTTGTGCTTTGTCTTTTGTACAAGCAAATTCACTTTCCTGAGAAAATACAAACTGTCTACCAAATTTATTGTGTGTTACTTTTTCATTTAAAATTAACTTACCGGGTGCCGTCTGCTTTCCAGCTAACTTTGTATGGCTTCTGCTCCAAAAATTTAATATTTTGCTTGTCCATGGAAACAGGCTGTGCTCCAGGGAATCCAGTCCTAAAAAAAAAGAACCAGTTTATTAATGGTTCTGCAATAAATAGTCAAACAAGTAAATACATTTTTTACATCAGACTCAAGTCACACCTTGTACCAGACTTATTGCAAGGTTAACTCTGAGTTAGAGCATCTTCTCCAATAAAGTATTCTGCAAGACAAGTCAAAAATCTGTCTGATAAGAACAAGGTTATTTGCTAAATTATGTGGAACTTCAAAGTTTTAACCTTGCAGAAAGAGATATTTAAATTAAAAATTACAGGCACAATAAGCATCAACAAGTTAGGAAGCAGTGCGGATCACCAACTTTAGAAAAGAAAAGTTCAGAATCATAGATATTAAAACCAACATTTTCATTAACATTGGACACAAATCCAAGTTGGCCATAAAAATTAGTATTATACGTGTATACTGAAGTGTAATAGCAGTGGTATAAATAAATCTACTGCTTGAGAAAGAACTAAATTTTACACAAATAGCTGGACTAGGCTGCATCTGGAATCTGAACAGCAACATTTTGTTATCTCAATGGAAAAGTAATTCTAAAATCTTGTTTCTTAACGTCAAATATTGATCATTCCACTTCATAGTACAGCGCAAGACTTTCATTGCCACGTGTGAGGCCTTTTTTTATAAACAATCCATCCAAAAATGGTCACCTTTTTGCTCATTTTTACAATGAGCTGTTTCATTCTGCAAAATATAACACTTAACTATATAACAATATAACTAGATAGTATAAATAAGTAATAAATAATACTATAATATAGTTATTTATATATTTATATTTATAAATTACTATAAGTAATAAACACTATATAACAATATAACTAGATAGTATAAATAAGTAAGTTCTAAATATTCTCATACCCTTCCCATCCACAGAACTGCTGACATTTTTGCTGTATTCCCCCTAACTTTGGTTGCGTTGTCACTTGGGTCACACACTTAACTGTTATTCCTTCCAGGAAAATTGCACCCTAAATAAAAAAAAATAATAAAAAAAAAAATTAGTATTAAAACCTTCATAAAATCAGATCAGAATATGTCAATAGAAGATTAAGTCTGTTTTCACAACCTTCTAGAGCAATACTAATTTAAATTTTCCTTAAAGATTTATCCCCAAATGCCAAGATACATTAGCTGAGCTTTGCCAGGAAATTCACAGGTGAGCCATATTATAAACCCAAGAATTGAAACAAGTTATTCATGAGGAAAAAATAAAATTTTTAAAAAAAAGGCAATAGAGATAAAGCAAAAGGGAGGGATAGCTAGTACTTAGATGCTTACACTACTTAGGTAATACTCTCAAGAAAGCTGATCTAGGACAAACTTAACAAAAGAGAAAATATAAACAGCAGGTTTGTATCAAAATATTTCTGTAAATATATTTTTATCATTTTATTCTTAATCTAAACCAGGTTATTAAAGTGGAGTTGCTATCCTGAATGCCCTAGAAAAGCCTATGTAGAGATCAAAAAAAACCAAACTCAAAATAAAACTCTAAAATAACTTGTACATTCTAGAGAGAGTTTGATGCCAAGAGGAATAAAAACAAATCCTGCATAACAGAACACAAGAAATCCATCAGGTCAACAAAACTACAAAATTAAAGATTTCTATGGAGATCTCAAATCGACCAGACTTAACCCAACAGAATCTCAAATAAATTTTCAATGCACACTAAGAAGATCAAACCATGACTAGCCACCTGTTGAATCCTGCATGTGAAGATACAAGTGTCTCATATCTGTTCTCTGAAACACTTGAAATTAGCTTTAACAAATCCAGCTGCATACTGCTGGTGAAAGGAGCAGTATTTTTCTCCTCTGCATTTCCACACACTGTAGCTCTCATCTTTTCTACGCTTGAGCAAGTCTAGGAACTAATTTGGCAAAAATAACATCATAAATTGGTAATTTTCTGCCAAAATAGTATCCTAAACTAGCTCACCATAGGATAAGTCAGCACTAATGCCAGCACAAGGGAAGCAGAAGAAACACAAGGAGTGCAGGGAAAGCAGGACCACAGTTTTCAGTACAGCCTGCAGTTAGTTAAGACTGGCTCAGTCACATCACCAAATCACGTTCTGAGAACAGAACATCCTAAAGAAATATACTGGTTCATAACCTTAATTACCCTGAGCTCCACAGACTTTCTGTGTGTCACTCACCCCATAAAATTTACGTGGGCACCAGCCGGTGCAACAGCACACAGGTGAGTGGGCAAGGGAGGCAGACAGCTACTCGTGCCTGGCCAGCACATTGTCTGAATTCTGATAAGTGGTGCAGAGCACCAGGAAACAAAGGATGACGGCTCTGCCTTGCTTCTATGAATAATGGCAGAGTGCACTGGCAGTAGGCACTGCTAAGACTGAAGTAACAGGCAGGGAACGGGAAAGATTTTCCAGAAAAGAAAAAGTAATAAACACAAAATTCGTGCTTGAAAGTGCTTCCTGCAGATTATCTGCTTCAAGTATAATCACTAGCTAAAGCACAGCACTATGAAAACAAGGTGAGTCACTCAGGCATTCGTGCTTGGCTAACTTAGCACTCCAGGTTTCATGAGGACATTCCTTGGATAAGGTGCTAAAACTGAGCCAGACCCGTGCAGTTTCTACACTACTGTTCAGCTAACAACGCCTGGGGAAGCAGGACACTGGAGAACATGGTGCAGAGACTCCAGAGTCCTCAGCACTGATACTAAACCAAGAGTTATAAGCCCTAAAGGATCTAAGGAAACTACGTGCACTCAGCATCTACACTCTGCACAACCGTCACATCATCCGCACTAATCAAGCTTGCCCTACTTGCCATGAATTTCTCCACCCATCACTTCACCTAAAGGAGAAGTGGCAATGTGGACCATCGTGTGTTGGTTCAGATCCTAAACACCATCTGGATGAGTGGGTGAGTGGGAACAGCCCCAAACACACACCTTCCTGGCCCTAGTGGCTATCACCAGGCCTGGGTGAGAGCCGTCTTCAACTACTCAGACCTGACTGAGTGTCAATATGCTCAGAGATTGCCTCCCAGAAGACAAGAAACATTCCAAAACATGTCAGGAAGAGACATCTTCTAAAATGAAGGAAGTGAGAGGCAGGAAGTTACACTGATCAGCTTAGATTTAATATCTAGAAACACAGGACCAAATCACAGTAACTGCCTCTTGGCAGTTAAAAAGCAAAAAAGAAATGACTGTCATTCAGTAGTAAAGGTGTTCCACTACAAACATTTGGTTTTCATAATGAAACAGGCTTCACAGAATTGGAATTGCTTGCATTTGCCTTGGTTTGTCTTTTGTTTGCTTATCTTGTCTTCATAGAGGAACTCAGAAAACATGGGGTAGATGTAACTTCCATAAAACAGAAGAGTAACTTGTTTCAAAATCAGGTTCAGAGGAGTTAGCATTTCACTAACAAAATGGAAGAATCTGCAGGGTCTGGTTTTGGCATAAGTTAATTAATTTATTTCCACTAAACTTCCTATTAACATTCTTATTTTTGTGACATCTGTGACTTCAGTAACAGAGATATACACTGGGATGGTAGATTAAGATTCAGTGTTATCCTAATTTTAAAAATGGGCTGGAAACAACACTGTGCAATTCAGTATAAACGAAGTTCTACACTTAATAATGGATAAGAAAGTACACAAACACACACTGGTAGATAATTAGAGAAAAAGACATGGAAGCAGCAAGAGACCAAAAGCTGAATTAGTATTGTTCTGCCTTGTGAAAGGCAATTATGTTGAGATATATAAACAGAAGTATTAGCCTTAAGACATGCGAAATTAATTTCTCCCTATTAAGCCTTACTAGGACGGCCTCAGCTAGAGGCTTGCATTCAATTACAGGCACCACAGCATCAGGAAAACATGAGTCAACATGACAGAAAACAATGAATAACAAGAAAGGTCAGTAGTAAAAAAAATATGGACTATAAGGAAAAAACGAACTAATAAGCATTTAACATGGAAAAGGGAATGATACTCATATTCAAGTACATAAAATGGTGCTGCCAAATCAAAAAATAGTATCTTCCCAATATCCATCAAGACGCCCACAGGCAGAACAAGAAGTACAAGGCTTAAACTTCGCAAAAGAGAGTTGGTTAGGCAGCAAAACCCCAAGTCACTAATATTTAGGATCAATGTACTTTGATAGTTAACTAATAAATATCATCCTCATTACGTCAAATCAGTTTAATCACTTCCCTGTCTCACAGATTACTACAACACACCTGCACTCAAAATCATGAAGAAAATCATTAACAGCCACCATCTCTTCCTGATTGTTTAAGATGTCACCATTCATTTCAGAAGCACCGTATCTCACACCCCATAATATGCAACTTACATGGGACTAGAAGAGACAACATTCTTTAATAAACAGTAAAAGTTCCATTTGACTCATAAAAGGTTTGTAGGCTCTGGCTCAGAATTACAACTTTTTGTCCAATTTGCAAAATTAATTAACTTATGCCAAAACCAGCATCTCACTTTTTTCCTGAAGTGAGATTCTAAGTGTCAGTTAATAATTTTTCGATGCTACAATCAATGTTGCATGCACTGACAAAGTCAAAACTTGTTTGGATTTCCTGTGTGACACCTCAGACTGCAACAAGCAGATTTCCCGGTACCTGTCAACTTCCTTCAGGTGATGACAAAGGAAACTGTAATGGCTTTATGTTCCAATGATTCTTACACTTTCTGTAGCGTAGGAAAGAAAGGCTGTCAAGATTCTTTGACATCAAAATATGGATGTTTTAATGAAAAATGTTGCAGTAAAGTTTTTCACATCAGAGTTTCTGAAATGGACAGCATACTAACTTCATCTCACAGGCTAGCTAGCAGTTGTTTCTGACTACTCATTATCCTAGCAAGATGCCTGGGAGCCGTCTCCTCCTCTACTACTAAACTTTTCTTCTGTTTCCACAAAGATTTGGGTCACAATGAGAAAAATTCAGAACACCGCTATCACTAGAACTGCCTCTAGTTTTACAGTGCCTACCCCTTGGGCTTTTAGGAAAGAGACGAATTAGAAAGGCGGAAACATCTGCTGCAGGAAACCAACATAATGCTGGAAATTTAGCCCTTTAGACAGTAAAAAATGAATATCTGAGCAAGAGGTATTTACCTGATACTCACTCCCCCTGTAGATCGCACATTTACAAGGAATCACAAATAGACTGTATCCATCTCTACTGAGTTAAGAAGCAGTCCCATCTGCCAGCCAAGAACCATGGTAAAGAATTCTGCCCGTTCCTCCTCTTCGTGTCAAAGAATGTTCCTTCAGAGCTGCAAAACTGAATTATACGAATATGCATATTAACTAGATGATTCTTTCTTTCACAAATTATCTAACTCATAATTAATTTTTAGTTATTAATATGCTTATTCGTATAATTTAGCTTCCAGCTTTCAACAAAACTATGGTGGCAGACAAGAAAAAGCCTGGAAAGCCAGTATCATTCCTGTTAAATAGACCAGTTGAGTTTTATACTTGATGAAAAGAGGCTGTCATTATAATTCATTATAACACCTTACTTCCTAATGCATCAGAAGGCACATCAGAAAAACAACTTTAAGGTTCCAGCCCCCCAAAAAATATTTAGATATCAATGTTTTACTGCAAGGCTACTGGAGGAAGTGGCCATACCCCCTGAATATACTGTTACTATGTTTTTATGGTGTGGGAAATTTTTTATTCCAGATGAGGGATAATTTGAAAGTTTTCAAAGTTCATCTTGCTTCTTTAGACTGGATTTTGTATTCCTTTCAGGCTAATATTTTCCATACTTCACCTGTAAACCTTGTTGACCAGCTACAGTAACAACAAAATGCTTTTTTGCAGCATATTTCAATATGAGGGTTTTCAAGTGTTTGCAAACAAAGACACTTCAGCACACAAGTAAAATAATTCAGTATTATGCAAAAAAAAAAAAAAATCTATTTTTGCACTCAGCAATATTCTAGTCTACTTTATTTGCAAATAAAAAAGCGAGTCAGGAATTTGAAGAGAACTGAGTCATTAGTCTTCTGATAATACAAATATATTCTTTGTACTTGAGTATGAGTTCCAAACTATGGTAACTAATTTCATCAGAATTATGCAGATGTACGTCAAAAATCACAGTAAGTGATCAGCCATATTTCTTATACAGCTAAAACAGCTTTGAACACAATACAATTCAAAGCTGCCTTGGATTTTTTAAGCTCATATTGCTTTTTGCTAATCCAATTTTCAATCCTACAAAATTTCCCAAAGTAAGACTATTTACCAAAATGAGCACTGAATTTTAAAAATTCTGAATTTCATCCACATGACTACAAAAAACAAGAGCTGTTTCCACTCAGTTTTGGTAACATTTCATCTGAAGACTGAATAACTGAAAAGCACTTTATTATCTCAAAAAATTGTTATATTAGAAAATTTTAAAGTAGTTTTTACAATTGGAATATTTGAAGTGTTGAATGTTAAAGGTTCATATAGGAAATACAAAAAAGTTTACAATGGATCTACGATTTTTTCCAGTTAAGAGACAATTCTTCCAGTCCCCATTTGCAAGAGCAGTGACACTTGTATAGCATGTACGATAAGGTAACTGATGGGTATGAGGTTATGAAATTATGTTTAGCAATTAGAATATTAAGTCCCAAAGCAAAATTACCAGTTTTAGGCGTTCTTTTCTCCTCTTGCCAAAGGAAGAGCTTGATGATCCCGGTTCTGATTCTGGGCCTCCAGTTTTACCATTATCATCATCCTCCTCTTCATCTTCATCAAAGCACCATTCTGGAAGCTCTGGTGGTGCTGGTGCATCATCTTCATCACCATAACGACGAAATAATTCCTTCAAATAGTCACCTTTGTAAATACCTGGAGGTCTAGCCTGAGCAAAAGTAGCCACAGCAGCCTCAATACTGTCAAAAAAAAAAAATTGAAAATCACTCTGGATGCGTAATTTACATGTCTTAGTCATGTCATGCTTTACTAAACATAAGAATTACTGGGACTGAGAATTAATATAAATTCTGAAGTGGTAATCGCAAAAACTTTCCTTATATTAGAAAGTCCATGCTTAGATCAGTCTGGTAGCAGCTGCTCTTGCACAAGATTCTGTATAACTCTGCAAATGTTCTCAAGTAACTGCAGCTCAAGCTGCTTTGAGCCTTTATTCTAGCTCATAGTGGTCTGCTGATCACCCACGTAAAACTTTTTTTATTGCTACAGAGAAGCAATGGGTGACATGCAGGTAAATACCTGAAGACTGCATGAACATAACAAAAGACCAAAGAAACATATCAACAAACTTAATGAAGAAAAATGCAAATGTTCAATTTAAATACGGTTACATTTTTCTCCCCTAAGAACTGTTTTTCCTCTCATTAGAGGTTTTGCCATCATACTGGGCAAAAAAATCACCCTAATCTTTTTAAATTACTTCTCTTTCCAGAAGTTTCTCATAAAAGCACCGTGGTTCAGAAACCTTGTCCTATGCACCTTACACTTAATCTTGCTCAAATAAATTGGAGGCTGGACCACAAAAAAATTAGAAACCAAAACTAATAGTCATGCATCTTTACCAGCCAACTGGAAAACTCTCCAAAATATGCAACGGTGAGCACAGCACAGGGGTTTTATTGCTGCCATTTTCATAAATCCTATGAAAATGTTTAACTACAAACAATGGACATAATTCTTTCTTCCATTTATCACGGCTGTGAAGAGCAGTAATGCTCCAAGGATCGACATTTTAAAATCTAGATAATATAGAGGAGAGGAGAAACCACAAAAGATAGAGAAATGTCCCTGATAGGCTTCTTGACAAGCATGTGTCTTGAAACTGGAACAAAAGCGCATACTACACCCTGGGACTTTTTTTTTTTTTTTCAGATATTTAATTCAAAATGCCCTTTTTTTTTCTTTTGTCTGACCTGTATAGTATGGAATGGAGCCTGAGAACTTTAAGAGGTAAATTTTTCAGAACAGACAGAAACAGTGTCTAAGAACCAGTAAGGTTGATTCAGTCCTCTGATCTTTGTAAGAGGAGAAAACAAGACATTCTCCAGAGTGAGACTATTACATGGTCTCATCTCAAAAATGACAGTTTAAGAGTCTGAGTTACTTAGAAGGACCTTTCTTCCCCACTCTGTTTTCTAAGACTCCTAATTTCTTTCTCACAAGACATTTTTTACTTTGCTATCTTTCTTGAATTGTTTCACATCTTCTGTAATGAGTGCCACTGAGAGGACAAAACAAACCAGAAGTGATGGAGTTTGAAAAATGCTCAAATTTTTCTCTGATGATATTAGAGGAACCCTATAATCTTCTGGAATAGATGGCAATGAAAGCCAAAAGAGGTGGCACAGATTTCAAGTACACAACCCTAGCTGAAAGAAAACAATTTTCCAGGTTCTAGAAACACAGCAGTCTTTGGGAAAAATGAGTTGTTGAGAAGAGGATCAAGTAAGGTTTCTGACCTTACTAGTCAGAAAGCTGGAGAGCTTTCAGGCTTTCAGGTCTTTCTCTAAACTAACTATAAAACACATTCCAGTGCACACAATACAGCCGCAACAGTCCTACATCATACGCTTAAGGAATGAATACGGATGGATTTTTCCATCAGGAAGATCTTATTTCCTCATTAGCAAGAAACAGTGCCTTGTTTTAAAGAATGATACAGCAAATTAGATTTATCTTGAAACAATGTTCAGCATTAACTAGCAACTTGCCAAAATTGTTTCTTTTGCCATCGACATTTTTCCCTACCAGGGGATATCTGAATGTTCTATTAAAATAATCCAACAGAGATGAACAAACTTGATACAATTAACTACCCAAAGCCAAAAAAAATAAGACATAGCTGTTGAGTTTTAAGGCTTTTCCCACCAAGGTTTGAAAACAGAGAGGCTGCATAAAAGCAGGAGGTCTAAAGAGATTCAAGTGCCTTTCCTCCTCAGAACAAAGGATCAATTCTAAATCCAATTATTGCATGCTACCTTTAAATTGTTTAGTTAAAAGCATACAAATTTTCTAATTCATAGGAACAACTAGAATCATACTACAAAGGCATTTGTGTCCGTCTCTGTGTCTACTTCCTATACACAGCTAGGATCCTGCAAATATTCAGCCACCCATTACTAATGGTCTCCATTACTCCAATGTCTTTATTCCAAGTTTACTAACAGGCAGCAATGACCTAGTTCTTTGCAAACAGCTTGCACATGTATGCTAAGCATAATAACTGTATGTCCAGTCACAAGAAAATCCTGCAACAGGAGCAGAATTTTCTTCACTTAAAGGACCACACATAAGAAATATCATCAGAATGCTTAATGGGCTTGTCAAGAAACATGACTTTCACAGGACTCTGTCAAGAAGGAAACAGTGTTTTGTAAATACTACCAAGCAAAAGTTATGTCCACCAGGATGGTACAGGCATTGTTTGGGTTTGGGGTTTCTTTTAAAACTAATGTTATCTGAAAAAGATAATTACGCTATATGAAGGCACCAACATTTTTAAAAGACATTAGAAATGGGTGAGTCTGTCTAGAAGCACGCTGTAGACTTTAGTCAAAAAACAAGCTGGATACAAGGACTTTGTCTGCCCCCAATCCTTCAGAAGTATGTATGTACGCTACTCTGCTGTTCATCTAGCTAATCTCTTCAGATCTTAAAAAATCCCAAAAAACCTACATGCACACCTACACAAAAGAGATGAAAAAGTACAGGAAATAATCTTTCAGGAATCTCTGAACTCTACATTCTTACTTGAAATGTGGGACACGTCACGGGGAAGAGACACAATATAATATATACATTGCTAAAGGCCCACACAGCAGGTACAGCTGACTTTTGACCCACCAGACCTGGAATTCTTACTGCAACAGGCTAAGCTACCAAGGGACAATATGAAAAATGTTAATATGGGCTGTTTACTCAAGATTATTAGGCAGCTATAAAACAACTAATAGTGAATACATTAGCATAGCTGTCAGGACAATGAGTGAAACATACTGAAGAACCTTTTGGCCACATTCCACAAATCCCCAGGAACTAAGATTCAAAGTTACCTCCAGTCCAACTTCTCGACCAAAAAGGCACAGATCAAAAATCCAGTTCTATTGAAACCATGTGTACAATGGACACCTAGAAAACACAAGAAAAGGGCATAATCACTTGCAAGTGGTTTTAACAAACATATTTAGTATCAAAAGTGTTGGTTTGGATCCTTCCACCTTGATCTGTAACATTAAAGGGTTATCTCCCTTCCCATCATGGCAGCACAGAGCATGTAAGGCACTTAAGCCTAAAAGGCAATTTATTACATTTTTTTCTGCAAATTAGCAGCAGCAAGGGTATCAGATACTTCACTTCATCCCAATCAAGAGCACTAACATAATGCAATTGCAATATGGCTAATATAGATAAGATTCACAAATCTGCTCAAATGCTTGTCAGAAGGCGATATAATCAAATTCATTAATTGTGCTTTTAGTGGATTCAACAAGCATGACATTCATTTCATACCACCAGGCAAAAAAACATTCAGATTACCCTACCTCAAAATTGAAAGAGGTGCCAATAGACCACAATTCTATCTCAAATGCACTATTACCATGCTAAGACCAGACTTACTAATTTTGAAAAAAAAAAATCTACAAGAAGAAAACTATACAACAGTATAATCACCTTGAATTACTTATCTTTTCAATGTGGAAAAAAAAGAATTAAGTCTTCAGCCTCTGTTTTACTGAACTCATCCCCCAGTGAAAGGAGGGATACACTGTCAAACGCATTGCATTTTTCTTTTCTCTCAAGGCAACAGCACCATCTAGTGATAAGCAGACCAGCCTCAAAATTTGTGCTATTAAAAATGTCATGAAGGATTCAGGCAAGATGTTGCCTCTTTCTCCTACTTAATTTTAAATTATAAATATCACTGAAGTTTCCACTAACAGCAAGAGCAATTATTCTTAACATTTTTCAGTTGTTACCATAGAATCATAGAATTATTTAGGTTGGAAAATATTCTTAAGTACACTGAACACAACCATTAACCCAGCACTGCCAAGTCCACCACTAAGCCATGTCCCTAAGTGACACATCTACACAGCTTTTAAATATCTTCAGGGATGGGGACCAAACCACTTCCCTGTGCAGTCTATTCCCATGCTTGACAACTTCACCTTTTGGTGAAGAAATTTTTCCTAATGTCCTAAACCTCCCTGGTGTAACTTCAGGCCATTTCCTCTTGCCTTGCCTGGGGATTGATTGCCTGGGGACTGATTGCCTGGGGAAAGAGACCAACTCCCACCCGGCTACAACCTCTTTTCAGGCAGTTGTAGAGAGTGATAAGGTCACCCCTGAGTCTCCTTTTCACCAGGCTAAACAATCCCAGCTCCCTCTGCCACTCCTAATAACACTTGTGCTCCAGACCCTTCAGCAGCTCCGTTGACCTTCTCTGGACACGCTCCAGCATGTCAATGCCTAAGCACCAGTGCCAAGTACCGAGGGACAATCATTTCCTAATCTTGCTGGACACTGGCCTTCTTGGCCACCTGGGTATGCTGATGCCTCATGGTCAGTAGACCAGCACACCCAGGTCCTTTTCTGCCAGGCAGTGTTCCAGCTGCTCTTCCCCAAACCTGTAGCTTTAGCTGGGGTTGCTGTGACCCAAAGTGCAAGACCTGGCACCCAACACCATGAAGCAAGCCACTTAAGATTGAATTCATTTCCTCATTTCTCTACCACAGCTAGTGAAGTAGGTTTAGTAACAATTCACTTGAATATTCACTTGTGTATTCAAACAAAATGTGAATATTTATCTTTTTTCTTTACCCTCCTCTACACTGGAGGTGGAAATTTTTTCAACGAAGAAACAGAAAGTACATACGAAAAGTAGATTGAGATGAAAAAAAAAACTAACTTTAAGTGAAAAGAAGTATGTATTAACTGTAACAGGATCACTTTTTGTGCCTGCCCCATCAAGCTTCCCTTCTCAATAAAGCAAGGTAAAAATTACTATGAATTTTTTTGATTCATCATTTCTAACCATTTAAAAATACTAAAAAACTGTATAACTTGCATCATATTAAATGAATTTTAGCTTTCTTATATAATTTATTCCTAGCAATCATTTCTCCTTTGTTTTCTACTGAAGCAAAATTTTTGCATGTCACTTCCTTAAGGTTGGCAGGCATACTCATGTCCTTCATGCTGCAAAAATAAAGTTTCCTTCCTCTATTGTTCTAGATGAACTGAAAATTTTGATCACTTATCATTCACATTTCAGTCTTTTTTCATATCTAATCTCGACACTGAGAAAGAAATTGCACACGATTGCTATCACTAAGTCCTTCAGATGTTACTGCTGCCAAGAAGGTTAAGTCAATAATTTTATACACATGACAAAGATAAGCAGCATCTCAGCACGACACAAATGGCTTGGAAGAGAAAGACCACACAGGGTGCAGAACTATCACTGCTGTAGACTGCTTCCACTTTTGATAAAAACATCCTCCACACCAGTCTCTCTGATGTTCTGTCAGAGGAAACAAGAGACCAAAACAACAAATTTCATTAATTCACAGAACGTAAATGGAAAATTCCAACATTTCTCTTTTACTATGAAAGCCTAAACAACACGTTCTTCAGAAGTTTAGTCAACATACGATTTTCTCCTTGGTTCTTTCTAACTGACTTTTTTTCCCCTATAGAAATGAAATGTCTAAATAACGGAAAAACATTCCGCAACTCATCAAAGCCAAAAAGTTAGTGACTCAACACTAAAAATGGCATTTTACAAGTTGAAATATCAACTAAATGGGTCTGCTACTTATAGGATATCACCATGATATCCATGCACTGTATAAACTGCTGACCATAACCACTATTTCGAGTTCTAAAATATTACTGGAGGACCAAGTGGAAGAACTGCAAAAGGAGAGTGAAAACGAGGAATTGCTAAATGAAAAGTGAGTGGGACCAGTCACCAACAATATCTTGCTTCTGGTGTAAGTTTTGAAATACTGTTGGTGACTGCTCTCACTCACTCCCATTTAGCAGTTCCTCATTTTTCAAACCTTGTAGTTGTGTTACCGTTCAGAGAAGAACACATAGGTCTCTGTCCTGGTTTCAACTGAGGCAGAGTTGATTTTCTTCACAGTGGCTGGTACAGGGCTGTGTTTTGGATTTGTGACGAACACAGGGTTGATAATATAGAGATCCTTTTGTTATTGCTGAGCAGGGCTTACACAGAGCCAAGGCCTTCTCTGCTTTTTGTGCTGCCACGCTGGTGAGGAAGTTAGGGGTGCCTGGGAAGTTGGAGGAGACACAGCCAGGACAGGTGACCCAAAAGGACCAAAGGGACTCTCCAGACCATGGAACATCATGCTCAGTGCTTAAAGTGGGAGGAAGAAGAAGGAAAGGGGGGACATTCAAAGTGATGGCGTTTGTCTTCCCAAGTCACTGTTAGGTGTGATGGGCCCTGCTCTCCTGGGGATGGCTGAACACCCGCCTGCCCACGGGAAGCAGTGAATTCATTCCTTGTTTTACTTCGCTTGTGTGCACAACTTTTGCTTTCCCTATGGAACTGTCTTTATCTCAACTAATGAGTTTTCTACCTTTACCCTTCCACTTCTCTCCCCAGTCCTACTGGTGGGGGAGTGAGGAAGCAGCTATGTGGGGCTTGGCTGCTGGCTGGACTTAAACCATGACAGTTTCAAATTAAGCTGCATTCCGTGTGCAATAAAGAAGTAAGAAAGTAACTAAAAGAAAACTAGGTGAAAAAATGCATGACCAAGCACTCAAAAAAAAAAAATTCTCAGTGGTATCGTATCCTGAAACAGAACAAGAAGCAAAGGCTACAGACTGAAATACAATAAATTCTGTTTCAACATGAGGAAAAAACACCTGTATATTGTAAGAGTTAGCAAACACTGGAAGAGGCTACCAGAAAAAGTTGTGGAGTCACTAAGCTTACAGGCTGGTCAAAAGCCAAATGGGCATAGTCCTGAGGAAGCTGCTTTAGCTGGCCCTGTTCTAAGGAAGGGCAACTGAGTAGCTGGTTTCCACAGGTCCCTTCCAACAGCTTCAGCTATCCTACCATGTATCTGGATGAATCCTAAACTGCATGAACATACCCAGCTTAGTTTACCAAGCTCTTAGCAATGACACCTGCACAAACAACCGTTCCACATACTCCTAAGTCACAAAGACACTCAGATTCAAGAAGGTTGCAAAATTATCATCCAAGAGGATTGAGGACAATACTCATTCTGACTCTGGAAATTCACCTGCAAAGTAATTTCTTGTCTCTGATAGTTTGCAGATAGAGATGAACATTAATATGATTAACAAAAATCAGAGTAAAATAGTTTTAACTAAAACTAGAAGGGACACAAATTAAACTCAGAACTTGTTTCTCTCTGGGTAGGAAAAAAAGCATGCTTAGAACATTCAAATATTCACTGCAAGATAGTATACCACAGAAGAAAAACTTAGCCTAGTATCTACTACCAGTTTTGTGTGACTTGCTAAAGAATCTCTGATAATTCAGTTACCAAATATGACTTCAAGTAAACCAGACCACCAAATGTCAACACAATACATAACTTGCATTCATATCAGCAGAATTTACAAAACCACAGTGCAAGTATCATGTATTTGTAGACAGCTCTTGGGCCTGTATAATTTTCTGCACTAAGTCAACAGCTGTTATCAAACTGATGGATGCAGAAACATACAACTTTCTGTAAAAAAAGAAATATATTAATTTTGCCGTAAAAGCAATCAAATTTATATATGCATAAACACCGTACTGAGGAAATTCCTTTGCCCAGACTTCTAAGAATAAGAGACCGCAGTTACGAGCAAATATGAAATAAACTAAGAGTAAAAACTAATGATGCGTATAAGATATACCTATAAGCTCTGAAGGATTCTTATCACTGAAGTGTTCACATACACGGATAAATGTTTCTGTATTCTCAGGTGTAGGGCACTCACCATGCCTGAAAATCACAAGAAAACATGGATTAGGAGACACCCAGAGGAAAGGGAAAAAGAGGAAAAAAAAATTCATTTCTTCAGGGTGATCTTTCAAATTAAAAGCCAAAGAAATAATTAAAAAGTGCACACAACTTACCCTTTACATTGGAGCTTTATATATTTAATTCCCTCTTTCTCTATATCATTTCTGTCATAGAATCTCGTAGTGTTGGTCAAGTCTACCAGCAAACCCATTTTAACCTAAAAAACAACAACAAAAAAAAATAAACTTATAAATGTGGTTCAAATACCAGTGCATAAATATTAAATGGCTAAAAACATAATAATTAAAAGCAACCACAGGCTACATTTGTAAGTTTAAAAATTATTGAATATTGCATTTGTTTGTAAAATCTGTATTTTACCACCATTACATGTCTTTGTGAAAGCTGGTGTCTAAATTAGCACTATTCATCAATTCAAAAACTTCAGTTTACTCCAACCAATGATTCTAAATAAGAAATACCTGCTAACAGCAGGGAAGTCTGGTAAGAATTACTTTAACATGCTAGAAAGACAAACAAGACAGAATCAAGTGTTCTTATGCAAAGTAAAACAATACTAAACACTGGCACAGTAAAAGTACCATAAGAAAAATTAACTACTGAGACTTACATATAAGTAGACTCCCAGAAAAAATAACTCATTTTAATTTACCTATCTATTAGAGTGCAAAACAATGCAAAACAATGAACACATTTTCAAGTTTAAAATTAATCAAATTAATTAAATTCTTAGAAACATCATATTTAAAGCTAAAATGCAAAACAACTTAAGATAGTCAAAGATCCTGTCAGCAGCTAAGGTGGCAGTGTCAGACGTTAGGGCGTACCTGAATCTAGGATGCCTTGCCCACTCTACCCTAATGTGTCCCCTTGTGCATCAACTTACTTTTTTAGTGTTTGCTTTTATAGCTGTAAAATAGGTCTTTTAAAAAGCCTTGTGGAAGTCACTACGTTTTCAAGAAGAAGGATGGAAAGCAGAAATTCCACTGGGTGGCACAAAACACACAGACTATCAGAGTATATCCTACTGATCCTTCTTCCAAACAAAACTTCCAACAACAAACCTACCAGTATTACTGTGTGAAAACAGCTCACTAACACACCCGTGCAAACAAAGTATTTCTGGTTTCCTGTCTTGTAAGTGCAAGCAAATTGCTTTTGGACAAAAAGCTCAATGTCATGCTTTCAGGTAGGACCAACAGACAGGCAACAATTTAGCAGTGCAGTTGGAAGAATTACGAAGTAAAACACCATTTCCATACAATTCAGAAAAGGTAAAATCCAATTATAACTAGAAAACAGTTCAGAAACAGCTATTTCACATGAATACGTTGTTTAGAAGACCCCTAAAGGAAAATTCCCAATTATCTACAGAGATAGGTCTCCATGGTATTCAAAGTTCTGACGATATACGTTTGTAATACTTATATACTTTCATATTACTTTTATTCATCAAATATTAAAAAGCACCATGATGTTATGTCAACAGCATCAAGATTTCTAAAGTAATACCCAGATCAGTTCTGAATTTCTCATTGTCGACTTTGCATATTGTATTCAGAGTACTTTATTTACTCTTATTACTGTGTTTTGCAGAAATACAAACCACCTCAGAAGGGGATCCACCTGAAAACAATGTTATACCACCTGAAAACAATGTTATACCACCTGAAACTTCAAATATAAAGTGTCAACCAAGCTGCTAAGCATGGAGACTGACAGCACCCTGGACAGTGATTAATCCTGTAGGAATCATACAAAGGCAATTAATTCAATGATTACTTTCCTACCTTTCCCTTCCCTACAGCGTTTTGCAAATATCTCCAAGGCTACTTAATTCAGGACTACTATATTCAGGACTTCTCACTTGCTATTCTTTTGCCATCATTACAGATCATTTCAATCATATGCAACTGAAGCTCACATGAAGTGACACTGTTCCTCACACATTTCATGGAGAAGTAAGGCAAATAGGCATCCAGTGTAATTTAAACAAAGCTATAAAAGCATTTATGGCGTATAGAACACATAAGGCCTGAAAGCACTTTCTCTGCTTTACAGAAAGCCTAATCATTTCCATTCTCAGTCCATGGGATTGACTACACATAACACTCTTCAATTTAGACAACGCAAAGCACAAGAAAATTATAAAGAAATTTTTTAAGAACAGGGGAATTACATAAAATATCAAAGTATGTAACTACGATTTTCAAAAAATCCACGCAAAAAAACCACCAGTACCACTGGAACAAAATAAAAGCCTTCCACTCACTTCCTCACATTCAATATCTCCAGCTGTTAATACCTTATGCATGTGTCCTTCTGCTGCTGTGCAATAAAATGGGCTTTGCTAGGTTCCTCTGTACAACCTCAGAAGTTTCTCCTTAGACACTGGAGATTGAAAACACCCTCCCCAGGAAGGAGAGAGCATACTACAATACACTAAATTCACTCCAGTTTCAGGATTTTTTTCTTGTATTTCTTATTTGAAGAAAATACTTTAGATCAGTGACTGAATGTATCTGTGAAAACAGCAATGTGGCTAAAAACTGTTAAGTAGTTTTCCTAAAAGGAATTCTGTAACTTGAGTATACCAATTACTCAAACATTCTCTTGAGTTAACTAAAGTCCTAGCTCTTTGCGACAGAAATAAATCTACCAGTATAAAGCATAAACTATACTAACCTACCTACTCAAGAAATAAATTTTTTAAAAAATTATTCACACTGTCACCAATTGCTCCTGCAACTCATTTATGAGAACATTAAGATACTATGCCAATATTGGCAATCAGAAGAAAAATGGAGCTACTGTGGCTAATCAAATCAGTTTCTAAAATTCAGATTTTCAGCAACCAGCTCCAAGAGAAAAGGAATCACACCGGAAACTTGTTAGAGACAGTTGTTTTAAATGCTAAACTGGTACCTTCAAAAATCTGTGGTAACAGCAATATCTCTCTACTACAGAAATCCAGATGTAAAAGTTTCTGCTGAAGTCTTTTATTTGGGAGCTAAATTATATGCACTTAAGTATTAACCAGTATCAGAAGTAATTAATTCTGCAAAATATCAGCAGTAAAAAATACACTGCAATAAAATTACGAAAGCCATGCACAGTGAGCTACTTTTCCCTTGGGTGGGAAAATTCAGTCTTCGAGGGCTCCTCAATTTCACATTTATTTCATTGCTGGCTTGTCAGTAAACTGCTGATCTACAAATAGAGCACTCCAGTAACCACTACATAACTTGGCAAATAAAAAATATATATATATATTCAAATAGCAAACACTCATCAACAATGCCCGGGTCCAACACAATGTAATTGATTTGATGAGAACAGAGAGTTTGAGGGAAATTCTATGTTCTGCTTGTTAATCGAAATTATCAAAATATAAGTGGGGACCCTCACGCTACTAATTTTACTATCAAATTCTAATAATCTGATGTCACTCAAGACACGATGAATTTGTACTATTACAATGGAACTGACAGATGGGACTACTGGAAAGGCTACAAAGTGTCACCATGATTTTTTTTTTTTTGGTGGCAAATCACTAAGGAGGCAAGCATTCAGAAATTCTGAGTAAGGCTGTGAAGTTCTCTGTAACTTCAAAATATACACAGAATTTTAAATTACTTTAAACCAGGAATAAGATTTGTTTGGGAAAATTTCCAGGTATGCCTATCAAATCCAGTCAGAGTCAAAAACAACAATGCGTAAAAGAGGAACTCAAGTAGAATTTATATGCATATGTCAGAGACTGAAATATTATAGTTTGTGGCTTAAACACTTTTATGAAGGATTTTTGTCCATTAAAACTGTATAATGAAGCTACACCAACAAAAGCAGTACCACCAAAGCCCACTCTGAATAGGCCCCCTGACTGAGGCCCTGGACTGCAAGCTGACCTGAGATAAGATAGAAGTGACACTATTCTCAGGTCTGGGCTGGGGGAGAGGAACAGTTCCACAGGAGAATTAAACCCAGCAGCTTCGAGGTGGAGCCATAGCCCCAGG
The DNA here is from genome assembly GCA_013397755.1 of Cnemophilus loriae. Lineage (NCBI taxonomy): Eukaryota > Metazoa > Chordata > Aves > Passeriformes > Corvidae > Cnemophilus > Cnemophilus loriae. Next base: position 539,578 of record VZTF01006672.1, read on the forward strand.
CTTATCTGCTGCCAGGTCTGCACAGACTCTCCTCACGACCTGACCTGGGGGAGGAGGAGAGGTTTTGGAAGTGTAGCCTCTGGGCAGAGGCATCGAACGCCCTGCACAGACTAGCTCAGCTGTGGGGCCCCCCATCCCAGGAAAGCCACATCTACAGGACATTCACATGAGGGACAGCAGAGGGCATGTCACGGTCCATCAAAGGCCCCCTGAAGGGCTCCCCAGACCCTGCGCCAGAGCACTGTACTTCATGCAAAATGATGCAACTGACCCAGAGCCTTGCAAGGGACAGTGTCAAACCTACCCCCGGCTCAGGGGTGGCACCCGGGCATTCCCAGCTGGCCCAAACGTATATTAATCCATTGGATTCTATACTTTGTGGTGGGGGACCCTCACCACCAAGAAGACCAGATGGAAGGCTAGCAGAAAGATGTCATTGGGATGCACAGAAGGGTGGTATGTTTCTACTTAATCTGTCCCTGTCACTCTTCCTGTGCTCCTCCCACCTCTTTATCCTATTTCTTTCTTTCTCTTTCTTTCTCTCTGCTTATTTTACTGTTAAATAAACTATATCCATTTTTTGGTATTTAACCTCGTTTGGTTTTAATCTTGTTTTGGGGAATATTTCGAACCTCAGGATTCTTTCGTTTTATTCACAGCAAGTTCTCTTTGGTCCTCTATGATTAGAGCGGATCATAAAAGCATAGATGCAAGAACTCTAACAAGAAAAATCCTACCAGTTCAAGCACCTGAGAACAGGCACACATGCTTCACTGATCATGCCTTCTTATCGCATTACTGCACAGGTACTTCTACCACCGCTACACTGAGTAGTTCACCATCTACTTCATAACTAAGCCTAGATAAGATTGATAAAATGAGGATTCCCATCTTTTAGTCACATAATTCTTCTGATGTTTCAGATCTGATACTGTTAAACAAATTCAGAATTAATTTAGCCTCAATCGACAGCAAAAAATAATGAAAAAATACACAGAAAAAGCACCACTTGCATGATTCATCTCATAGACACAATCAAAACAAATGGCGTTAAACTTCTATATAAAGTTTAATAACCAATTAAATGAATTAGGTGGTAGGCTTTCTTTGGCTGGCACGTTCAAAATGCTATTTCCCATGTCTCCAGATCTACTGGACTGAGCACAAGACTTCAGAGACCTACATGAAAGGCTGGAAAGGAGCTGTTCCCCACCTTTATTGTCACAGTTGTGCTACAGTGCAGAACAACATGCAAACTGAAGCACACAGATAGAAATGGGCAAGATAGAGAATGAAGAAGTGAGCCAGAACCAGAAGTCTGTAGTGGTGGATGCCATGAGGTTCAATAAGACAAAGTGCCGGGTCCTGCACTTGGGCCACAACAGCTCCAGGCAGCACCACAGGCAGAGAGGGGGGGTAGGAGTGGCTTGAGAGCTGCTCAGCAGAAAGGGACATGGGTGTGCTGGCTGACAGCTGGCTCAATATCAGCCAACACTGTGCTGCCCAGGTGGCCAAAAAGGCCAATGGCACCTGGCCTGTATCAGCAATAGTGCGGCCAGCAGGACCAGGGCAGTGACTGTGCCCCTGTGCTCTGCAATGGTGAGGCCACACCTCGAGGGCTGTGTTTAGTTCTCGGCTCCTCACTTTAAAAAGGACATTGAGGTGCTGGACGGTGTCCAGAGAATGGCAACAAGGCTCACAAAGGGTCTCTTATGAGGAACAGCTGAGGGAGCTGGGTTTGTCGAGTCTCAAGAATTCTAAGCTGTAAGAAGACACTTTTGGAAATCTATTAATTGCAGAGAAGATCTGGAAACGTAAACAAACAAAAAAAATTTTCTGTACAGATGTCCCAAACGAAGCCATCAACCACTTTTTCCTTAAATCTGAAAAGCAACACTTGAGTAAACATTAATAATGTAAGCAATGTTTCAGTTATTAGAAAATTTAACTTTACCTTCAGACTCTTTAGGTAGTTGGATAACATACTCGGGTGAAAACGATTTTCTTCAGCAACCTGTTCATCATATCTTGGTCCTAACATTGTCTTCAAAGGTAAAAATTTCCCTATGAAAGAAAATCAAATTTTTCAGTATTTTATGCATATGTACAGTTACAACTTAGCAATTTCAAAGCAACATGCTGAGCAGACTTAGATGTTCATCTTCAACAATAAATAATTGCAGAAATAGTACTATCAACAGTAAACTGGAATATTTTTTAGTTATGAGTTCTCAGAATTCACAAATAAGTTTAAAAGATTAAAGGAAATACAGGTCAGTTCATCGAAAACAGAGTAATTTAACATTTTTAGCTAACTTTTAATGTGATTTAAAGCTGCAGAGCTACAGCACAAAAGAATATAGAAAATTTAAACTCAGTACAGTTAAAAACATGGAAATAGCATTTTAAAATGACAGTTTGTCATTCAATCACGCAAACATCAGCTTTGATTACCTACAAATATAACATAAAGATCTTTGCAAAAAAAATTTTATCAACACTCTATACAGTCTCAAATAAGCATCTACCTTCCATGAAAAAGAGATTAGAAACTACAGAAGACAGACAGATGTGGAAACTATGAAGCTTTAGGCAACTGGTTAGCTCAGGTTAGATATTAGCGAGCAACATGAGAAACATCTTCACTGTTCACCTGTCTGAGACCATTCCAAAATTTACAGCTAAAAGGAGAGTTATTCTGTCATACCATCAACACTCACATTAATCAGTAATAAATTACAGTCACTTCAACTTGTTTGACTGCCAGAAAAATTTCACTTGATTGCCCTTTGCCTTTTCATCCCAACAGCTACACACCCTCCATCCACCCTGGTAAAGGCTGTTGGGTTGGATACCTCCCCTCCATTTCCTCATTTCTTCAATTATCTAATGTGGGAACAGACATCTAATTTTCTTGCTTCTTTGTGTTCCTTGTCACCTTCAACACTATCATTCAGCCTCTCTCTCTATTAGCCCTTCCACTTTAACTTGTAATATTCCTCTGTACAGACTGATTATGCAAATCCTAAATTTACGTGATCTAAACACAAAAATCTATCATCACCCTAATTTTTGCAAAACAACATCGTGCTTGAAAGTTTTTTGACTTTGCCACTTGTCACACCCATACTAACACATCTACTCATTCATTATAGAACATGAAGAATGTAACTAAACTTTTTTAGCCAAGGCACTTAAGAAAAGGAGCTGCACTGACAAAAGAGTCAATGACTACATAAGAAAACCACCATCTTTTACAAGATGCTGAGAAAAGAGAGAAGTTGGAAAAGTGCCTGAAGGTTACAATTGTTTCCTGCAGCATCTGATTAGAGACTTTACAGTCACACTGAAGACTCTCCTGTTCTCCATCTTCTGGAACAGAGAATGAACACGTTCATTCTCTTCCTAGTAGCAAACCTTGATTTAGTGTCTGATTTGATTTAGTGTCTGATTTCTTTTTGAGCAACCAAAATACATTCCTGTTCACTGACAGGAAAAGACAGACAAAGTAGTCTAGTCAGCACTCCCTGCAGTATCTGAATACCTACAGATAGCTGTAGAAGTGATTAATATTTCATAAAAAGCCCATTTACTATGACTTTCAAAGCTCAAACACAGATCTATGGAAGTATTTAGGCACTCAAGCTTCTATAAATTCCAGTTTCCTCTTCTCTACTTGGAAAACTTGCAATTTGGTTTTTGTTTAGAAGCTTGAAAACCCTCCTTCCCTATGTGCATACAAGCCTCTCATTAAGCATCATCAAGCTACTGAAAATCTAAGTTTTATTTCTAAGAAAGATTCATAAACTTTTTGAGTAATATGGACAAGAATAAAGGAGGCAGTAGCTACTCTCTCTTCTACAGTTTTGCCTTACATCTCATGCTAAAGAAGTGATGTAGTAACAGCTGTTTGCAACTCAACTTAAGCCTCCATGCAGAAGCTTTTGAATATCAAAAAATCCTATGTTGAATTAGGTGATTTGACAGTAACAAAGTGATACTTTACATAGATATCAAAGCATTTGAGTATCTAAACTAAATTATTACACTAATTGTAACTTCACAATAGAATTTCCAAACTAACTTCAAAATGTTACTGGAATCCTGACAACTGATGATTACCTACTTCCACAATTAAGTTCAAATTTGTCAAATAGTTTTGGAAAGCGGCTATTAAAAACCATTTTCCAAATTAGTTACCTGTCTAACAGATGGTATTCCCTTAGGCTGAAAAATAGGTAAAAATTCTAAAAATAAGAGGCCAGTATATCAGAGCACAGACATCAAGTGGATAAATCTGAGAGCAAAGTGAACAGTATAAGACAGCACATTTTGTACACGTACATGCTCTAACTTTGTCACATTTTTTTNAAATCAAAGTGAACAGTATAAGACGGCACATTTTGTACATGTACATGCTCTAACTTTGTCACATTTTTTATCTTCAAATTAAATTCTAGAGCATACCAGTGAAAAAATACTCTTAATTTAGCCTAATTTTCTGTGACATGAAGCTATCAATTCAAAACATGACACACATAATTATGTATGACCATGGTTTGTTTAGATTGAGCATTGATTAGGAAGGCTAGACTGGGTAAAGTGACTGAGGTTAAGAGAATAAAATTAAACACTAAAATCCACAATTGAAAAAAACCCAACACCTCTAAAAAGTAAGTTTTCTGCTTCAAGAAAACAATGCTGGATCAAAGCATCCATTTCATCTAGTATGTCATCACCAATACAGGCCAATAACAGGCAACTAGGAAAGAGAGTAAAACAATAACAATGGCAATGACAATCCATTATCAGCAAATTCTCCCCATTCTTCAGTATCTTGCTAGCACTTTCCATGGCAAAATCGAAAGAGAATGGGTTTTCAGTGGTCATGAAAAGCAGGTACCTGCTGAGATGGTGATGCCAAGGCAGTAAGGCTGAAGCAACCTGATCACTTCAGATCTAAGCATTCAGAGAAAGCTCTTTTCATCTAAATGACTGAAGTTCTACTACAATGCAATAAATGTGAAAATGTGTGATTCTGAGGAATTGCTGTACCATAAAACCAGGAAGTGGCAGAAAACTACCAGTATTTAAAGAAGTGAACTGGAAAATAATGGGAGACGTAGATCAATTCACCTTGTCCAGGATAAAGAGTCCTGTTAACCCGAATGAACCCAATCTCACCAACAGAACAGTTTAAGGCCTCATTAGTACTCATATTGAGGGCATCTAGAAATTCTAGATGCCACAACGATAGACCAAGAGCATCATGATCAAACACGCGATGAATATTAGTCCACAGAAGCCATACAAACCTTGCTTAGCAACACTATTAATTAATACACCATTGGATGGAAATAAAGCTGCATACAGGTGCTTAGAAATTTGATTTAAACACTAATTAAAACTAGAATGTAACACATCTGGGACATAGTACCAACATCAATTAAACCCTAAAAATTATCTCCCATAAAACTGCTAGATGTCTTTGAATGTAAAACAGCAAAAAAGGGAAGAAGACCAATGGCATACTATTACTTCTGGTAAGTTGTTCACGCCAAAAAACTAAAAATCAGATGAATGAGAACACATCCTGATAAAGCACCCAAAGAAATGAGCCAAGCACTTTCAGTTTTTTTACTGTGCATTAACTTCCTGTGCATGATCGCATGGAATGGAAAAGAATTACCTTGCAGTTCCTGAATAAACCAACACACAAACAGTGATGGCACAGCAGATGACACACTGATGACCTTCATTCTTGCTTACTCTAGGTTGCTATTTCTGAGAAACTATGGCTCAAAAGACAGACAAACAAAAGCCACAACTAAAAGAGATCAAGAACTTGCTGAGAAGAAAAACACAGAATAAAGAATCATTAGTCTGTTTTTGTCATGGTCAAAGGCTTAGGCTATCAAATCTCTCTCACCAGATACAAAGTAACACACGTGGCCATGATCAGGAGAAAGAGATAAGGGACATGAGCAATCCAACAACACTGTTATTTAATTGAGCCAAGTTCACAGAAGTATAAGGAACTTGAGGGAAACCAGTAACCCACAAAATGAACAACCGATGTTAAATACTGATAAATGCCAAATAATACATATTGATGAATACTGAAGATTAAAACTACTGAGATGTCTCACTAGGTTCTAAATAAAGTCATCAGTGTCTTCCATTCCACAACCAATCGCCATCAAAAAAATGTAAGATGATGTGGAAATGTGGGATAGAAAACATGGGAGTTGTAACTATTAAGAAAATAGTAGCATAGTGCCAGTTTAAATAACACTGAGTAGCACATGTGTTTTAAAAAAATACCTTTACATTATCACAGAGAGGGATATGTAAGGAGTGAAAACTAGAAAACACTGGAGGAAAAAAAAAACAACAACTGGGGCTTGGAATTGCTCGCATTATAAAGAAAAGAAGAACTTGAGAAAACTGAAAAGAGAGATGTTTGTTTACTCTATCTCATACCAGGCAGCAGAGGAAACATTCATCTGAAGTCAGTATGATAGTTAACACACAATCAAAAATGCGTGTCTAGATGATACTGAATTCACTGCCACTAGATGCCAGAAAACTAGATACCGAGTAACAGCCGAGACAACCGTGCATCATGGGCAAGAATATCCAATAAGACAGCAACCATTGACAAACCCTGAAATACAAGTGTAACACTGGAGTACAACACTTCAACTCATTTTCCAGCTAAAGAGTTCAGGAACACACCAGTGACTGGAAGGGCACTGCCAGTTGGCGGAGTAACAAATCGACACAGATAAGACTTCAGAGCCTTCAGGAAAAAGAGAACCAAACATGGAAGAGGCTGCACAGAGGACTGGTATCACTGAATTGGTCAACGTGAAGGGAACCACAGAGGGTCATCTGGTCCAACCTCCCTGCTCAAGCAGTCATCCCAGAGCACATGGCACAGGATTGCATCCAGATGGTTCTCGAATATCTCCAGTGAAGGAGACTCCACAATCTCTCTGGGCAATCTGTTCCACTGCTCAGTCACCTGCACAGTACAGAAGTTCTTCCTCGTGGTCAGGTGGAACTTCCTGTACATCAGTTTCTGCTCACTGCCTCTTGCCCTACTGCTTGACACCACCAAGAAGAGCCTGGGTCCATCTTCCTGACACCCCCACTTTAGATATCTATACACATTAATGAGGTCCCTTCTCAGTCACCTCTTCTCGAGGCTGAACAAGCCCAGCTCCCTTAGTTTTTCCTCGTAAGAGAAATGCTCCGAGCCTCTGACCAACTTAGTAGCTCCAGTACGGCACCTTCTGCACGCCTGGCTGTCGCCTTTCTCATCAGATGTGACAGGAAAAGTTTTAGCCCGAAACTGAACCAGTGCGAAGCGAGAGCCCAGCACTAAGGTTCCGGGAGACAGGAGAGGGCCTGTACCCCTGCAGAGGAGCCGAGGCGAGTCCGTGTCAGAGGGGGGCACCGACCGAAGGGAGAGTGAGCCCGGAGCTGAAGACAAAGCGCTGCTGCGGGCCGGGCTTTAAGGAGAACAGCCGCCCAGCGGGAGTCAGCTCCGGGACAAACACCGGCCAGGAGCTCGGGGGGGAACACGGCACAGCCGTAGCCCCGGGACAAAGAGCTCCGGCCGGGACAGAGGGCGAGAGGCCGCGGCGGCCCCCGGCGCTGAGGAGGAGCGGGACCGGCGGGCAGCGGAGCGCCGCTGGGGAGGGGGCAGCGCCCGCTGCCGCCCCACGGCCGCCCCGGGGCCGGGCAGGGCCGGACTGGGCCGGGCGCTCACCTGNCACACGGAGCGCCGGGAGCCGCTTCCGCTTCCGGGGCTCCGGGGCCGGGGGGTGGTGCCCGGCCGGGGAGAGGGCAGCGCAAACTAGGGCTCCTCAGCCTGGGGAGCGGGGGGGGCTCGGAGGGGAGGCAGTCACGAACTGTTACAGGCTCCTCCTCTTTGTCCGGAGAGGGGCTGCAAAGCTGGTGAAGAGGCTGGAGTACGAGGCCTGTAAGAAGCGCCTGAGGGAGCTGGGGGTGTTTAGCCTGGAGAAAAGGAGGCTCAGGGGGAACCTTATCGCTCTCTACAACTCCCTGAAAGGAGGCTGCAGCCAGCTGGGGTTCAGCCTCTTCTCTCAGGCAACCGGCAATGGAACAAGAGGACATACTCATAAGCTGCACCAGGGGAGGTTTAGGCTGGACATTAGAAGGAATTTCTTCACAAGGATGATTGGGCATTGGAATGGGCTGCCCAGGGAGGTGGTGAAGTCACCATCCCTGAAGGTGTTGAAGGAAAGACTGGACGTGGCGCTTGGTGCCATGGTCTGGTTGAGGTGGTGGTGTTCGGTCGCAGGTTGGACTCGATCTCAGAGGGCTTTTACAACCTAATTGATTCTGTGAGTCTGAGCGAGCACCTTCGAGCCACTACAGGAGAGTAACAGGACCTCAGTTGGAAGCAACTGGGGGGATCATTTGTCCAGCCACAGGAGCAGTCGGCAAAGGCTGCTGCAAATGCAGAGTTTACACAGGTCTCAGGGGAGACTGAGCGGGTGCTTGAAGGAGAATATAATCTGTGGCTACTGAAGTAGCAGGCTGCATCAGCTTTGGGAAACGGCCTGAGCTGAAAATAGCTGGAGGCTTGGACAGACATGATTCCTCAGCTTTTACTTTTGCCAGATGTTCCCTTATAGCCAGAAGTGGAGGTGGAAATAGGTGGATCCTTCTAGTAGTGCAGCTTGTTCTAATCAGGATGTAACACGCTTGCTAGTGATACCTCTAGCAGAGATACCTCTGTCCTGGTGCTCACTGTTCTCTTGTGAAAAAGCACACCCAGGAAGATGGCATGCAGATAGGTATGCTTAACAAAAACTTTGTTTCCATACGGAATGCCAGTGAAAATTCTCCATGGGCTTTACGAGGTCTATTACATGGACTCCGTTGAAGAATTGTAGCCCAGCAGTGTTTGTCCATGTGAAAGGAATATTTAAGGTGTGGACTGGTTTAACTCCTGTAGCAACTAAGCCCACACAGGCACTTGTTCTCTCCTGCCTGGAGCAGGATGGGGGAAAGAATCAGAAGGGTGAAAGTGAGAAAGATCAGGGGTTGAGATGAATATAAGGAAAAATAAGGAATTGATTTACTATTTCCCATTGGCAGGCAAGTATTTAGCCATTTCCAGGAAAGCTGGGCTTCATCATTCACATTGGTGACTTGGCAAGAAAACCCCGTAACTCCAAACGTGCCCTCCTTCCTCCTTCTTCTCCCATATTTTATTGCTGAGAACAACATCACATGGTCTGGGATATCCCTTTGGTCAGCTGGGGTCAGCTGTAGCAGCTGTTCCAGCTGTGTCCCCTGACAAATTCCTGTGCACCCCCAGCCTGCTCACTGTCAGGGCAGCATGAGAAGCAGAAAAGGTCTTGATGTTGTGCAAGACCTATTCAGCATCAGCTAAAACCTCCCAGTGTTCCCAATACTGTTTTGGTCACAAATGCAAAATGCAGCACCCTACAAGCTACTACTATGAAAATTAACTATCTCAGCCAAAAGTGGTACAGGTGGCTTCAGTGAAGCATTAGGAAACAACGGCAATAGATTATTTTTGTACCTAATTTTCCAGTTACTTACATTTCAGTACTGTTCTGTCTGGACTTTCTGTTTTGCCATAAGCCAGGTGTGCTGCCTTGGCAAGTCAGTAGGTGCCACAGCTTGCAGAACTAACCAGAGTTGTGTGTACAGGTATAATAGGAAGCCCTTGGGTTCTGTGAATACATTAAAACAATGAAAATAATTTCATCCATCTAGAATTTATTGCAAACTTCATTACACATTTTCCTCCTGCGTTTTGTAACTGGATTTTATTAGACATAGTTTCTTCCCTAGAATATCCTCTCATAGTACTTGGGGTATTCAGTTAGGTAGTTTGCATAACTGAGTCATTAGGTTCTCATACTATGTTAGAAGTTTCTGAATTTAGTCTTCTAAGGCTTTTGTCATTATCAGATACTAATCTTCTCATCCTAGCTAAAATTGAAGGTCTTGCTACAGCATGACTAATCATATTATTTTCCCTAACTGCTAAATCCACTTTCATTATAATGTTCCTTCATGCTGTTTGAAATAAGGTGCTGATTTTCCTTTACAGAACAAACAAGCAACAGACACCAGGTGGTGCTGAAGACCAGCCAGAAAAGAAAGGGAAATTAGTGCAAGGCATATTCAGAAAGATCGAGAAGAAAGGAGCAACTGCAAGATACTCAGTATCTAGTTTCAGTAAACTGGGAGCAATGTGCAGTAATGTCAGCAGCTTGGCAAAATTAGGAATGAAACCATCTGCAGAGGGGAAGATTAGTACAAAAAGATATCATGAATGAGCAGTAATCTGTTCTCATCATCTAGATTTAAGATTCCGATATGCTTTTAAACGAGTGTAAGAGCTGCAGATCAGAAATGTTTTATATATATAATATATATAGTTTAAATGGGAGAGTATATTTTATTTAGCAATGCACAAGGTAAGTAATTGTTTACAGCTGATGTTACGTGTTATAAGCATATATGTATATGGACTTTGCCACATTAGACACTTTGAAACTATTTATGCAGGCATTAGGTGATGTTTGCATGTGACATCAAACACTCTTTGTGAACAGGCATGTCCTGCTTGCCTTTATACCAACAGTTAATCTGACTCTTCTGGTGTACCAGCAGAGGAATCCAATTCCCTCATGTCTTCCTGTGACTTTCCAAAGCTGACATGGCTGTGTCTGAACAAGGAGTGTGAGGGTGGCTGTAGCGGTCATTTCAAGGATTGCTTTGAGAAAACAACTGCAAGGTGTTAATAGTATATGATATAACATTTCCTCTTAACTGTATATCAATTTTCTTTTATCTTGGAGGTACTTAGATGCTTGAACACTTACTCTGGTTTCTGCTCACCAATTTTAATCCTTTTACTGGCAGAGCAGACACTACAATCAAGAAGTCATTTTCCCAGGATGCAGTTCATCCTCTGTGCCATGGGTATCACTACTTTGGTTTCAGCTCAGCCATGTTGGTTTAGGTAGTGGGGAGCTGAGTTTTTGTTCTTCCTTTTCTTTGAACCATTAAAATAATACCACACAAGAACCACACACACACTCATATTCTAACTCTTTGTCCTAATTACATACTGAACATTTACCCAGATTGTTGCTGATGAATAATCTTACACTTTTAATGTCATAAATTATGTAGCTACTTATAATATTAATGTAAGTTACCTGTTCTACAGAAAATAGATAAATTAGGTACTTCTCCTGACAGAAGAACACATGGTGTTGCCCTCTTCTATAGCGATACAGGTCAATGACCCTATTACTGTTCTGCTTCAGTATAGCATTATTTTCCATGTGTTCATAAAGTAATAATGAATGTAATAAGAAAAACATCCCTTGGGATGCTCTATGAAACAGACATTTCTGACTCTATCTAGTAAATACATTTCTTAAAAAAAAAAAAAGCCAAGCAAAAACCTCCCCAACAAACAGATTATTTGCTAAACTGAGATTGCAAAAGGATTTAGTTAAGGGAAAGTAACTGTGAAAGAAGCTAACTGTATGCAAACATGATTCATATAATATTATTTTTCCACTTTGTGGTGTAGGTGTTCACCTGGAAAGCGACTTCGTGCCATAAGTTTGTAAGTACATGAAACATAGAAAAATATGGGTTTTATTTACTGATTCAGTTGATTTATTCTTTGCTTATTTGGTTTAATGTTCATGGCAAACTGATTTAGGAGTACAATGTTCCTTTATGACTGATTTAAGCATGCATGAATCTTGTGGGGATGGATGAGTACTGGCGAATAAATACTTCAACTTTGTTACTGTAGTTGTGTTTTATTCAAATAGTACTTATATTCTAATGGTATCCCAAGGAAAAAAAACAACTAAAAATAGTAAAATTAAAGCATAGTTTTAGATTTCAGAGGAATTCAATATTATGGTTTATGATTTTTTTCTCTAATACATATGTAGGCTTCTACATTTAAAAATGTATGAGTATGCACTGAATTAAAAATCAAAAGAAAATTCTAGGAACTCTGTTGCGGTAGAGATGGACACACAACACTTATTGTAATCCAAAGCCGTAAAAGGAAAAGATGCAAAAAAAGGTCTTTTTTATTCCCTGCTACTATTCTTACACCTTTTCACAATTACCAGGGCTTATTATGATTAGCTGCTTAGCAAATAATGTCAAGGCTGTCTACAAAACAATGACCATTCAAACAGCAATACAATTAGCTATACAAGCAATTAGTTACATATTATATGCAAGTCTCTTCTTGTACAATCTTGATATCCCAAAACAAGAACATCTTCTCCTTGTGTACAGAACATCTTCTTTCGCTGATTATCCTTTTTGGCTATCACCGTGGCTTTCACTGTGACTGCAGTTTCTCACGGGCAGATTTTGAGTGTTTTTAAGTCAGTCTCTCTGAGACTAAGACTTTCAGACCAGCTGTCAGCCTCATCAATTCCCACAGGTCCCCCTTTTTGTTTAATTAAAAAGGCAGCATTTATTGACTTCTGCAGGGCCCTTTGCAGAAAAGACAATAAACACAGCACCAGCAACAAGAACGGAATTACAACAAGCAAGATTATACCTCTCATTTTCAGCAAATCCTTGAGCCATCCCATGATACCCCAGTCACTAAACAATGTATCAAACCAACTATCACCTTTTCTGAGCTTCTGCACTCCATTCCACAGTTCTTGAATATTCACAAAAACTGACTTTGAATGATCTGAGAAATTCATACAGCACATACACTCAAAATCCTCACAACCATGTCCATGTGCTAAAAGCAAAAAATCAGTGGCTGCACAATTTTGCAAAGTAGCATGCCGTACAGAGCGAACATCTGTTAATAATCCTGCTAGAGCTTCTGAAGTCTCATTAGTATTTTTAGCAAGCGAGCATCCCAGTTTATCAAGTGTAGCCAGTGCTTTTGCTGCAGCAACACCAGGAGCAAATATTGAAGCAACCACTCTCAATCCCTTTCCCCAAAATTCCATATCATCTTTGCATTCTTGGTCGAAGGAATATAGAGCCTTGTCGCCTATGACACAAAGAACGAATCATCCTTCGCCCATGGTGCAAAGAACGAACCGTGTTTGCGACCACAGAAAGGTTTGGAGCAAGCATTGTCAAGCGCCTGATTGTGCATGGTCCACCCATCATATTGGACGGGAGGCCATGCAAGGTCTCCACAAATTAAAAACAATCCTGGGGGTAATTTTCTTGGCACTTGGTTATTAGCAAAAGCAACACCTGAGCTATTATTACACCAAAGCGAAGCATTTGAGTACCATGGCTGGATAGGCAACACCTCATTTGATGGCCCACCAAACCATGCCCTCGAAATATTAAAATATACACAAGTTGAAGCCCTAAGAGATCCTAAAATATCAACTTCCTGGGGCTCAAGAAGCTTAAGCGTTGCAGCTAGCTTCTTGCCATTTGTATTTGTCCCATTAACAAGTGCATTGATTTCTGTGTCATTATGTATCGGTACACCTACTAAACACGTTTGAAAAGGAGATTGCAGAGTTGCAACACACATGGAAGATTGGTTTAAAGCATGAGC